>OX352471.1:51733878-52078764 GCA_947093115.1 Brenthis daphne | reverse complement strand
AGAGTGATTCAAGAGGAAGGTTTTAGTATATAATTTGTTAAGTTTTTGTATACATTGGCTAAAATATAACGATATTTGTTGGAGGTGTCGGAAAAAATAAGACGTCTGGGAGCTTTCAACGTAAACGCAGCCTAAACCCTTTGAGATATAACAAAATAATGTATGGTGGAATTGTGTATCTTATATAGGTCTACAGAAAAGTCCGCGATGGCATACGTCTATCTCTTAAGGATAACATACTATATCCATTTTAGTTTAAAACGTACCTAGGGACGAACCCGAGCGAAGCGAGGGTGAGTCGCTAGTATAGATATAAACAAAAACACACTTTAAAAAAATCTTTGTTCGTCTGTCTGTTTGTTTCGGCTTATATTTGAAATGGCAGGACTAATTTTGGCGGGACTTTCACTGGCAGATAGCTGATGTTATAAGGAGTAACATAGGCTACTTTTATTTTAGAAAAAGAATTAGGGTTCCGCTCAAAAAAATTAAAACGCGGGACACACCCGAGCGAAGCGAGTAAGTCACTAGTGATATACAAGTAGTTCTTTTTAGCAAATTTTATTATATACTTGCATTGCCCGCGGCTCCGCCCGCGTTCAGATGATCAAAAACCAAATTCTTAGGTTATACATATTAGTATACTCTTACATTGCAGTTTTTGCATTATTTCTCAGAAATGAAATATTTTCCCGCGGTAAAAAGTATCCTATATGTTGACCCGGATAACCAGCTATCATCATACCGAATTTCATCAAAATCCCTCCCGTGGTGTTTCTGTGATGCGGTAACAGACAGACAGACAGACAAAAATTCTAAAAACTATAAATTCGGTCTCTGTAACGATAATAATGACTATTTCAATAAGATTTTCCTAAAAAATATTTAATGTACAGATTCGGCTTAGTTGCAATTTTATTATATGAATAGATTAACAAAGCAAAGAGCATATAATATGTCACTCCAGATCGTAGTCCATATAGGCACTTTTTATCCATATCCGACTAGCCATTCAGCGTGAACAAACATACACACCGACATATAAACTTTCCCATTTATAACAAAAATGTGATGAATGTAACAATTATGCAAATCGACCTTTAAGAAAGTTCCTCTAAAGTTGCAGCTCAAAGTTTTTACAAAATTATGATTCAAATAATACTCATTATGTAGGTCAACTAGAGGACAATAGAAATTATTATTAGAGCTTTAAAAGCTTAGAAATATAATATACTAGCGACTCACCCTCGCTTCGCTCGGGTTCGTCCGTACCTTGCTTCCCAATAAATCAAGTCAATCAAATCAAATACAAACTTTCATCCCTATTTTCACCCCCTTAAGGGATGATTTCCGCGATAAAAAGTATCCTATATCCTTCCCAGGGTCTCAAACTATCTTCTAACCAAATTTCATCTAAATCGGTTCAGTAGATCCAGAGATTACCCCATATAACGTCATGAACTCACAATCTCACAAACTTTACCTCTTTATAATATTAGTATAGACTAATGGCTTACTCACGCTTCACTCGGTTTCGTCCCTAAGCACGCTTTAACGATTACAATGGAATAGATAGACCTTATGGTTTATTACTGCGCTGATCCCTTGGGTAGTAGCATGATGATATCTATATATCCTTCCTCAATAAACGGGCTGTCTAATGCAAGAAGATTTTTTCAAATCGGATTAGTTCCTGAGATTAGCGCGTTCAAACAAACAGACGAAGAAACTCTGTCTCTTTATAATATTAGCATATATTTATTGAGCTACTAACCAAAAAATAAGAAAATCGTAATGCCACTGATCCGTTTTACCTTTGCCTACATATATATATATATATAAAATTATTGTCCCTGATTTTTCAAAGCTCGAGCTTTACGGCTCAAAATTCAAAAGATTACAGTAAGTACAGAATGAAGACAAAATTATATATGAACTAGCGACTCACCATCGCTTCGCTCGGGTACGTCCCTAGGTACGTTTTAACGGTTAGTATGAAGTACAAATCTTTGAATTTCTCGGCTTTCCTGTACTATAATATGCATGTATTATACATATAAACCCTTCTCTTGAATCCACTCTATCTATTGCTGAAAATTGCATTAAAATCCGTTGAGTAGTTTAAGAGATCTAAGCGAACAGACACCAGAAGAGACATCATTTTATACCATGTAGAGATGGTGTCAACTACCAAATTCTATAATCCTACTAAGAAAAATGGCTTTCGTAAAAGTAAAAACCTTAATTAGGTTGTTTATCTATACATATAATAAAATTGTAACTAAGCCAAATCTGTACATTATATATTTTTTGGAAAATCTTATTGAAATAAACATTATTATCGATACAGAGGCCGAATCTATAGTTTTTAGAATTTTTGTCTGTCTGTCTGTATGTCTGTCACCGCATCACGGAAAAACTACTGGAGGGATTTTGATGAAATTTGGTATGGTGATAGCTGGTTATCCGGGACAACATATAGGATACTTTTTACCGCGGGAAAATATCTCATTTCTGAGAAAAAATACAAAAACTACAATGTAGTATATAAGAGTATAGTATTATGTAAGTAAACCCTAAGAATTTGGTTTTTGGTCATCTGAACGCGGGCAGAGCCGCGGACAATGCTAGTTTAGGTTATATTCACAGTAAGTAAAAATATATGTATGCAGTCGAGTTTTTAATTAATAATTCTAATCAAAATTATCTTTAATATTCATAGCATAAGTGCTAATTTTTTTTTTTTTACTCAGCCAATGTCAGTGTGCTGCTGTCATTTTTTTAATATGTCTTTTGAACCACAGACAATAGACGAGCGGAAATAAACCAGTGCTCTTCACAAGTTGACAGGACTTCCTGTGCCCCAGAACCAAGTCCCTTTGTTTGACAGAATAAAGCAAAATGTAGCTTTTATACTAGAATAAGTCATCCAAACTAATATTATAAATGTAAAATTAATACGGTCCGTCTGTCAAATCGTTACGTTTTCATGCCTGAAACTGCTAAGCTTATTTTAATGAATTTTAGCATTGGACATGGAAATAAAACTTAAAGGGGTTGAAATAGGGGATGAAAATTTGTATGCTGAACCCATAATATTTGAATTTAGTTATATCACAGATGACGTAATATTATTCTAGTAGTTATAACTTATATGATATAAATATGCTTTTGGTAAGAAATAAAGTTTCAGATATATGTAGGTATATGTAAGTACCTCTGAATGAACCTGACTGTCTTTCTTTATAAATAAAAAAATAACATATAAAAAAATTACATATATCTAATACATTTAAACGAGCAATTCTTGTATATATATATATATATATAATTTGAATCTCGGAAACGGCTCCAACGATTTTCATGAAGTTTAGTATACAAGGGGTTTCGGGAGCGATAAATCGATCTAGATTAGACTTATGTCTGGGAAAACGCGTGTTTTCGAATATTCATGCGGTTTTTTTGCATTATTCCACGCGAAATATTATGTTCGATAATTTCGCGCGCTCCGGCATAAGCACCATGGTCAAGCGGCCAAGGCGCAAGATTGAATAAGTATCCGGGTTCGAATCTTGGTCGGATACAAAGGTGTAATTTAATTTTGTTTTTTTTTTGTATTTATTTAAGTTTTTTGTTTTCTTTTTTAAAGAAAATTGTTGCCCAGGTACTATTACTAACATAACCTATATGTCTAACCTACCATCCGCCATCAAACCGAAATCACCGACAAATAATTTCTATATACTTATGATAATTTTTGTGCAATAAAAATCGCCCTTTCTTTATATTTAGCTCTTCCGAGAATATAATAAAACCTTTTTTAAGTTAATCGAATCTTTATTTGCTGTCTTGGGAGTTTTGTGTACACAATAAGTGGCCGTATACGTAAGTTCTTTTACTTAAAGACTTCATAACTTATCTCTTTGATGTCATATTAAAATGAAGTAAGTATAAAAAAAACAAATCGTAGTTTTTTTAGTCATAAAATAATAATAGCTTTTAAACTGACTGAGGGTGAGTCCCTAGGTGCTTACCTTTTAGCAAGTTTTGTTACTAACAGCGACACTACACGGTATTCAAATATATACATACTAGCATAACCCGCGGCTTCGCTCGCGCTAAAATAATAAAAAAAAACTCTAAAAAGATAGTTTCATACAAACTTTTATCCCTTATTTCACCCCCTTATAGGATGAATTTATTTAATTTATTTAATATATATATATATATTTAATTTTATTGCAGAGCATTAATACCAAGTTTCAAGTAATTCTGATCATAAATATTTTTTTTCATTGTATTATAACGTGTTTTCCCGTGGGAATAAGATAATCACTCGCGGTAAAAGTAGCCTATGTCACTCTTCAGCCCTCCAACTATCTCCATACAAAAAATCACGCCAATCCGTCACTCCGTTTCGACGTGAAAGAAGGACAAACAAACAAACACACTTTCACATTTATAGTATTAGTAAGTATGGATAATAAATTTCTAACTGAATCGAAACTGTTCACTAAATATTTTTTGGAAAATTTTATTCAGTAGTCATTATTATCGATACAGAGGCCGAATCTATGGTTTTTAGAATTTTTGTCTGCCTGTCTGTCTGTGTGTCTGGGAACGCGTCACGAGAAAACCACTGGACGGATTTTGAAGTTTATTATGATGATAGCTGGTTATCCGGGTCAACATTTAGGATACTTTTTACCGCGGGAAAATATCTCTGAGAAATCTATACTAACGCGAAAATGTAGGGACGAAACCGAGTGGAGCGAGGGTGAGTCGCCAGTTTCTTGTATCGATACAATTAAAAACTTGGGCTTCATTTTTGACAAGCATCTATTCTTACCACAGGTGTATCGTAAGACAGATAATTGAAAAATAAATTCACCCTTCTCAAGTTACGAAATGTTATGCTTACAATATCGGGGTAAAGCGTACCCATTATTAAATTATGGTTCTCCAATAATAGACAGATACTGCATGTTCCTTACAATCATTTATTGATGTGAAATTCAGCCTATATACATTTTTAAACTTCCTTACACACAACCTGCGTCCTCTCTCACTTTTTATCAACAACCCACCTCCTATTTTTTTTATTGTACCCTCATATTTTATTAATGTCAAAATGTATAATTTACTAGCGGACTCGACAGACGTTGTCCTGTCTACACGTCTTTAATTTGA
The DNA here is from genome assembly GCA_947093115.1 of Brenthis daphne. Lineage (NCBI taxonomy): Eukaryota > Metazoa > Arthropoda > Insecta > Lepidoptera > Nymphalidae > Brenthis > Brenthis daphne. The sequence goes on along the minus strand of OX352471.1, from coordinate 52,073,574 downwards.
AAATTTCAAACTTTTTTTAATATATTATTTTCTATTAAAAAATTGTGAATCTAAACCATTCCCAGATCCCCTTGAACACACACAAAAAATTTCATCAAAATCGGTCCAGTCGTTTGAGAGAAGTTCAGTGACATACACACTCACAGAAGAATTATATATATAAAGATAATCATTGCTACATTCAAATTTATTAGAATCAATATTACAAAAATGAGTATAATAATAAATAATAAATAGTGTCGTTAACACTATAGCTAAAGATTATATTTCTATTTTAGTTTATTTAAAAAATCAAGTCTTTTAAATCTCATAAGGTGCCTAAATAAAATTACAATATTTCGAAATAGCCTTATTTTTTACAACGTACTAGCATTGCCTGCGGCTCCGCCCGCGTTCAGATGACCAAAAACCAAATTTTTAGGTTTTACATATTAGTATACTCTTACATTGCAGTTTTCGTATATTTTCTCAAAAATGAGATATTTTCTTGCGGTAAAAAGTATCCTATATGTTGATTCGAATAACCAGCTATCACCATAGCAAATTTCATCAAAATCCCTCCAGTGGTTTTTCTGTAATGCGGTAACAGATAGACAGACAGACAGACAAAAATTCTAAAAACTATAGATTCGGCCTCTGTATAGATAATAAAGTCTATTTCAATAAGATTTTCCAAAAAATATTTAATGTACAGATTCGGCTTATTTATAATTTTATTATGTGTATAGATAAATATAATTGATCTACATTCTTACATTTGGGGTCAAAATCGTAGATTACCATTTCGATTCTTACGTAAATATTAAATACATCACTAAGTATTCTTAGAAATATCAATTTTGTCGATAAAAATATTTGTATAAAAACTGTAAAAAAAATAAAATTAAAACCGACTTCCAGGCACTAAAATGTAAAAAGTGACTAAACGGGGGTTTACATAAAGAATAGATACATCACCAGATATTTTCGAAGACGGTGTCAGCCGATGCAAAACAAATATATGCAAAGCAAATATAGACTTTAGAAACAAAAAAAAATCCAAATAGGTTCAGCGTCTTCGAGTAATCGGTGAACATACATAAAAAAAAAAGATTCCGACGAATTGATAACCTCCTTTTTGGAAGTCGGTTAAAAATATGAGCAAAAACACATAATTTACGATAATTAATTGAAGCCTTACCCGTAGCTTACGGAAATTTCACTGTTCTTGCTTGAATTTCCGCAAAAATTTCATGAACCGAACAAAACAACACTAAATATTTTGAAAAGGCGCGAGCTTTCAAGTGACGAGCATTCGTTGACGAATAGCAAACCGGTAAGCGGCCAACGAGCGGGAAATCTTATAATTAATTAAATGAGCCAATTCTTTTGTATATATTTATTAATTTATTTCGAAATTAAAATTATAAAAAAAAAACGTTTTTTTTTTAATATAAATTTTCAATAATGATTATAGACGAATTTTAACCGATAGACGAACACCATTTTTCTGACTAAAATATGAGAACTGTACTCGTAATATGTAGCAAAAGTAAAGAATTTACAATGTCTTATTTTGGTCCTTAACTAAACAGATCATTGGTGATAAATTAAATATTCTCAATAGTTCTTTGAAAGCAAGAGTTCGTTGAGAGGATGTTAGGAGGATCTAGTTACGAGCTCAAGTCACAGCTGCACTTCAATTATACAATGACACGGCAAAACTTTGTCTTTGGACAAAGGTTTTTCTCTTTAAATGGGGTAATTTAAAATGAGGGCGCAACGTCTTTTAAGGGTTCCGTACACGAATGTCCTATACTGCACCTTATTACTTATCTACGATCTCCATATCAACCAATTATATCATAGCATTCAACAAACGAAGCACACATCCTTTCCTCTCTCTCCTTCTCTCTCCCTCCTTTGAGTCTCCGAATTTTTGAAAGTTGATAAAAAATACGAAACTTTGTTAAAAACAACAAAATCCGGTAGAAAACCGAAAACTTGAATCTTGAAACGTGTATATGCAACATATTTCCTCCAAGACGTTCATCTCGAATCTTTAGTGATTCTTTCAATTCTATAATATGTAATTAAATAATCGATGCCGCATCTAATACCCCACGTACTGTCCAAGACAAATCGGATTTTCTAGAGATGTTGCGTACAATCACGTGCATTGCTGATATAGTAACTGGTATATTTTCGCTTCACAATAGCTCTCACCCTGTCACAGTGCAAAAATCTCGTTTAACTCTTGTCTATGCTTCCCAATCCCACGGGATATGTGTATATATGATCTATGTATAACTAGATATAGACAAAACAGTTCTGTACCTTTGTCGCCTCTGATTGTCAACTGATTTTCTTTTGTTTTTTGTACATCAGCTATAATTGACAAGCTTCAGGATTATGAATTTTTTTTTTATACCGTAAGTTTTTTCTCTATAAGTAGTTCATTGAACAGTGGTAGCCCAGTGGTAACGCGCACGCTTGGAAAACCAAGTGAAGCGGGTTCCCACGACTGCGTCGTGACTCTGAAATGATCACATGTAAATAATTTCTATCATGATCACCACTTGCTAGTACAAGGAAGAAAAATATTGTGAGAATATTATGTGCAAGTCTGAAAATATCTGATTAGTGTTCGAAATACTTTCTTAAATTCACGCGAATATTTAACATTGTTATAAACTTATCTTTTCCGATTATTTCGCGAATTTATTTTGATTTTTGGTTCCCAACATTTTGAATGCTTTACATATATATATATATATTAGACGTGCAGATTGCATTGCACAAAGAAAAAATAAGTTAGGAAACAGGAGTGAGAAATTTTTTTATGGAGAACCGAGCAAAGAGGAAGAATATGAGGATCCCTTAAAAACTCGAAAGACTCTTTGAAATAGAAGGATTGAACAGCACCCAACAGACGATAGGAAGTATGTGAGTATTCTTGCAGAAGCAAATTGGGGGCTACTTGAGTTTTTGTAAAAGTCTACTAAGGAAACATGGTATTCTAAGATTTTGAAGGCGCTCAAGTTAATTTAATTGTTCTTCTTTAAGGTCATGATAATAATAATCAGTATATTCAAGGATTTGATGAAATTTTAGTGGGTAGGGGAAACCCGTGCAAAATCGTATACCGGAGTAAAATAGGTCGGTGTATTTATATCGGTGAAAATTTAGGTTTGTATGTATTTTTTATGCCGAATCATTACATTTTTTTTTGGGGTGGACCACCCTTATCACTTAGGGGTATGGAAAATAGATAGTAGCCGATTCTCAGACCTACTGAATACGCATATAAAATTTGGTAAAAATCGGTAAAGCCGTTTCGGAGGAGTACGGTAACTAACATTGTGACGTGGAAATTTTATATATTAGAATATAACGCAGCGTACGTACGTAACGTAAGTACTCGCGCGTTTTCTTTTTTTTTTGTATAATATATATACTTATATAATAATAAAAATACATATATACATAACACATAATTCGTTGGCTCACTATTACAAGGTTCTATGTTAATTTTAATATATAAATAATTTTTACATAGAACTTCGTTATTTTGTTATCGTAACAAAAAAACAACATATAACTATGTAAAATTGAATATTTTGTAGTTATAGTACCGCTATCTAGTGGTTTGTTTTTGCAAAACTGTAGCTAATGACACATAGAACCTTGTAGCATTCATAACTAAATAAGTACTAAAATTGTAACATAGAACCTTGTAATAGTGAGTCAACGATTATGTAGATAAACTTGTAAAGTAAAACCTTATCTAAATACAAAATTAAGTCCAAATCATTAAACCCATATAAAAAATAGTTTTTTTTATGGTAAAAACAATACTGAAGTAATAATAAGTAATGTAATTAATTAAGAAAAAGTTTTGTTTGCAATACTAACGTCAATAACTACTAAACAAAAGATAAAAAAAAATATTATAATTTATAAGTAATAAAAAACCCGACTGCATAAAAGCATATATATATATATATATATATATATATATATATATATATATATATATATATATATATATATATATATATAATAAAATTGTAACTAAGCCGAATCTGTACATTAAATATTTTTTGGAAAATCTTATTGAAATAGACATTATTATCGATACAGAGGCCGAATCTATAGTTTTTAGAATTTTTGCTTGTCTGTCTGTTACCGCATTACGGAAAAACCACTGGAGGGATTTTGATGAAATTTGGTATAATGATAGCTGGTTATCCGGGTCAACATATACGATACTTTTGTACCGCGGGAAAATATTTCATTTCTGAGAAAAAATACAAAAACTGCATTGTAAGAGTATACTAATATGTAAAACCTAAGAATTTGGTTTTAGGTCATCTGAACGCGGGTGGAGCCGCGGGCAATGCTAGTAAATAAATAAGTACAAACGAACTAGCAACAATTTTATTATACGTATAGATATAAATAACTTTTACCTATTATGTTGCGTATTCTGTTGCCAACTGAATCCCTTCAACTACAGTGTCGAATAACGCGGTCAATCCGTTTTTGATTATCTGTCCGTATAAGGTCACGAGTTAACAGTAACTTCACATATGTACGAGCCTTTTATAATCTGTAATTTTCCAGTTACCAAGTACGGGGTTTGAATGTAAACTCCATTTATTTAACCTTTGGTTATTTTAAATAAAACTATCTTTTCTGATTTTTTCGTGATCGGGAGAGACTCTCCCGTGATCACGATTGCAGTAAACCATTCGAAACGTCGGGAACCAAAAATCAAAATAAATCCGCGAAAAAATCCTAAAAGATAGTTTTATTTAAAATGTCAAATATTCGCGTAAATCTAAGAAATTATTTTGGTTATTTCCTGATGGATTTGCAAACAATAAAACTGTACCTTATAGACTTATTCGTAAGAATTAGTTTCGCATACAGCGGCTTAGATGTTTTCCTACAATCGTTGATGATAAAAATTTTAAAATTATATTTTAATGAGAAATTATTATCACCTAAAAACAAAAATAAACCTATCCCACGGGAACCGTACATTTTTCCGGGTTAAGTTCGGGGAAAGTATAAAAGCCTATGTGTTATTCCAGACTTATAATCTACCTCTGTGTCAAATTTCATCCAGATCCGTTCAGCCGTTCTGGAGTGAAAGAGTAACAAACATCCATACTCACAGCTTTCACATTTATAATACATATCTGTGTAGATGTAATCCTATCTATCTGTCACCCTTTTCATATTCACACCTGAGCAGATTTCGATTAAATTTGGTAAAGACATAGATTGCATCATAGACGGACATATGCTATCCTTAATCGCTGGTCCCCACTTAACATGAATGTATATTTTTTTTTGTATAATTTTCGTTTTATTCTCGTTTTTGTTTGATTATAAATATCAGTTTTACAATAATGTATGGAAGTCTGCCCGATTCGTTGACATTTATGATTGCTGCTCTGCTTCCTTGGGTAACATGATGATATATAACCTTCCTCAATAAACGGATTATCTAACGCCTAAAGATTTTTTCAAATTGGATTAGTAGTTCCTGAGATTAGGGCGTTCAAACAAACAAACTCTGCCTCTATAATATTAATATGAATTACCTATACAAAACAAAGTTATTATTACTGTACAAGTCATGTCCGCATGGAATATGGCAAGAATGCTAGCCGCATTCCCCCCCTGTATGGCAAAACCGATTCTTTGGGCGAAAAACAGGCCAGATCTGCTGTCACCAGTAGAGGCGATGAGACGAGATATTGTCTCTTAAGAAGTGCTTAGCACTTCGATTATTAAATTATTAATTAAATTATGGTTTTTTTTTATATGGAGATCCTCAACAATGACAGGTGTGATTCTGTTCATCTTAGGAAGAAAAGAAGCAACGCGAGGGGTTAAAATTAATATGTAAATATGTCATTAGGAGAAATACCTGACCACACGTGTTTGGGTGACCGCAAATTTAATTGTCGAAATGGCGATTAGTTAAAGCGGCAAAATTGAACATAATGAATGATTAGTGTAGCAACTAACTGTACCATAAATTTTTTAGTTGTTTAAAGGGTTATTACGAGTAGGTCGTAGGTTTATTTTCGCTTAAGGCAATAAATAAGTCAGAAATCAGCAACGTGTTATCAGTGTGTTTGTTTGTCTTTCTTTCACGTCGAAACGGCTTGGAGGATTGGCGTGATTTTTTATGTGGAGATAGTTGAAGGGCTGGCGAGTGACATAGGCTACTTTTTGCTGTGAGAGATTATCTTATTCCCACGGGAAAAGACGTTATAAGACAACCCAAAAAATATTTATGGTCAGATTACTTGAAACTTAGTATTAATGCTCTTCAATACAATTAAATAAATACGTGTTTTAGCATTTTTCGGATTCATTCTATAAGGGGGTAAAATAGGGGATGAAAGTTTGTATGAAGGTTTTATAGCAGAAAGAGGTAACTAAATCCTCCTCCGATATACAATATTTTATTTCGTGTATCTCGGAAAAGGCTCTAAAGATTTGGATAAAATTTTGCATTTAGATAAATTTGTGCTTTTTAAGTTTATCTATATATGTAGGTGATTTATTTGCAAAAACACAATTTTTATATCTTTCCCGAAAAACACTTCGCCTTCACCCAGGTTCTTAGTATTACATACAAATGAATGCTCCTAGCGGGTCTCGCACCCGCGACTGCTGGCACAGCAAGTAGGGTCACTACAAACTAAGCCAAACGTGTCGTCAATCGTGTATTTCTAAAGTCGTAACAAAGAGAGTAATTTAAAACAGATAAACTGTGAATATTTGCTTGTGAGATATATCTTAATAGTAGAGCCTGGTTTTCCAAAAGGGGTCTGAAAGTGATCGAGAGAAATAAAAGATCGATCTAACAACCAACGACCAATAAATCAAGCGATATGTAGTTTAAAAGCTCTTTGTGCAGTGAAATTGGTACTAGAATTTTTCCCTATAACTTATCTTGAAGACACAATTTTGGAACGTTTAGCTTTTGTATTTTTCGAAGCTATTTTTAGAGTTCCGTGTAATTTAATAGTGTGGTAAATAATTTGATGTGGCAGAATGGAAACAAAATGCACGGTTGGCAGCTTTACGTGTTCTGGACACGGTGATGCAAAACTTTCGACTTTCCAATTCTAGGTGTTGTTCAAGACTAGGATATTTACTGACAGAAAAATGCAAAAATGAACCCGGACTGACTCAGTTCCTAAAGTTCTACCGCTACATTAACAAGACACTATTTGGTAAGATAGAAGTGTATTTCGCAATTGTGGTTATAGGAGATCTATTCCTAAACTGACGATCTGATCTTGATTTTCTCCTAGGAGAAGCATTAACCCTCTATAGTAAATGACAGTACATATGACAAAGGCTTTTTAGGGTTTCATATCCGAAGGGTGGTCACGGAGCCCTATTACTAAGCTTCCGGTGACCCTCCGTCTGTCAGGGGGCTGTCTCATGAACTGTAATAAATAATAATAATAATAATAAATGTTGGTACATTAACACACAGCACCATCTAGTTCCATGGTAAGCTACGAGGCTTGTGCTATGGATAACAGATAGTTGATACACTGCACATATTATATAACTTTAAATACATACATATTATAAATATTAACACCCATGACTGGAGTACAAACATTCGTGCTCATCACACCAATGAATACCCCCAGCGGGACTCGAATCCGCGACCTGCTGGCACAGCAAGTAGGGTTACTACCAACTGAGCTAAACGTGTAGTCCTGTAATAGGCAGAGAGAGCGTTAAATTAAAACTAGATAGAGCGAAATTTTCGCAAATTTGTAGTTCTATTGTCACTATAAAAACAAATAATAAAAATACAAGAAATATTTTTTTAACATTCGTAATCGACAAACGTAAACCCTTCGTGTGCGAATTCGACTCACATTTGACTGATTTTTTATCTTTATATGTTGAGCGATTGTGGTCAAATTTTTGGGATTATGCAATAAAACTTACATCCTTTAAAATCTATACATATAATAAAATTGTAACTGAGTTGAATCTGTACATTAAATATTTTTTGGAAAATCTTATTGAAATGGACCTTATTATCGATACAGAGTCCGAATCTATAATTTTTAGAAATTTTGTCTGTCTATCTGTCTGTCTGTAACCATATCACGAGAAAACTACTGAACAGATTTTGATAAAATTTGGTATGATGATAGCTGGTTATCCGCATCATTATATAGGATACTTTTTACCGCGGGAAAAATATCTAATTTCTTAGAAAAAATACAAAAACTGCAATGTAAGAGTATACTAATATATAAAACCCAAGAATTTGATTTTTGGTCATATGAACGCGGGCGGAGCCGCGGGCAATGCTAGTATCCTATATAAAAGAAAATCATATATGTCAAGTATGTTGTGTTAAATGAAAGCATTTCGATCACGTTCACAGCTTTATGGAGGACACAATTGATCTAAATTACTTGACAGATTGGAAGAAATATTTGACATAAAGTAAAAAAAAACTGAAGCAGGTTTAAACATGTTTAACCGACTTCAAAAAAGGAGGTAGTGCTACGTTCGTCTGTATGTATATTTCCGATTTCTCGTAGACGGCTGGACCGATTTCGCTACTTAGAACTGTTTTCTATTAAGGTACGGGTCTAGGTGGTCCAAAATTTTATTTGACATAGAGTTTTCATAAGATATCAAATATGTATTTATTATATTCTAATTATAATTAAAGGCTTCATTGTCATATTTACCTATTAGATATTCATATCTTAAAGCATTGTCGGCTGGCATTTACTTCGAAAATATCTGATTAGGTATCTATAGTGAATTAAAACCCTCGTTCAGGTTTTTTTACTTTTTAGTCCCTGAAAGTCGGTTTTCATTTATTAAGTTTTTATTGAACTTGGAAAATTTTACGCATACTGCAGATACCCACAGGAAATTATGTTGAGACTCGTCGACTAGAAAAGCCAGTATATTTACACTAAAACTCAAAAGTACCTTTTCCGCCCTAATGAGGTCAACCACGACGCCCATTGTTAACCTACTGCCTACCGAGGTAGATTTAATCCCGAACGATAAATCCGGCTTCCGCCCGACCATATATCCCCTCGCTCGTCTGACCTTGGGTTACGGGTGATTTTTACGAGGTTGTCTCCCTGCTGCCTCCTCGGCCATGACAACCAGGGGATCACTCAAAAGTTCAAATTCAAAATATTTTATTCAGCATTAAATTGTTACAATTTTTTACTGAACGTCATGAGTCTACTACCAGTTCGGAAAGAAGAAGGCTCAGACCTGAGAAGAACTGGCGAAAGAAACTCAGTGGGACTAATATCAACTTGTTATCTTTTTTTAAAGTAAAATTATAATTATCAACATCTCTATCAAGTTGAAGTAGCCTGCAGGCGATCATTTCATTCTCAAGGTGTGCCATCTTCTATAAAATTATTTATTGTATAATAGCCTTTAGCACGCAAAGGTTCTTTAACATTTTTTTTTAATTTGGCGATAGAAGCCTTTTGAACATTTTCTGGGATCCTGTTGTACAAGCGTATACATTGTCCATAAAAAGAATTACTGACTCTGTGTAGACGAGTCACAGGCATTACAAGTTTGTGTCTGCTCCTAGTATTAATGTTATGCATGTCACACTTCTTGGGAAATTCGTGTTTATTTTTACGGACATTCATAATATTTTCGTACACGTACTGAGAAGCAACAGTCAATATTTTTATTTCTTTAAAAAAAAACCGAAGATTTGAACCCACTACGGTTTCTGGTGACTGGGCTACCACTGCCTATTATTGTCTATTATGTCAGTCTAAATGTCCGAGTTGTTAGTTTGAAGCTAAATATATCGCGGAAAAAAAAGAATCAAGAGATGGATAAAGTTGTAGTTTCACCACGAACTTACCTAATTCGGGGATAAAACTCTTTGAGAATTCACAGCGCGACATTTCAATAGAGACTTTAATCTTCTTTGGTTTGTTAATTGTATTTTCCTGTTTCTGCAATAGCAAAATATTTTATTGCTCAACAGGAAATACGAAAACTGCTCTAACATTAGAGACTTTGTGGGTTTGATTCTGGTTTGTGGTAAACATTAGTATTATCATATGTAAAAGAAGCTTGTATGTATATATGTATAAAGTAACAATTGCCAAGTGTATTTATATATATAATATTATAAAGAGGTAAAGTTTGTGAGATTGTGATGTTGCAGGGTATTCTTTGGATCTACTGAACCGATTTAGATGAAATTTGGTAAGAAGATAGTTTGAAACCCTGGGAAGGACATAGGATACTTTTTATCCCGGAAATCATCCCTTAAAGCGGTGAAAATGGGGATGAACGTTTGTATAGGGAATCAGGGTAGGGAAGAACCCGAGCGAAGCGGGGGTCGCTAGTGTTAATATAAAATCCCCGATATATTCCCGGTCCAGTTAGACACATGGTACTGTTAAGTATGTTACTATGGAATCTTATCAAGTTTCATTTCTTTACAATTTAGTGGAATCGGGCATAGGCTACTACTACTTTTGAACCCTACCCCGCTTATCGCGAGCGAAACAGCGCGCAAAAACTAGTAAAATATATAAAGCTATAGGGTTTGTATATGTTTAATAGAAAAAACACACGCATGAAAACCCACTTTTGTAACCCAGTTTATACACAATAAAATTACGAATTGAAAAGTCGACTCCAGTTTTATTAAATATAGATTTTGCGCCAGAAAAATGAAAAAATTATCCTTAAAAAGTTATCCCGATTAAATTGCTGAAGTTTTTATTGGATTTATGGTTTCGAATTCGTTTGCAGTGAGGGAGGAATATTTAAAAAAATAATAATCGATTTGGGTAAACTATAAAGCTTGTTAAAAGAAGATTTAAAATATATTTTTGACCGATTTCAAAGAGAAGGATTCGTTGTCGTAGTCTCAATAGAATTACGTCTACTGCTGGACATACGCCGTCGCCAAAGATTTCCACGAGTGCCGGTCTTGTGCCATCAGCATCCAGTGGGTTCCGGAAACTTCGATCAAGTCGTGGGTTCATCTTGTGGCAGGTTAATTTTTTTTTTTTTTTTTTTTTTTTAAATATTTGTTGCATATGTTACACTATACCTTTACCATTTTATTCTGTTTCATAAAATTAATTATATCTAGTGAAAATAGAAAAACTAAAAAAGATGGATGAACTCAACTTACCTTTTATTTTGTGTATATGTAACGCTATATCTCTGCCAATTGCGATACTATTTTGATATATTTTTCAAATATAAATAGATTGCCAATTAACGATAATATCGCGAACATACATACAAAAAAAGTAAATTGAGTACCTCCTCTTTATAAGTCGGTAAAATATAATAAATATTAGCATTCATTTGGTCAAGTCGTCTAGAATCCAAACTAATTTCGAATACCAATAACTTGTTGTTTTTCTTTACTACAGGTAGAAATTCGGTAAAATTTGTATGTAGCTTATGCCAAATGCCAAAAAAAGTATGGAAAATGTCAGATAGATAGGTCAGTGATTGGTTTCAAGAGTGATAGATAAATTCTATTGGTTATAAATAAATCGTCACAGATGCTTAATAAAGATTGAAAATACTCTTTGCCCTAAAATAATAAATTAAATATTCCAAACATTTTTGAATTGAAAAATTGATAATAATAAAAAAAAATTTTTTTTTTAAACTTTCATGACGTGATCTAGTAAATCTTCTATACATATAATAAAACTGTAATTAAACCGATTCTGTAATATATTTTTTTGGAAAATCTTATTGAAATTGTAATTTTTATCTAAACAGAGACCGATTTATAGTTTTTAGAATTTTTGTCTGTCTGTTTGTCTGTGACCGCAATACGGAAAAATCGTTAGAGGGATTTTGATGAAATTTGGTATGATGATAGCTGGTTATCCGAGTTAACATATAGGATACTTTTTACTGCGGAAAATATCTCATCTCTGAGAAATTTATACTATACGTTAAAACGCAAGTAGGGACCAACCCGAGCGGGGCGAGGGTGAGTAGCTGGTATAATATAATGATATATAAGAAGGGCTTTAAGAAGCAAACAAATATAGGCCAGGTATTTAAAAAAAAATATTGTTTTCAATGACAACGAAGGTCCGACAAAATTTTGTTAATTAACAATCGCCTAACTTTTCGAAATAATTAACTTAATACCTTTTTTCAACGAGACTAAATCCTTTAAAGTGTTTACAATACACCATAATTTATTTAAATCTTTAAATTGATATTTGATACTGTAAGAGGCAGTGGTAATTGGCAGTGGTAGCGTAGTGGTAACGCGCTCGCATGGGAAACCAAGTGAAGCAAGTTCAAATACCGGTCTGATATTTTCATGTGCGAATCATTTCCAACATGATTAACACTTGTCTTACGGTGAAGGAAAACATCGTGAGGAAACCTGCACGTCTGAGAGAACCTAGCAAGTTTTCGAAAGACATGTGAAGTCCGCCAACCCACACTTGTCCAGCGTGGTGGACTATGGCCTGATCCACCTCGTATTGAAGGGAGGCCCACCCCTAGCAGTGGCTGAATACTTACTGTAAAACAAAATATTTTACCTGATGTACTCGTTTTAGAGGCGCGCACACCTCATCGGGCGTTGGGAACGTATTTTCAGCGTTAAATTAAAATAATAAATAATGCCGTAGAGTTCCAGGAGTCAGGACTTTTTCATTAGAAATTTCTTTTGATATTTAAATTTCTATTATCAATCATCATCATCATCTGAGGCATTACAGCCCCGGGTGGGCCTTAGCCTGGTCCAGCAAAGCTCTCCAGTCCGATCTGTTATAGGCTTTCCTTCTCCAACTTGTTACTCCCAAGATCTTGATATCTTGTTCGACGCCGTCCAACCATCTGAGCTTGGGCCTGCCTCTACTTCTGCGTCCCTCCGGTCGGCCTTCTAAAAGGCGCTTGGGTACTCTGGCCTCGTCCATTCGCAAAATTCTATTATCAATAGTTTTTAAATATTTAGCGAAACATTATATTACCTTCTTATTTTTATCTTTCTTTGTTTATAACTTTTGCAATTTTTCACAAGCTGTAAAATGGCTTAAACTCATTTTTCTAAACGTCTATCCGGATCCGAGGAGCTATCGCAAGTATTTTTAGGTGATTTATCTCTAATTTTTGCCATTTTCAAATTGTAACCTAGTCTATATGAAGTTTAGGATATAACGAGAAATAAAAATAAATTGCGACATACGCACATTTATTTTGGGACGTTGTTATAAATGTTATGTATCAAATGATAAGTTAGGTACATAATATATATAAAACACGTCCTCTATCACCTTGCCCAATAAATGAATTGTATTTTTCATAATGCCTGACCAATTTATTTATTTCAATTGTTTTTATTATAATATCATTACTAATGTATATATATATATATATATATATATATATATATATAACTGCCTCGGTGGTGTAGTGGTTAGCATATACGGCTGCACACCCGGAGGTCCTGGGTTCGAGTCCCGGGTCGGGCCAAGTTTAGTTATTGAGTCTTTCTGTATAGTAAGTCTCAGTAACAGCCCGGAGTTGGGTTGGCGGTGTTTCATCCCCGTGCCTCGGAGAGCACGTAAAGCCGTCGGTCCTGCGCCTTAACTCTCACTGGTCGTGTCGAGCAGTCGTCCCACCGGAGTATGAGAGTGACAGGAACAGAGAGTGCACGTTGTGTCTGCGCGTACACTTGTGCACTATAATATCTCCTGCGCAGTTGGCTAGCCTCGATGAGATTGGCCGCCGTGGCCGGAATCGGTCAGGAGAACATCATCATATATATATATAGTCTACTCATAAGTGTAATCTTTGAATTTATACAAAAATGCTATATAAAAGGCACTTTGAATTTTTTCAGAATTCCGTTTTTTTTTAAATTTCTATTTCCCTTGAAAATGATTCAGTTTGATTTAGACCAGTTGTCTTTATTCGGTGGTATCCCCATGATGCTTGGGATTCAAGTGAAGCAGGTTTAAAGCTTGCACCTCGCGCCTCTGATACTTTCATGTGCGAATCATTTTTCTGACACCTGCCTAAGCAAAATCTGTCCAGTGGTTTTCTCGTGATGCGTTCCAAGACAGACAGACAGATAGATAGACGGACAGAAAAAAATCTAAAAACTAGATTCGGCCTCTATATCGATAACAACGACTACTCCAATACGATTTTCCAAAAAATATTTAATGTACAGATTCGACTCAGATATGTCTTTCCCATATATTTTTTAGATAACTATTCTTCAACGTTTGTTAAATCACATCATGTCTAAGCCCCATAATGACGGATTCTATCGCTGTATATCAGCTCACTGTACTGTGTATAGCAATTGTTACAACAGCTACGAAGTCGTTTTAGATGATAACAAAATCTTTATATATATAATTCTTCTGTGAGTGTGTATGTCACTGAACTTCTCTCAAACGACTGGACCGATTTTGATAAAAAAATTTGTGTGTGTTCAAGGGGATCTGAGAATGGTTTAGATTCACAATTTGAATAATAATTTTCATCGAAATGGTCCAGAATGTTTTAGCTTATTAAAAAAAGTTTGAAATTTTCAAATTAAAGACGTGTAGACAGGACAACGTCTGTCGGGTCAGCTAGTATTCCTATACAAAAGTATCAATTTGACAATAGTTTGCTGTTGTTGTATAACGACGGTAATAGGCACTATTTTGACTGACTTCAAAAAAAGTCGCGAATATTTTTTATGTATGCTCTTTGCCTTTTTTCCAAGATGGATTCTTGGATTTGTCTATTTCAAATTATTTTTTATAAAATAAATATCAAAAAATTTCAATTCAATTTTCCGTACCGAGTTTGTATGACAGTCGGGAGATGGATTTAGGGTTGAATAGCGTCTCACCCTCGATTCCCTCGGGTTCGCCTCTAGGAAAAGAAAAACAAACCAATCCCACGGGAACCGTACATTTTTCCGGGATAAAAAGTAACTTATGTGTTATTTCAGACTAAAATCTATCTGTGTGCCAAATTTCATCCAGATCTGTTCAGCCGTTCTAGCGTGATTGAGTAACAAACATCCATCCATCCAAGCTCACATTTATAATCTTAATGGAATTAGAGAGAGAGAGAGAGAGAGAGAGAGAGAGAGAGAGAGAGAGAGAGAGAGAGAGAGAGAGAGAGAGAGAGAGAGAGAGAGAGAGTTTAAAACGATTAATCTTATATGGCGGTTTGGAAAACGTTTTGTTATCTAGACTACGTACATTTTTGGGCATTTTTCACATTTTTGTTGTCAAAAATTTTTGAATTTTTCGAATTTTTTTTTGCATTTGTTAGCCCTAATCGAGATGCATCTTTTTAATATTCCAATCACCCACGTAATCCCAAAACCCACGACACCAGGGCGATGTCGCACTTTCGCTGAAATTTGTGCCTATACCGAAGAGACAACAACATTTTCAATGTCAAAAATATAAAGAAAATCGATTGACAAACAGATAAAGAAAGGTACTGAACTGTTTGTCTTTACATCTATGTCTTTAAATATTTTCCCCATATTACCAAAGAAGTTTTATTTATATTTTGAAAAAATAATTTCTTAAATAGTAAATTCAATCAGAAATACGCGAGCAAAGACACTGGCAATATCTAGTTTCGTATATACCTTTAAAATTGCAAGTAAAAATATTTAAATGGGGACATTACATTCTAGTGTACTTTCTAAAGGGAATGCAGATTCGCTATCTTCTTTTGTTAAAATCTTTTAAAATCTTGGCCATGGTCTTCTGAATAGAATACTTGGTTAACTAAGTTAATTAAATAAAAAAATATATTAAAAAAGTAAATTTAAAAAGGGAAGTAGGAAGAAATATATAGGTTTACTAGCATTGCCCGCGGCTCCGCCCGCGTTCAGATGACCAAAAACCAAATTCTTAGGCTTTACATATTAATATACTCTTACATTGCAGTTTTTATATTTTTTCTCAGAAATGAGATATTTTTCCGCGGTAAAAAGTACTCTATATGTTGACCCGGATAACCAGCTATCACCATACCAAATTTCATCAAAATCCCTCCAGTGGTTTTTCCGTGATGCGGTAACAGACAGACAAAGAGACAGACAGACAGACAGACAGACAGACAGACAGACAGACAGACAGACAAAAATTCTAAAAACTTTAGATTCGGCCTCAGTACCTATAACAATGTCTATTTCAATAAGATTTTCCAAAAAATATTTAAAGTACAGATTCGGCTTAGTTACAATTTTATTATATGTATAGATTTTGTCGTATCGTAGACACTTTTAAATAACTCCTATGGAAATATGAGAGAGATAGTCTCTCCTGGGACTTACGTTCGACGTAAGTATACCTACAAAGGTTTCAGTTCAGTACATTTTTCTTCTGTGATTCTCAATCGATTTTCCATTTTTTTTTTGATTAGTACCCGTTTACGAGCTTTATTAAAAAAATTGGAATTTGGAAATAGTTTTTTATATACATAGCTAAATTCTATGCACATATATTTTCTTTTAATTTTCAATACTGTAATAATATTGAGGACAAGTTTGGCTTAGTCTGTAGTGATACTACTTGCTGTGCCAGCGGGCGCGAGTTCGAGTCCCGCTGGGGGCATTCATTTGTGTGATGAGCACGAATATTTGCACTATAATCATGGGTGTTTATATTTATAATATTTATATATTTAAAAGTTATATATCCTTATCACGAGCCTTGTAGCATACCATGGAACTAGATGGTGCTGTGTGTTAATGTCCCATATACAAATATTATATTATTTAATTTATTTAATAATTAATGATTAAGGTCGAATTTCAACTACTGAATTAACTAGTTTACTAAAATCGATTGAAATTCAACGAATTGATTTCGTCCGTCTTTTAGAAGTTAAAAATGGCTACAGACTTAAATATTAACAAATAAAAACGTTAAAAGAAAAAAAAAACGACTTCCAGGCACTAATATGTAAAAATAACTAAACGGGGATTTTCATTTAGAATAGATACCTGATCAGATATTTTCGAACCGCTCGACCGATTTCAAAAAAAAAAAATGGGACCTGGGAAGTACTTTCGAAACAAAAAAAATCCAAATCGGTTCAGACATCTTCGAGTAATGTCTGAACATACATAAAAAACCGACGAATTGAGAACCTCCTCCTTTTTGGACGTCGGTTAAAAAGATTTTTCTTAATGACGTACTTAATATGAATTTGGTTTTTTTGGAAAAAACACTTACTTTCCGAACTTAAAACAAAGCCTTAGGATGTATGTTGCAAATTAAAACAGACTCTCAAAGAAACTTCCTAAATCTTTAACACTCGACTTATTTCGATGATTAATCTTATATTCATTGAGCGGAAAAATAAATTACAGTCGCAACTCCAAAAGCTTTTTCGTAAGTTTCTACCAAAAAATATTTGTTCGAAAATTATCTTTACGAATATAATAGACTGGCGCTGCCCGCGACTTCGCTGACTTAAGGTCGTGGCGTGATTCTTGCCATAATATTAATTTATTTAATACTTTCTTAGATTTACGCGAATATTTGACATAAGATTATTTCGCGGAATTATTTAGATTTTTGGTTCCCGACGTTTTGAACGCTTTGCAGCAATCATGGTCACGGAAGAGACTTTAGTCTCTCAAGGATTCTCTTTTAAGGTTTAGCCAGCGTTAGACATGTTTTCTATGGGAAATTTGATATGGACGATAGAATTAGTTACAGGTAATGAAAGATCCTGTACTAAATTCTAAATGTTGACTTGAATGATCACTAAAATAAAACGATGTATTTCAGATTTTTTTATATGAATATGAGGGGGATCAGGCCGTAGTCCAATACGCAGGCTTATTGCGTGTAAGCGGACTTTACATGTCTTTCGAAAACTTCCTAGGTTCTCTCAGACATGTGAGTTTCCTCACGATGTTTTCCTTCACTATAATACCAGTGGTAATCATGTTGGTAATGATTCGCATCTAAAATAGCCTAAATATATCCGTCCCCAGGATACAATCTATGTCCTTGCCAAATTTTATCGAAACGGCTCAGCGGTTTAAACAAAGGTAATGTACAGAATTACTTTTACATTTATAATATTAGTATGGATTGGTTCTAATCTTGGCTATATATTGTCAATATCACGGTAAATAATGATAATTATTATTCGTAGTGATGTCGACTTAGATATGGAAATATCTTTATATCTCTAGGGGACCTATTGATGATCACAAATAGCATATTTTCTTCTACAAATTTCTTTTTTCTATATACTTATTACTTATAATAAAAAATTATATCACTACATATTATAAAACGAAGTCCCCCACCGCGTCTGTCCGTTTGTCTGAACGCGATAAACTCCAAAACTACCGAACGGATTTTCATACGGTTTTCACCAATAGTTGGAGTGATTCATGAGGTAGGTTTAGATGTATAATTCATTAAGATTTTTTGTAAATTGGCTGAAATATGACCACGATTGTTGAAGATGTCGGAAAAATCATGCTCACCGGAAGCTTTATTGGCGTGCGCCGCGTAAATCTTTATATATATAATTCTTCTGTGAGTGTGTGTGTCACTGAACTTCTCTCAAACGACTGGACCGATTTTGATGAAATTTTTTGTGTGTGTTCAAGGGGATCTGAGAATGGTTTAGATTCACAATTTGAATAATAATTTTCATCAAAATGGTCCAGAATGTTTTAGCTTATTAAAAAAAGTTTGAAATTTTCAAATTAAAGACGTGTAGACAGGACAACGTCTGTCGGGTCAGCTAGTATCATATATAGAATACTTTTTACTGCGAGAAAATATCTCATCTCTGAGAAATCTATACTAAACGTTACAACATAACTAGGGACCAACCCGAGCGGAGCGGGGGTGAGTCGCTAGTTAATATAATAATAAATTATAAAAATAATATTTCGAAAAAAAATTTTTTTTCTACATACAGAAATTTAAGTTGTGTCGGTAAAATGCAAAAGCTTGTCATTCATAAACTTAAACAACTTATATTGAATACTCCATGTGAATACAAACTTTTAAAGCTTATTAGTTTTGAAGCTTAATAATAAATTTTTGTTCAAATATAATATAAAATAAGATATTAAATTCATAAGTAGACTTTATTTTTTTTTTATTAGTAGCAAGCTCAGGTATGGAAAGAGAAACCCAAGTGTTCCCAAGTGAGCACGTTACCACTGGGCTTCTATTGCCATAAGGATGACATTGTGAGGAAATCTGCATGTCTGAGTGAACTTACAAAATTTTGTTTTTTTTTTTTAAATACGATAAATGTCACTCATGACTGGAGTAGAAACATTGGTGCTTATCACACAAATGAATGCCCTCAGCGGGACTCGAACCCGCGACCGCTGGCACAACAAGTCACTACAAACAAGCCAAACGTGTCGTCATTCAATAATAATTATGACCGAATTTCGACCAATGAGCGAACACTGTACTATAATAAATTAGAATACGAGTTCGCATTTAAAACACGCTTCATGAATTTATAAGATTTTATCATTAATGTACGAGAGTGTCATCATTTTTGAAAAAATTTCAAAGAGAAATCCAAAAGGGACTGAATTCTACAAACATCAGAAGGACTCTTAACACGAGAGTGTATATAACCACTTTACTGTTAGTTAGTTAGAATGTAAAGGTAGGACTACACGATTTTATAATCTATACATATAATAAAATTGTAACTAAGCCAAATCTGTACATTAAATATTTTTTGGAAAATCTTATTGAAATAGACATTATTATCGATACAGAGTGTGAATCTATAGTTTTTAGAATTTTTGTCTGTCTGTCTGTCTGTCTGTTACCGCATCACGAGAAAACCACTGGACAGATTTTGATGAAATTTGGTATGATTGTAGCTAGTTATCTGGGTCAGCATATAGGATACTTTTTACCGCGGGAAAATATCTCATTTCTGAGAAAAAATACAAAAACTGTATCGTAAGAGTATACTAATATGTAAAACCTAAGAATTTGATTTTTGGTCATCTGAACGCGGGCGAAGCCGCGGGCAATGCGAGTTTATACTATATAGTATAATCAAGAGGTAAAGTTTGTGAATTGTGTGTTTGTGACCTTGTAGGTGGTAATCTCTGGATCTACTGAACCGATTTACATGAAATTTGGTAAGAAGATAGTTTTAGACCCTAGGAAGGACATAGGACTTTTTATCCCAGAAACCATCCGTTAAGAGGGTAAAAATAGGGATGAAAGTTTGTATGGGTAATCAATCTATATGAAATGACATGACAATAATTTTATATAAACAAGTTGAGCTAATGATGGAGTCAGATGGAGTCAGGAGGTGGGCAGTAGAGTATTTTTGCCAATAGTAAATTATTTGAGTTAGGGCTCATTTGGTTTGTTTTGTCGAGTATAAGACATTAGAATTGGTCAAAAACATGGTACTAGATGCCCTTTACATTTATAATATTATGAAGCCCTCGGAAGGGATGATTTCATCTAACTTAATGCACAAATATCATCAAACTGGCTTATTTTCGCAAAATGTTCATATAATATCTATACGCCTATAGGCTTCCTAGATAATTCCTCTTTCTATGGATGAAAACTGCATAAAAATCGGTACAGCAGTTTGCGATTTGCAGAAGAGATATAGATTTTTTTATGACAGAATCTCCTTGATTTCATCAGTCAAGTTAAATGTTGGCATATACGTAGTAAAAGAGCGTGTTGCATATCTAAAATATTCACGGTTGTTGACTCATTTCTGGCGGGCAAAGAGGGACGTTTTGAACAACGCCATGTTTGCGTATATTGCTTGGACGACTCGTTTGGCTCAGTTGGTAGTGATCCTACTTGCTGTGCCAGCAGTCGCGGGTTCGAGTCCCGCTGGGGCCATTCATTTGTGTGATGAGCACGAATGTTTGTACTCCAGTCATGGGTGTTTATATTTATAATATGTATGTATTTAAAGTTACATATGTGTAGTGTATCAACTATCTGGCATCCATAACACAGGCCTCGTAGCTTACCATGGAACTAGATGGTGCTGTGTGTTAATGTCCCAACATATTTATTTATTTATTTATTGCTTTATGTAGACTTTAGACGACTGTCAGTTTACTCCATCAGCAAATAACTCGTTGGTCTAGCTGTTACAAGTGTAGCTACTCGTAGTAAAATACTTTTTTAAAAGCTTTTATTTAACTTGCAATGTATGTTGGTATGTAATGTGGTTGGTATGTTTGTATGGGAATGATAAATAAAGGCTCTCCCGTGACCATGATTGCTGTAAAGCATTCGAAACGTCGGAAAACAAAAATCAAAATAAATCCGCGAAAAAAATCGCAAAGATAAATTAATTTAATACTAGCATTTCCTGCGGCTAAGCACGCGTTCAGATGACCAAAAACCAAATTCTTAGGTTTTACATATTAGTATACTCCCACAATGCAGTGTTTGTATTTTTTCTCAGAAATGAGATATTTTTCCGCAGTAAAAAGTATCCTATATGTTGACCCGGATAACCAGCTATCACCATACCAAATTTCATCAAAATCCCTCCTGTGGTTTTTCTGTGATGCGGTAACAAACAGACAGACAGACACAAAAATCTAAAAACTATAGATTCGGCCTCTGTATCGATAATAATGACTATTTCAATAAGATTTTCCAAAAAATATTTTATGTACAGATTCGACTCAGTTAGAATTTTATTATATGTATAGATGTAAAATATTCGCGTAAATCTAATAAAGTATTATGGGTCAAATCTTGTAAGTTCAATTAGAACCACTTGCTGTTTCTACGGAGTTGAAATATTACATGTTGGTTCAGTTCTGACGAAAATGGTCTTTTATGTTAATTATGACCTGATTCTGCATCTAGTATTGACTCCAGACGAAGAAACTCCACGAAATTTTATATACGACGTTGACGACACGTTTGGCTCAGTTTGTAGTGACCCTACTTGCTGCGCCAGCGGTCGCGGGTTCGAGTCCCGCTGGGGGCATTCATTTGTGTGATGAGCACGAACGTTTGTACTCCAGTCATGGGTGTTTATATTTATAATATGTGTGTATTTAAAGTTATATATGTGTAGTGTATCAACTATCTGGTATCCATAACACAAGCCTCGTAGCTTATAATGGAACTAGATAGTGTTATGTGTTAATGTCCTGACATATACGTATTTAATTACTCAAACTAGTGATTCACTCTCGCTTCGCTCGGTTTCGTCCCAAGATTCAAGATGATTTTCGAGATAAAAACTATTCTATGTACTTTCCAGGGTTTCAAAATATCTTGTAACCAAATTTCATCTAAATCGGTTCAGTAGTTTCGGAGTATATTCGGTACAAACAAACAAAAAATCAAATCTTTCCTCTTTATAATATTAGTATAGATATATTATGTTAATCCCTCCACGACCGCTGACACGCCGGCGTTACAGTTAACAATAGATTTCTTAGAAATTTACCTGGAGATGTTAATGTTCCAACACTTACATATTTCTAATTTCAAACGAATGGGTGAACTGATGAATTCCTATCATTAAACTCAAAACACTTAAAATAATAAAGGCCTATATTTACAATACAACAAAGGTTTTTATTTGCAAACAACTCGTATATCCCGCGGGAAACCTCTTTTTTCCGGGAACAATGAATTACATTTTGGCTGTCAAAATTATACTTTACATCGTGTAGACGCTCTTAGGCTGTGCGATCTCCATTTTTTACGTTTCAAACGCGCCCTCAAAGTAACAAACGTACAGACAAAGGAGATCTCAATAATAAAAAAAACCATGCATAATGGAACGGTCGTAGTAATAACATTGTTGTGCATATAAAACAAATTCAGCCTTATTTTTAAGGGAGTAAAGTTCGAAATTGTATGACATTTCCATTTTGATTTGTCGATGCAAATTCATAGGCGATAGACACCATAAAAATTGTTGTTTTTATTATATAGATAGTAGATTTTGTGTTGATTTTTAAGTTGCTCTATTCTTATGTATTTTTAGCTCTTTTTTAGCATCCCATCGCTGGGGGTGGGCATATCTTCAATACGAGGGGGATCACGCTTTGGCCCACCACGTTGGAAAAGTGCGAGTGGGCACATGTCTTTCGAAAACTTGCTAGGTTCTCTCAGACATGCAGGTTTCCTTTCACCGTAAGACAAGTGGTAATCATGTTGGAAATGATTCGCGCATGAGAATATCAGAGGTGCGAGACCCGGGATTTGAATCCGCTTCACTCGGTTTCCCAAGCGAGCGCGTTACCACTAAGCTACCACTGCCTCTGTAAGCAGTTAGAATGAAGTAGAACATTATTTATTGAGATATGAAACAAATGGCTGAACCTGTTGATACAGTAACAGTATAAATA
Organism: Brenthis daphne; assembly: GCA_947093115.1. NCBI lineage: Eukaryota > Metazoa > Arthropoda > Insecta > Lepidoptera > Nymphalidae > Brenthis > Brenthis daphne. The sequence goes on along the minus strand of OX352471.1, from coordinate 52,050,161 downwards.
ATAATAAATGATTTGTACGACTAATATTATTTTTAATACTTTCTTAGATTTACGCGAATATTTGACATTTTAAATAAAAAAAACTATCTTTTCGGATTTTTTCGCGAATTTATTTAGATTTTTGGTTCCCGACGTTTCGAATGCTTTACAGCATCCATGGTCACGGGAGAGACTGAGGTGTTACATGTCTCGAAGGTTAGGATGATATATATAGTTGTTACAGACAGCCTACTCACAAATAACAAAATGAATTAAAAAAAATTGGAAAATGGCACCAAAGTACGTTACACAATTTTTTAACTTTAAAAATATTGTATGTGTGTGTGTGTAAAATATTATTTTTATTTTATATTTCGCCGGATTAATATATATTTATATTAATCCGGCTATTGATTATTAAAAAAAAAAAAAATTTGTCGTACAGTAATTTTACCATTAATAGTAACATCGGAAATATTTAGATATATATTCACTTTAAAATAAATAATTAAATTAAAATAAAACAAATATTTAAGGGGGGCTGCCATACAACAGACATGATTTTTTTGCCGTTTTATAGATAATGGTACGGAACCCTTCGTGCGCGAGTTCGACTCGCACTTGGCCGGTTTTATTCATGTATGTATATAGAACTGAGGTTTGATAGCTAGTCTAATTAAAGCTAAAAATTCAAATCATTAGTTAGCTCTAATATTCGCCCAGTGGTCGAAATTCGACGATATTCATTTTTTTACACTAAAACTCGTCAATAGCTACTTGATAAAAAAAAAAAGAAAATCGGTTGATAGACAGAGGAGTAAACGGTAATGAGGTGTTTTTGTATATATATATATATATATATATATATATATATATATATACTAGCAGAACCCGCGGCTTCGCTCATGCTAAAACAAATATTTATTTAATTTTATTGAAGAGCATTATTACCAAGTTTCAAGTAATTCTGATAATAAATATTTTTTTCGATTGTATTATAATGTGTTTTCCCGTGGGAATTAGATAATCTCCCGCGGTAAAAAGTAGCCTATGTCACTCTCCAGCCCTCCAACTATCTCCACACAAAAAGTCACGCCAATCCGGCACTTCGTTTCGATGTGAAAGAAAGACAAACGAACAAATAAGTACACATTCACATTTATAATATTAGTATGGATTTGAATCTTTAAGTTATATTTTGGGAGAAGAAGGAAAAATCATCTCGAACTTTGACATGGTCTGTTTTGCACATCGTCATTTTTTGCTGTAGGATTATAATGTCATTCTGATCAATGAAGAAGACGGCGGCCAATGTTGTTGAGAGCTAGCTGGTGATGATGGTGTTCTCCTGACCGATTCCGGCCACGGCGGCCAATCTCATTGAGACTAGCCAACTGCGCAGGAGATATTATAGTGCACAAGTGTACGCGCAGACACAACGTGCACTCTCTATTCCTATCACTCTCATATTCCGGTGGGACGACTGCTCGACACGACCAGTGAGAGTAAAGGCGCAGGACCGACGGCTTTACGTGCTCTTCGAGGCACGGGGGTGAAACACCGCCAACTTCCCAATTCCGGGCTGTTACTGAGACTTACTATACAGGAAGACTCAATAACTAAACTTGGCCCGACCCGGGACTCGAACCCAGGACCTCCGGGTGTGCAGCCGTACATGCTAGCCACTACACCACCGAGGCAGTTCTAATCACATGATAACCACTAGATCAAGAGCAAGCTGGATGTTTTTTAAGTACACTTGTGTGTAAGTGATAGTGCTAGTTGATGCATCCATGCGTCCATCAGATTGTTGTCATTTTTTTGGGCATCGACAAAAAACCACGAACATTTGCGGACAAGCTTTTGGTAGACGGTAGTAAGTCGAAATGGAGAAAGAGCTTTTTTGTTCCAGTGTTAATAATTAAACAGATAACTTAAAAATGAAATTGTCTTTTCGGATATTATCGCGGTTTTATTTTACACTAGCATTGCCCGCGGCTCCGCCCGCGTTTAGATACCAAAAACCAAATTCTTAGGTTTTACATATTAGTATAGTCTTACATTGCCTTTTTTGTATTTTTTCTCAGAAATGAGACATTTTCCCGCGGTAAAAAGTATTCTATATGTTGACCTGGATAACCAGCTATCATCATACCAAATTTCATCGGAATCTGTCTAGTGATTTTCTCGCTATGCGTTCCCAAATAATCAGACAGAGACAGATAAAAATTCTTAAAACTATAGATTCGGCCTCTGTATCGATAATAATGACAATTTCAATAAGATTTTTTTTCATGTTGTTTCAAAAAAAAAAACTTAACACTCTAAAGCATAGCGAAAGGCGAGTTACTAATAAAATTTTCCAGAAATGATCAAATCTTGGGCGTATACCAAAAGAATAACATATATCTATAACTAACGGCTCGCCCTCGTATGTATGTCTTTATATATATAATTCTTCTGTGAGTGTGTATGTCACTGAACTTCTTTCAAACGACTGGACCGATTTTGATGAAATTTTTTGTGTATGTTCAAGGGGATCTGGGAATGGTTTAGATTCACAATTTTGTCCGCTGGACAATATTTTTTTAATTAATTTTTAATTTATTAGTAGTTGTTGATTTTGGAATGTTTTACATTGGATCCGACAGACGGCGCTACCATCGCAGTGTCAAATTTTAAATAATATTCGAATTTTAATTTTAGTCTGTCCCGACAGTTAGCACTGCGATCAAATTAAAAAAAAGTTTTGTTATCATTGTAGACAGGACAACGTCTGTCGGGTCCGCTAGTATATATATATATATATATATATATATATATATATATATATATATATATATATATATATATAGACTATGATATATTATTATGCTGAAATGCCGTCGAGTCGATCAGAATATTTTCCGACCCCGTTTCACCTTCGCTGCGTGACTTTAATTTGCATAAATGTTTTAACTTGAGTAAAAAAATGTTTAAAGCACGTTTGTAGATATTAGATTGCGCTTTAAAAGATTACATTTTTTTAAATAAAAACTCATTTTTATTTTAAAAAATGAGAGGAGAGAAATTTAAACTTAACAATTTTTGGTGATCTTATATTTGCATGTTCGATTCTTGTATGTTTGGAGTTTTCTTAATAATATTTCCAAAGAGATCATTAAGAATTTTATTATTAAACTTGACAAAGTAAAGTCAATACAAAATTTAATCAGTTTATGATATTTTATTATCGAAACTAAATACACTGAGTTATCTTCAGTTTTAGCATTTATGTAGACGACTAAATAATAAATAAATATATAATTGGTAATATGGACATTAAAACACAGCACCATCTAGTTCCATGGTAAGCTACGAGGCTTGTGTTATGGATACCAGATAGTTGATACACTACACATATATAACTTTAAATACATACATATTATAAATATAAACACCCATGACTGAAGTAAAAACATTCGTGCTCATCACACAAATGAATTTCCTCAGCGGGACTCGAACCCGTGACCGCTGGCATAGCAGGACGGTCACTACAGAGTCAAAGGTGTCATCAAAGTAGAACAAATATTGGCATGTTCATGACAAGTTTTTGAGCATCGAACCTGAAACTTCAATTTTACAGAGAGAGACAGAGAGAGAGAGAGAGAGAGAGAGACTGGTATTTTGTAAAATTCAGGAAGATAATCATTAGGTTTTTTTGCATGAATAGAACATAAAAAAAAACCATTTTACCATCTAACATCTTCAATAGATCGGACCCAAGCATCTGCATAATATAAATAATAATATTCGCCTCACGCAGATATCGAAGGGGCGATCTTATGAATGGAAAGGAATGCCAGTTAGATATAAATGTAATGAACAAATATTTTAACTAAATTATTCCTATGGTAATATAAATATGAAAGTGACTCTGTCTGTTTGTTTGGTTTCCAAGTTATACTCGTAATCGATTTCAATAAAAATCAATACATATAATAAAAATGTAACTGATCGTTATCTGTACATGGAAGATATTTGAAAAAAAAATATTATTGGGCGTCTTTATTGACGCGATAGAACCCAAAACAATGATTTTTACAATTTTTGTCTGTGCGTTTGTGAGAATCTCAGAAACGGCTTAACCGATTTGGGTGCGGTTTCCACTAATGTATTGTGGCAAGCTTCACTTAACTCTTAGTATTTGTTTTATTTCAATCGGCTTATAAATAAAAAAATTATGTCAATGTAAAGCAATGGGTGATTCGCTAGTTAAAAATAAAACTTAAAGGTATACTTTAAAAGAAAAAAGTAGGATTGTAAAATTAAAAATAATAGCTTTGGATTTGTGAAGCCAGAGTGGGCCAATAATATACACGTACAACAAATATAGATTCATACATATTTTTATTTTTTTTATTTTATTTATTTAGGTACAGAAACAGTAAACAAATTAAAAAAATTACATCTTCGTATTAAAAACTAAAAATATCATATTAAATTTGTTGTCCAATTATATCTGTACACGACATTCAAATAAAAACATATAATACAATTTTAACTGAGGTTAATCTGTACATTAAATATTTTTTGGAAAATCTTATTGAAATAGTCATTATTATCGATACAGAGGCCGAATCTATAGTTTTTAGATTTTTTGTTTGTCTGTCTGTTACCGCATCACAGAAAAACCACTGGAGGGATTTTGATGAAATTTGGTATGGTGATAGCTGGTTATCCGGGTCAACATATAGGATACTTTATATGTATAATATATTTTATAGCTTATCATAAAAAAATTCAGCACGTATACGGAATATTTCTTCACAATTTGGTGTCATAAATACAAAATATTATATATAAGGTTGATTCTTCACTACATTTATCGCTTTTACTCGTATAGCGAATTATTTATTTAATAATATATATCAGAATATGCTGTTTTACATTTTGACTAAAAATATACCTATACTGTAATTAAAGTAATTATTTCGTCCTCAGAGATATAATTTTAACAAAAAACATCTATACAAATAAATATATCTATTTTAATATTATAAAAAATACAAATTTGTTTTGTTTTGTTTGTTTTTATCGAATAGGTTCCGAAACTATTGAACCGATTTAGAAGAAATTTGATAAGGAGATAGTTTTTATCCCGGAAATTATCCCTTAAGGGAGTGAAAATGGGGATGAAAGTTTGTATGGTAGAAGCGACCTAGTATATAATATATATAACAGCTATTTAATAAATGCATATGAGTTATGACAGTATATACGGTACTTATAATAAAAAAAAATTAAAATGTCCGTTTGTCTGCTTGTTCCGGCTAATCTCCGAAACGGATGGATTGTTTTTAACGAAATTTTCACTGGCAGATACCTAATATTATAAGGAGTGACTTAGGTTAGTTTTATTTTAGGAAAAATAAGGTTTCCGCGGATAAAATTAAAACCAATGAAATTGCACCAAAAGCAAAACCTAGGACTACCTTGAATGAATTGAACACCAATAAGGTGCCTTCATAATGTTAATCATAAATTAATTCCATAAATAAATAGTAATCCAAACAATTTTCTCCTCGTCCTTCGCGTTTCACCTGAACTTAATAAATAGATATATGAATAATTTCAATTTAAATTTTCCACCATCCCACGGGAACTATTTGATATTCCGGGATAAATTATACGTCCCTTTCATGACAATGGAAATGACATGAGCGAGCGCATATCAATGCGATTAGTTGAAGCATTGAATTCTGAATGCTTAAACAAGCAAACCTTGAATTAACCAGGATGTACTACTGGCTAATTTGACTGAAATGCAAAATTACGGACCTACTTCTTTACAATACTACTAGCGACTCACCCTCGCTCCGCTCGGGTTCGTCCCTGGGGTGGGGTCTGGGAGGATCACCCTTATCCTTATCACTTAGGGGTATGGAAAATAGATAGTAGCCGATTCTCAGACCTACTGAATACGCATATAAAATTTGGTAAAAATCGGTAAAGCCGTTTCGGAGGAGTACGGTAACAAACATTGTGACATGGAAATTTTATATATTAGATATTAATACAGATACCACACCCTGTATAATGGAATTAGACTACATTTACACTTGTACTTACTTACTTCTTCTGGACCATTCCCTACAAAAACGATAGATGGCGTTGATCATTCATGCTAACACAAGGGCTTTAGCACTTCTAATCTGATCTTCTAATATATAAATATCTCGTGTCACGATGTTTGTTGGTCGCACTCCTCCGAAACGGCTCGACCGATTTTAATGATTTTTTTTGTATATTTGGTAGGCATGAGAATAGGTCATAAAATATTCACCTTCCTACCCCCCACCCCCCATTTTTTAATCGATATTTTAGTATTTTTGTATCTTACGGTTACATTTCTTCGATAATTTATATGGCAGAACAATATTATATTTATTTATAGCGTCATATAGCTCTATATCGCGTTATTAAAGGAGAAGAGCTGGGCTTATGGAAGCGTACATCCAAATATTCAACGCCATTAGTGCTCTCATAAATATTAATGTACGTGACCCCGTATATGATGGCGAATATATTTACATATGTAGAAACTAGGATTGTCAAGGATATACGTTTACAAAACAGGATAGAACATTTTAAGCCTTTTGTCAGACAAGTCCTAGATCTTTACTTGTCCGTATTGTTAATTAGTTCCCAACCGGATATGATCCCCGCTTGAGAAGCGAAAGCTCAAATTATGCCTTTTGATTGATACCATTTCATTTCATTGTTCACGAAGAATAATGAGAATTTTTTATCCCACTACGCCGAAGCCTGAAAGGGTTATGTGTTAGACCTATGTGTATGTCCGAATCTATGTTCTCTCGTAACTCCTAAATGGCTCATGGTAAAATAGGATATCGAAAATTAGTTTCATGTAATATGCTTATTATAAAAACTATTTTTGAATATAGCTTTTTATGAAATAGACACTCTCGATTCTAACACCTAGAAGTTGTTGTTTAAGTTAGTTGGTGTTAATTTATAGTTTTTATGATTATTATAAATTTCTGGTATTTTTTCTGCGGCCACCGTACATAATTAACACATAAATATAAACTTCACTTCTACAAGTAAATAATAATTTTAAATAAAACTATCTTTTCGGATTTTTTCGCGGATTTATTTGGATTTTTGGTTCCCCAAAAATCCGCGAAAAAATCCGAAAAGATAGTTTTTTTTAAAATGTCAAATATTCGCGTAAATCTAAGAAAGTATTAAATAATAATTATATACATAATGAAGTATAAACCAATTATTTTTATTTATCCAAGACTCCCTTACCAAATGAAATATTAGTGTCTTTAACTAACGCTGTGAGAACTTTGAATCGCAATGCTGATACTTGGGCAAAAAACGATTGAGCTTTCTTCTCACCGATAAGAGGAATTTTTAGCTTATTTCATTCTGACTTCTTTCAGTTTGCTAATTCAAACTATGTTTTATGTTAAAAACTTGTGTTAATGGAGAAAATATAGTAAATCGACTAGTTTTAACATGTTGGTACAATGTGGTGGGACCCGAGTATTTTTGGCAAGTAGAGCGAAAAACGCAAAAAATTAACCCCGAATAACTATAGAGACTTAATAATCTATACTAATATTATAAAGAGGTAAAGTTGGTGAGTTTGTGACGTTGTAGGGGGTAATCTCTGGATCTACTGAACCGATTTAGATGAAATTTGGAAAAAAGATAGTTTGAGACCCTGGGAAGGACATAGTATGTTTATATCCCGGAAGTCGTTCCTTAAGTGGGTGAAAATGTGGATGAAAGTTTGTATTGGGAAGCAAGCTAAGTACTAGTAATTAATAAAATAAAGACACTGACCAAGTTTGATTGGAAAATTAAAAAAAGATTTCGATATCTCGACAATAGCGCCATGCACCAATGATGTGGTCTAATTAGAACTAAAAATCGTCTAAGTGAAACCAGTACACAAAAAAACACTATCAAAATCAGTCAAGCCGTAGTAATATCAGTCAAGTCAAGGAATCAAAATAATTATTAATTAAGAATTATACATATTTATGTAATTAATTATCATTTGTAGATATTTATTTTGTTGCTATGTTTTTTATTTAATTTATTTAAGCCAATGATTAATCTATTAATTACTATGTTTTTAAAATCTTCATAATTGTGAAAACGAACACAAGGTAATATGAAATGAAATTAGTATGCAAGTTTTGTTTGCTTTTAAACGGTTATCTATAATTGTGCTAACTGCCTCCGTGGTGTAGTGGCTAGCATGTACGGCTGCACACCCGGAGGTCCTGGGTTCGAGTCCCGGGTCGGGCCAGGTTTAGTTATTGAGTCTTTCTGTATAAGTAAGCCTCAGTAACAGCCCGGAGTTGGGAAGTTGGCGGTGTTTCAGCCCCGTGCCTCGGAGAGCACGTAAAGCCGTCGGTCCTGCGCCTTAACTCTCACCGGTCGTGTCTCGTGTCGTCCCACTGGAGTATGAGAGTGATAAGAATAGAGAGTGCACTTGTGTCTGCGCGTACACTTGAGCACTATAATATCTCCTGCGCAGTTGGCTAGTCTCAATGAGATTGGCCGCCGTGGCCGGAATCGGTCAGGAGAACATCATCATAATTGTGCTGAATTTTAATTATTTAACTTAAATCTTTTTTTTTTTTGTAAAACATGTAATAACTGAACACTAGCAAACCTTATTAAAATAAAATAAATAAATAAAAATTTTTTTGTTCAGTTGTTGTTGTATTAGTTATCTATACATATAATAAAATTGTAACAAAGCCAAATCTGTACAATAGATATTTTTTGGAAAACCTTATTGAAATAAATATTATTATCGATACAGAGGCCGAATCTATAGTTTTTAGAGAAAATCACTGGACAGATTCTGATGAAATTTGGTATAATGATAGCTGGTTATCCGGGTCAACATATAGGATAGTTTTCACTGCGGAAATATCTCATCCCTGAGAAATCTATACTAACCGTTAAGGCCAAAATATAACCTATAGAGAAATCATGTCCGCGTGGAATAGTGGCAATATCTTAAACCAAATCTGGTTGCAGGTGGTGAATGCTGGACACGGGAGTGATGCTGCAATATGTGGAGGGAGTGGCGATGGCTCGTGGTCACATTGAATGCTGTAGCTGCTCTTTCACCGGTCGTCAAAATTGGTGGGTGTTCTACAACCAAAATTATCTTTCAATTTTTTAAACTTCTACAGATAGGATTTTTTAATAGTATACATACCACAGACGTTGTCCGCGTCTATTTTGGACTATTTTTTTGTTTTGCCTTGTTTATAGTATATGTTACATACATATATTATAAACAATTACACTCTTGCATCCTGTTCAAAAGTTTATTTTGACTTCAGAAATAGGTTTTAGCCCATTGTATTGACGTTGCTTTCTGATTTTATGATGAAAATAAAATTCGTCTTAAGTCTTATTTATATAATAGTAATTTTTGAACATTTAAAAGCATTCGTTCTTCGTCATGTAACACGATATTGACGAAAACTACGCCACCTGGCATGTTTTTTTTAATTTATTTATGTGTATATGTTCATAAGTAAAACAGAGGATTTAATTGAATTGTCATATTCCAGGAGCAATTTTCACGGAAGAAGCTCGAGGAGGTAGTGCGGAGCTGGCCTTTAAATACGCAGTTTATAGGATTAACAAAGAAAGGAGTTTGTTACCAGAGAGTACTCTCGTGTACGATATTCAATATACCACAGCGAGGGACACCTTCAGGACTTATAAGAAAGGTACGTTCAATTCATAAAATTAGTAGTTTCGGTTTGAGTCCCGTGCAGGGCAAACATAACGAGCAATACATAGCAACTACTTTTTATGTTTATATTTCAAACTGGTATTATCTCATAGATCAATGTTCTTGAATAGCAATTGATAACATAATAGATTTACAGGAATATTTGACATTTTAAATGAAATTATTTTCCCCTATATTTTAAATAGCAGCCCAAATAAAACTGTAGCAACTCATAGAGGGGCTTAGACAAGATTGTCATTGTTCAGACGTGGATATTAGAAATCTAAAAAATATGTATATAGATACGATTGGCATATTCTGATCTATGACAATGATTCAATTTGTTTTCAATACAATTATTATAATTTTTATTCTTCAATTATAGAAATAACTAGCATTGCCCGCGGCTCCGCCCGCGTTCAGATGACCGAAAACCAATTTCTTAGGTTTTACATATTAGTATACTCTTACTTTGCAGTTTTTGTATTTTTTTCTCAGAAATGACATATTTTTGATGTCACCCGGATAACCATCTATCACCATACTAAATTTCATCGAAATCCCTCCAGTGATTTTTCTGTGATGCGGTAACAAACAGACAGATAGACAGACAGAAAGATAGACAAAAATTCTAAAAACTATAGATTCGGCCTCTGTATCGATAATAATGTCTACTTCAATAAGATTTTCCAAAAAATATTTAATGTACAGATTCGGCTTAGTTACAACTTTATTATATGTATAGATAAACTCATTAATATTATCGTTAATTTTATCTCTCGTTGAACACACGACACAATAACTATTATCGACAATGCTTGTAGTGTTGGGACATACGCATTAGGATACGCTGTAACGCTTAGGTGTGTCTAACCTTCTTTAGAATCTCATTTAATTTTAAGCCAATTACTGGAGTTCACAACGCATTGGAAGTTCAACTGTAACTTTGAATCTTTTTCTCACTTTCTCTTGGATGGAAATACTATTTGAACGATCGATCAATGATACTAATCTATACATATAATAAAATTGTAACTAAGCCGAATCTAACATTAGTTTAGTAGTTAGTAACATTAATTTTTTTTTTGGGAAATCTTATTGAAATAGACATTTTTATCGATATACAGGTCTGTCTTTCTGTCTGTTACCGCATCACGGAAATCCCATCAACATATACGATACTTTTAACTGCAGGAAAATATCTCATTTCTGAGAAAAAATACAATAACTGCAATGTAAGAGTATACTAATATGTAAAATCTTAGAATTTGGTTTTTGGTCATCTGAACGCGGGCGGAGCCGTGGGCAATGTTAGTCTAAAATAAATATTTTGGCTTCCAAACGTTCTGAAAAATACAGATTTTCCATATTTTGCAGTTGGTATATTTGCCTACTATTCCATAACATGTAAAGATATTTGTATTTAGATTGATATAATAACAATGACCGTTTGATCGGTTTAGTCCACTGCGGTCAATCACTCAGATGCAAAGTGTAAAAGTACACGTTAAACACTCTATTCTCCTAAAGTGTGAATATGAGTGTAAGTACTCAAACTGCAGTGGGACGAAAAGTCAACACGACAGATGAGAGACGCACTGACATTGAGCTTCACGTGCTCTGCCTCGGCACGGTAGTGAAACACCGCCAAGTTTCCAACACCGGGCTGTTAATGATTAATTCTTGACAGAAAAATCTAAGAACTATACTCGGCCTGATATTCGAAACCAATACATTCGGATCTTATTTATTTATTATTAATATAAAATTTATTATTATTGTTATACTAGCGGCTCACCCTCGCTTCGCTCGGGTTCGTCGCTATGTAGGTACGTTTTAAATAGATATAAATAGTTATTAACCAGCGTTACCCATATAATTTTTTTTTGTTAATAATATTAACATTAATATTTATACGACACTAACGTCACTCAATTGTTTTGCCTTCCCGGAACCTCTCCACTAACACTTAAACTTTATGGTATGGTATCAAAGTTCAAATTGACTTTTAAGTATTATTACGAAACTTTTGTATGTGAGTATAGAAAAATGTTGTTTTTAGACTTTTTCAGGCATCATTTTTTAAATTTTTCTCTCCGTAAGAACCATCCTCGTACTTTAAGGAATATTCTAAAAAAAGAATTAGCGAAATCGGTTCAGCTGCTCTCGAGATTTGCGCTTAGCAACACATTCAGCGATTCATTTTTATATTATAGAAGAAGATAATAGGGTCACATTACACTAGCGAGTTTGATTTCTTACTTGCTTGTCATTAGCTCGTAATATAATATTTACAACATGATTACTATTTGTCAAACGGTGAAGGAAAACCTGTATGTCTCAGAAAACTTAGCAAGTTTTTGAAAGACTTGCGAAGTCCGCCCGCACTTGGCCATCGTGGTGGACTATGGCCTATTCCCCCTCGTTTTGAAGGGAGGCCCACGCCCAGCAGTGGGACGTTAAAATGGACTGAATATAATACAATAGAATATAATCATCTCAAAAATGTTGGCTACTAAGTACATGCTAAAATTTATCAGTATTGCCTAAAATGAAAGATAATTCATATAATTTTTTGTAGTTAATCTGACACATTTTATAACTCAAGTCCAAAAAAATATTGTAGCATTAACAATTTTTCCTTCAATACGACAGACTTTTTACACACCACTCAATTTTTTTTTAAATTCAGGTGAAAAATATAAAAAAAGCCGTCGACGCAACTATCAAATATAGATTAAAATAATGCGAGGCGAGCGCGAAACAGGAAATTCTCGGATGTCGAGTGGCGGAAACGCAATATGGCTACCGGAAGTGGCAGATTCGAGGGCACTCGGGAGTTTTTGCTGCCTTGAAAAAGCGTAGACTGAGTCTCATTGAAATTGAGAAGTGGCCGGTGTTTTACACCTAACGATACGATCGTACCGCTTGTGGATGTCGTGTCGTGATCTGCTTGGTCGGTACTAACTGGTTTTCCGGAGATTACGGCTTTAATTCCAGCGCGGGGTAATTTTATTAATTCGATAAATGCCACAGATTAGTGAAAATGTACGAGTCAGTTCCATGAAACTTTTGTAGTTTTTATTCTTTCTGTGCATCCAATGACAAAAATGGAACGTATAATATAGATGAAGTCTGATTTTGAATTTAATCCTTTAATGCATCAAATGAGAGTATTATTTAATACTTTCTTAGATTTACGCGAATGTTTGATATTTTTAAATAAAACTATCTTTTCGGAATATTTCGCGGATTTATTTTGATGTTTAGTTCCCAACGTTTTGAATGCTTTACAGCATCCATGGTCACGGGAGAGACTGAGGTGTTACATGTCTTGAAGGTATAGTTGTTACAGACAGCCTACCCACAATTAACAAATGAAAATTGCACCAATTACATTATAATATTTTTTAATTAAAACTATAAAAATGTTTAAAGTTAAAAAATAATATAATAATATTATGTACGAATCGGGTGGATATTTTTGCGTTTATTTTACCCGTTATTTTTGATAATGGAATATTATAAGAAATTTTCATTGAAAAGGAATAAGATTTTCTCAGAGGCCCCAGAAAAATTTTGAAGAAAAAAAATATCTTCTAAAACTTTTTACAATATTTTAAACGTCGACGTTTGTTTAATTAATAAAAATATGGAATGAAAACTTTAATATATTTTAAACAATACATATGTATATGAAATCTTAAAAATTATAAATTAGAGCCTCGATATAGTAAGGGAGTTTACACAAAAATATTTAAATATAAACCCATTTTTATAGGTGTAGTGATGTGATCAATCTGAAATTGATGATCCCACTCGAGGGAAATAGTCCAATCATATACAGTCAATCCCTTCAAATGTCGTATAACATCGATGTGGATTAGGAAGTAAAAATTTTAGCTCAAGCGTTTTTTTTTATTTTAAAAACTATCTGTAAAAAGTTTTTATTGAAATCTCCGCCAATTTTATTTTGTAGGATTATATATTTTTTAACAAATTACGTCGACAATTTTAAAATTTTTAATCTAATATTATAAAGAGCTAAAGTTTGTGAGGTTGTGAGTTTGTGACGTTGTAGGGGGTAATCTCTGGTTCTACTGAACCGATTTAGATGAAATTTGGTAAGCAGATAGTTTGAGACCCTTTGAAGGACATAGGATACTTTTTATCCTGCAAATCATCCCTTAAGGGGGTGAAAATGGGCATGAACTATTATTGGGAAGCAAGGTAAAAATAAAATAAATTTTATGATTTTTTTTAATCTACCATTTTTATATATTAATCTTAATGGGACTGGTTTCAAATTATGTTGACTGAAATACTATTTTTCCGTCGATTCCTCTTAGAGCCTAGCCAGTTGTGGGCCGCAATCATAGAGTATATTGCTACATATATAAATATTATTCTCATTGGTTCAGTATATTTAAAGTTACTACTAGTTTGAACAAAACATATTTCGCACTTTTATTGAAATTTCGACTTGAGAAATTATTTAATGTATAATTGTACAATGTACATTGTATATCGGTGATGTAGTGGCTAGCATGTACGGCTGCACACCCGGAGGTCCTGGGTTCGAGTCCCGGGTCGGGACAAGTTTAGTTATTGAGTCTTCCTGTATAGTAAGTCTCAGTAACAGACCGGAGTCGGTAAGTTGGCGGTGTTTCACCCCCGTGCCTCGGAGAGAACGTAAAGCCGTCGGTCCTGCGCCTTAACTCTCACCGGTCGTGTCTCGTGTCGTCCCACCGGAGTATGAGAGTGATAGGAATAGAGAGTGCACCTGTGTCTGCGCGTACACTTGTGCACTATAATATCTCCTGCGCAGTTGGCTAGTCTCAATGAGATTGGCCGCCGTGGCTGGAATCGGCTAGGAGAACATCATATCTATACATATAATAAAATTGTATTTAAGTCGAATCTGTACATTAAATATTTTCTATACATATAATAAAATTCTGAGTTGAATCTGTATATTAAATATTTTTTTTTAAAATCTTATTGAAATTGGCATTAATATATCGATACAGAGGCCGACTCTATCGTTTTTAGAATTTTTGTCAGTTTGTCTGTGACCACATCACGGATTGAGGGATGGAGGGATTTTGATGAAAGGTAAAGGATATTAGAAATGAGATATTTTCCCGCAGTAAAAATATCCTATATGTTGACCCGGATAACCAGCTATCACCATACCAAATTTCATCAAAATCCCTCCAGTGTTTTTCCATGATGCGGTAACAGACAGATAGACAGACAAACAGACAAAAATTCTAAAAACTATAGATTCGGCCTCTGTGTCGATAATAATGTGTATTTCAATAAGATTTTTCAAAAAATATTTAATGTACAGATTCGGCTTAGTTACAATTTTATTATATGTACAGAAACGTAATTTAATCTCTTAAAATCGTCGCAGTAATAAATTTTTCACTACACTTTGCTCTTCGACCATAAATTCAACCCGCATTTGAAGCTCTCCTTCAATGCTGAATTACATTTCACTTACTACTTATTGGGTTTGCTGATTACGGGATGGTTTTTGATTCAGATTATTTCTTTACAGTAAAAGTCTTATTTAAATCCATTCAGACGTATTGGAGTAATACGCGATGAAACAGACATACAGAAATTAAAAAAAAAAATGATTTGCCTTCTCTGACATTTAATAGTTTGAAGTAGAACCCTGTACGTTTTTTTTTTAATAAAAAATGATGATTCTTTAAATTGACGTAACTTTTTTATTTATGAACCGATTGAAATAAAACAAATACTAAATGTTAACTGAAGCTTACTACAATATATTAGTGAAAACGATATCCAAATCGGTTAAGCCGTTTCGCGCATATTAGCGCACTTTTTACTATTTCAATAAGATTTTCCAAAAATGTTAAATGTACAGATTCGACTCAGAATTTTATTATTTAGATAGATAATATATAAATAACCAAAGACAAAATAGTTCAGGACCTTTTTTTCCTGTTTTTAATCGATTTTCTTTTTTAGGGTTCCGTACCTCAAGAGGTAAAAAAGTAATCCTTATAAGATCACTCTCTTGTCCGTCTGTCTGTCTGTCCGTGTATCACCACCGATTTTCTAAGGAACGGGTGGACCTAGCAAGTTGAAATTTATACTAGATACTGAGGTCTATAGTTCCTATTAGGCGTATAAAAATCAAGGTCCTGCGTCAACACAATAAAAAGATATAAGCTAGATTTCCGCGACAACCTGTAAGTACCATTTACCTTAATTTTCAACTTGTTTTATTTTTCGGAGTTTTCCCTTTCCTTGTGCTGTAAGAGCTTGTTTTTAACGAAAATTGACAATTCCAGGTCAACCGGAAGAACCCTATAGGTTTTGAGTTGAAAACCTATATGGTAGTTCCCGAAGACCCAGAATCACGAAATTTGGCAAAAGCAAGGTCTTACAGACAAGGTCTAAGGTCTAAGGCAGTGGTAGCCCAGTGGTAACGCACTCGCTTGGGAAACCGTGTGAAGCGGGTTCAAATCCCGGATCTCGCACCTCTGATATTTTCATGTGCGAATTATTTCTAACATGATTACCACTTGCCTTACGGTGAAGGAAAAACATCGTGAGGAAACCTGCATGTCTGAGAAAACCTAGCAAGTTTTCGAAAGACATGTGAAGTCCGCCAATCCACACTTGGCCAGCGTGGTGGACTATGGTCTGATCCCCCTCATATTGAAGGGAGGCCCGAGCCCAGCAGTGGGACGTTAAAAAGGGCTGAATACACAAGGTCTTACAGCACAAACAAAGGAAAAAATCCAAAAAATAAAAAAAGTTGAAAATTAAAGTTAAATTTATTTCCATAAAAATTTGTACGGAACCTTCGGTGGGCGAGTCCGACTCGCACTTGTCCGTAATTTTTTTTTCTTAGTATATTTAATCACGAGCTTTAGTATTAGAAATAAAAAAATGAAAACAGTTTTTTTTATATACTCGTACATAGGTAAATTCTATTCATATATTTTTTCCTCACAATAACGATTATAGTCGAATTTCGAGTTTGCTTTGTACAATCCTAAGTAAATAACTAGATACGGTAATGTCAATATGTTAAAGCCCTTACAATAATGATAATGCCGATCTTGTGTTAATTTTGCCTCAATTATCTCGTACATGTTCAAAGTGCTACAGCTCTCTCAGGCGTCATCTAACAGAATGTACTGGAGTTTAATATGAGGCTGTATACTAGTAATCAAAGCTAATTTAATCATTAGTCTGTACATTTCCATGGGAAAATGTGAGTAAATAAATATTAATCATGATATTTGGTTAATGGTTGGCATTATCACTTCAAGTCCGAAGGTCTTCCATCTCGATGTGTTGCTCATTAGCGTCGGCAACTCAGCCAGGTGCGAAGCCAAGAGATATACAGGAAAGTGGCCCACTTTGGTTGGCGGTGTGTCATGCAGGTCGCTCCTGGTACTTCTTTGATAGCACTATGGACTATGGGAGCAACCCCTTGCTTACATGGTCTGCTTCGGCAGGCCTGCCATCGGGGCAATGTAATTGAGTGAGTAAGCGATCCTGTGATGTTCCATTAAGACGGGGGAGGTTCTGTTGGGTTTTAGTGGGTAGTACTGGCTTTTCTAGCCACTGAGACCCACACAACTGCCTGTATGTATACAGGTGGTATGCGTAAATGCATTTCCCAACATTGAAAAAAAGGGTCCAAAGGTTTTGGGTTCGTATGCTATTATATATATATATATATATATATATATATATATATATATATATATATATATATATATATATATATATAGTTTTTTTAAGCACACTAATTTCTGAACTAGGCTGAGCTTGTATCTTAGAATTAGAATGATTATTGTTTGTTACGTGACGTGCGTGAGTCTCTACTCACCATCAAATGTTTTTAAGATGTCCAAAATATTAGAATCTCTCGTCTCCTTCTTCTCGTGTCGATGGCAAGTTTTAAATTGAGTAGCCCAAAACTCAGCCACGATTGTTCCTTTATCAGTGGCGTCCATATCTCTCGTGTACATGTTTATAAAGCATTTGAAAATTCGAAAACAAAAAATTAAAAAAATACAAATAGAGGAAGAAAATCCGAAACGATATTTTTTTTAAATGTCGCGGAACTCTAGGAATATCCAAATAGTAGCTGGATAAAGCTGTGATCGAACTTTTAAATGAAACTATCTGTTCGAATTTTGTTGCAGTTTATTTTGTATTTTTGTTGCCGACTATCGAATGTTTAAAAAAAAACAGTCTTTATTTAAACAACACAATGGTAACAAATACACACAGCCCTAACTCCTGAACTAGAAAACTGTGTTTCAGGAGCTAGTACCTTCTCATATCAGGCGTACATATTCATTGCATGAAATTACGTTATAATAAGGTAAGTTAATGTAAACAAAAAAGGAAAAAGAAAAAAAATATTAAAAATTAAATAAATTACTTCGAACTTACAAGACACAGAGAGAAAAAAAAGTGTGTATGTGTGTATATAAGTGTGTGTGCGCGTGTGTGTGTGCGTGTGTGTGTGTGTGTGTGTGCGTGTATGTGTGTGTGCGTTTGTGTGAGTGGGTTTGGTTGTATGCTTGTGTGTGTTATGTTACTATTACAATTTGTATATTAGCATTTATTTTACTAAACATGTTCACGAGATGATGTACAAAACATGGATAAGGGCGCGACTAATGTTTTTGTCGTATCAATAGGGAA
Organism: Brenthis daphne; assembly: GCA_947093115.1. Taxonomy (NCBI): domain Eukaryota; kingdom Metazoa; phylum Arthropoda; class Insecta; order Lepidoptera; family Nymphalidae; genus Brenthis; species Brenthis daphne. Next base: position 52,031,680 of record OX352471.1, on the reverse strand, counting down.
AATGCGTGTGATTTAAATAAAGATGAAATATTTTTAACCGACTTCCAAAAACGAGGAGGTTCTCAATTCGTCGGAATCTTTTTTTTTTATTTGTATGTTCGCCGATTTCTCGAAGACGCCGGAACCGATTTGAATTTTTTTTTATTTTGTTTGAAAGGGTATACTTCCCAGGTGGTCCCATATAAATTTTGTCGAAATCAGTCGAGCGGTTTTAAAAAAAAATCAACAATAAATATTTTTTTTAAACAAATTATTTAATCGAATATGTTATTAAAAACTTTCTTGTTACAAATTACCTGCTTATTACGTCTACACTAAAAATATAAAAATAAAAACTTAAAAAAAAAACCGACTTCCAGGCACTAAAATGTAAAAAATAACTAAACGGGGGTATTCATTTAGAATAGATACCTAATCAGATATTTTCGAAGTCGGTGCCGGTGGTGGATCTACTGAACCGATTTAAATGAAATTTGGTAAGAAGATAGTTTGAGACCCTGGGAAGCACATAGGATACTTTTAATCCTTAAAGTCATCCCTTAAGGGGATGAAAATGGAAATGAAAGTTTGTATGGGGAAGCAATCCCTAGTATACCGTAAAACGCACTGCGATTCAAAATTTAATATTAAACACGAACGTTTAAGTTTTGAAAGCTCTATTTGTTATTCGAGATTTTAAGAAAGTTTTTGAATCTTAGAGATGCCAAAAAGGGAAGTGTTGAAAGCTTTCAGGTGCTTTTTGCCTGTTTTTAAATGGACTTATTTATTTTATTTATTTAAATTGAAAATTTAATTTTATTAATATTTTTAATTTTATTAATACTAATATTTTTTTCTTTTATAAAAGGCTTGAGGTTTTGTTGTTGCTTTATTCTATAATTAATTTTATTTCACAGCGAAAAAGAAATTGTCTATACATATAATAAAATTGTAACTAAGCCGAATCTGTACATTAAATATTTTTTGGAAAATCTTATTGAAATAGACATTATTATCGACAGAGACTGAAACTATAGTTTTTAGAATTTCTGTCTGTCTGTTAAAATAAAAGATTCAAACGCACCGTTTTATTTCTTTTTATGTACTTCTTAATAGTTTCAATTTATAGTTGTCTTTTTAAACCAAGAAGTCTTAGGCTCTTTTTAGGTCTTTTTTTTCAGGATATTTTTAGGCCTTTTTAAGACCTAGATTTTTTAGTACACTGTTTTGATGTATATCTTAAGTCTAAAATTCCATCCATCGTACATGTAAACTTCTAAAATTGACGCTACAGACAAATACGTAACTGTCATTGTTTTAAAAAAATATTTCTTAAAATAAATAAATAAATATGTTGGGACATTAACGCACAGCACCATCTAGTTCCATGGTAAGCTACGAGGCTTGTGTTATGGATACCAGATAGTTGATACACTACACATATATAACTTTAAATACATACATATTATAAATATAAACACTCATGACTGGAGTACAAACATTCGTGCTCATCAAACAAATGAATGCCCCCAGCGGTACTCGAACCCGCGACCGCTGGCACAGCAACTAGGGTCACTACAAACTGAGCCAAACGTGTCGTCAAATGTATAGATGATTTTTCTTGTCTTTTTTAAAAAAATGGATTAAGTACATATTTTCGCGTCTAAAGGTTTGAAGAAAAATTAAACAATGTTAATTTTTGTCGACTTTAAAGAACCCACTTCAAACATTTGAAAGGTGCTTAATTCTGAAAGAGAACTGGAGCAGTCCTACAGAATTTCAACTAGTTTAGGTGAAAAATTAAATTTGTTCATTTTATTTTCATATTTTCAAGTAAATCGTAAATTTATGGTGTTTTATAAATGTGCAAAGCAGTTTCAATATATGTATACTAGCAGAATCCGTGGATACGCCCGCGTTCAATCTACAAATAAAAATCTTCGTTTCGTTACGGTTCGTGCCTAGCTTGCTTCCCCATACAAACTTTCATCCTATTTCTCACTCTCTTTAGGGATGATTTCTGGGATAAAAAGTATCCTATCTCCTTCCCAGTATCTCAAACTATCTCCTTACCAAATTTCATCTAAATCGGTTCAGTAGATCCAGAGATTACCCCCTACAACGTCACAAACTCACAAACTTTACCTCTTTATAATATTAGTATGGATATACAACACTAATTTAATATTATTATTTCAGCCTGCACACAAATAAAGTCTGGTGCAATAGCTATATTTAGTAGCGCGGGACCACTTCTCGGGTCTACTTTGACAGCCATGTGTCGATCTCTGCACGCACCACATTTGACAGTGTCGCCACACTTTGACGATGGTAAGTATATTAGTATATACATATAATAAAATTCTAAGTCAAATCTGCACATAAAATATTTTTTGGAAAATCTTATTGAAATAGACATTATTATCGATACAGAGGCCGAATCTATAGTTTTTACAATTTTTGTCTGTCTGTCTGTCTGTTACCGCATCACAGAAAAACCACTGGAGAGATTTTGATGAAATTTGGCATGATGATAGCTGGTTGTCCGGGTCAACATATAGGATACTTTTTACTGCGGGGAATGTCTCATATCTGAGAAATCCATACTAAACGTTAAAATGTATTTTAAATAAAACTATCTTTTCGGACTTTTTCGCGAATTTATTTTGATTTTTGGTTCCCGACGTTTCGAATGCTTTACAGCATCCATGGTCACGGGAGAGACTGAGGTGTTACATGTCTCTAAGGTAATATATAGTTGTTACAGACAGCCTACCCACAATTAACAAAATGAATTCAAAAATCGAAAAATCGAAACGTCGGGAACCAAAAATCAAAATAAATTCGCGAAAAAATCCGAAAAGATAGTTTTATTTAAAATGTCAAGTATTCGCGTAAATCTAAGAAAGTATTACGTTAAAATGTAATTAATAAGTTATTGTAAATTGAGTTTTAAGTGATAAACTCGGTTATAATAAAACACTGCCGGTACTGTTATAATCAGGAGCCAACTATGCTTGACAAAATCGTAACGAAGAGTGACCCCTTCCGTGGTCATTTCACAATCCCCGTAAGGGGAGTGGGGAAACGGTATCGGGGCATAGCCCCCTGACCGTGGGTTCTTCCGCCGCCCACAACTATGGGCGCGTCACTGGGAGGGCCCTTCTGGGACCCTTAAAGCTTCGTAATGGTAGTCGCCCGGGCGATCAGCCCGGCCGGGTGAGACCCTATTCAGGGAGGCCCAGCCAGGCGATCAGCGACCGAACGGCGGCTACTGAGGGCTCGTCACGACGGTCGGAGTGACCCCTTTGGCGACATCATGACTTTTTATAATACTCGTCTTATGTCAAAAAAGCTACTAAAGTGTCAAGCATCGTTTTTACAAAATCCAATTGAAATACTTATTAAAATAGAAATTTAATTTAAACTAACATTAAAATATAAAATTAAGCTAACGTAAGGTAGCGTTTTAAAAACAATACAATTTTGTGCATTTTTATGTAATGTAAAAGTAAAAAGCTTCAAAATAACATATATATATGATAACAGTGATTTAGTAAGAGAATCTCGTAGGATAAAACTTATCCTAAAATTTAGTTTTTTATTAAACTTTGTTGAAACTTTTTAATGTAATATAACACGGCTGTGAAATTGAATATAAATATCTTATTAATACAATGAGACGTGCTTCGTATTCTTGTAAACTCCACTCGAAATTGGTGTGACACTAAATTATGGAGGAAATCCATACTAATATTATAAATGTGAAAGTGTTTGTTTGTTTGTTTGTTTGTTTGTTTGTTTGTTTGTTTGTTTGTTTGTTTGTTTGTTTGTTTGTTTGTTTGTTTGTTTGTTTGTTTGTTTGTTTGTTTGTTTGTTTGTTTGTTTGTCTTTCTTTCACGTCGAAACGGCTTGGCGGATTGGCATGATGTTTTGTGTAGAGATAGATAGTCCGCGGGAAATTATGTCTTTCCCACGGGAAAACACGTTATAATACAATTCAAGAAAATATTTTTGATAAGAATTACTTGAAACTTGGTATGAATGCTCTTCAATTAAATACGTGTTTTAGCATTTTTCGAAATTGCATCCCATAAGGGGGTAAAATAGCAGATGAAAGTTTGTATGAAACCTACCATTTTAAAGATTTTTTTGTATTTTTTTTTGTATTTTTTTTGTATTTTTATAAAAAAAAATTTTTTTTGTAGTTTTAGCGCGAGCAAAGCCGCGGGTTCTGCTAGTTACTTATAAATACTCGTATTTAAAAAAAACTACCGTTTTCGTGGCGCGTTTCCTTTAATTCTGCGGAATGACCCTTTGGAAAAATCTGCTCTCTCAGCAAATGAAAATTTGGTATCATAATTTTTCATATGAGAAATTAAAAAAAAACTTAATTACAAAATGAAAAAAAAAATGTCTTGATCTTCACAACAGCGCCATCTACCGGGTCCAATTATAGCTAAGAACTATCTAGGTGACTCCATATAGAAAAAAATGTCATCAAAATCAGTCAAGTCGTCTAGACCCACCAGGGTTTTATATATAAAGAAAAGTAAAACTATTTTTTACCGATTCTCGTGTTATAATATTTTAAGTACGAGTATGTTTAACACATTTTAACAAGCTTTACTTGTAAGTAGTAATTAAATCTTGGAAGTCAATATCAACAGGCTTCTAATTGTATCGAAATGGTACTTTGTATATCTATACATCTGTACATATAATAAAACTAGCATTGCCCGCGGCTTCGGCCGCGTTCAGATGACCAAAAACCAAATTCTTAGGTTTTACATATTAGTATACTCTTACATTGCAGTTTTTGTATGTTTTCTCAGAAATGAGATATTTTCCCGCGATAAACTGTATCCTATATGTTGATCCGGATAACCAGCTATCACCATACCAAATGTCATCAAAATCCCTCTAGTGATTTTTTCTGTGATACGGTAACAGACAAAAGTTGTAAAAACTATAGATTCGTCCTCTGTATCGATAATAACGACTATTTCAATAAGATCTTCCAAAAATTTCGGCTTATATACAATCAATACATATAACAAAATTATAACTTATTGAAATAGACATTATTATCGATACAGCAAATCTATAGTATTTAGAAATTTTATCAACACAGAAAACATGGTCAACAAAATAAACCACAAAAAAATCAGTAAAAATATTATTATAACGCGCTTGGAAAATATTGCTGTCGATCCTCCGGTATTTATGTTTTACAAGTACAATTAGTCGGTTTTTTCGACATCCGCGTCTAAAAATGGGGGTGCCATTTTATACCGGAAGTCAGAGCTTTTTTGACTCATTTATCTGGCTTTTCTTATATATATTTTTGGACGTAATTTATATATAACCTTCTCCGAGTAATTTAATTGGATGTCGTTATAATTATAATAACATTTATCGAACGCACTCATTTGCTATCAATATTTATTGATTTAGAGTGTGCTGATGAATTTGTCAATCAGACTAATGAGAATTTAGTCAGATAAATGAGATTTTGCAGATATATGTATTAATTAGATTGCTGCAGATAAATTATAATTTCATATTATCAACTTTGTTGTCATATTGTATTTATATTTCCAGCTCTCAACAGTACAGACTCTTTCACAATCAACTTGAACCCCTCCCGCACTCTCATGGACCAGGCTTTTACAGATCTCACATCTTTCCTAAATTGGACCAGAATGGGCATAATTTATGAGGATTACGGTTTTGGTAAGTGGCATGACATAGTGTTTTTTTTAATTTTATTAGATAATTAAAATAACAGAGTGTTCAGCCTATGTCATAGATATAAAATACTAGCGATTCACCCTCGTTTCGCTCGGGTTCGTCTGTAGCTTGCTTTCCCATAAAAATTTCATCCCCATTCTCACCCCCTTAAGGGATGATTTCCGGGATAAAAACTATTTCACTCACTCGCTTTTTATATGAGATTTAAAAAAAAAATTTTAGTAAAAAGAAAAAAAATCTTTTCATTTTCTTCTATACAAAACTTCCTGACAATAAAAAACACAAAAAAAAATAATTATTATTATCCAATTATATTTAAAGAATTTGGTGCAGTCGATCCGAAGTTATACGCGTACATACATTGCGGTGATTTATTTTTATTTATATAGATTAACATATAAATAAAATATATATATATATATATAAATATATATGCAAAGAATTTACCTATCTATATAAAAAACCTGTTTCTAAAAAATTTTGATAACATTAAAACTCTTTAATAGCTGCTAACAAAAAATAAGAAATATGGTTGATGAACAGAGGACTGTTATGTCTTTGCCTTTTTATATATTATATAGATAATGAATATTCATTATGGATATGCGTGCCACAATAAGTTGCAGTTAAAATGATAAGTTTATAAAAAATTTAAAAAAAACCTCGACCATCTTGGACCGATATTTATCAAACTTAGCTAAGAACACTTCCGACTAATACACCTTTCAAACAAAAAAAAAAACATATTCACAATCGGTTCAGCCGTTCAGGAGTTACGATGCCACAGACACACAGACACGTCAAACTTATAACAGTTATGTTTTTAGTATGTTTTTGACGTAACGTACATTTTTATATTACAATTGTAATAAACTACTAAATACTGTTGTTTATTTATTAAGTATATTTTTGTCTACTCTAATATATGTATGTATGTAATATGTCTAAGTAAAACAAAAATTTGGTCTGTAAATAAATATATTATGTTGGTACATTAACACACAGCGCCATCTAGTTCCATGGTGAGCTACGAGGTTTGTGTTATGGATACCAGGTAGTTGATACACTACACATATATAACTTTAAATACTTATTATAAATATAAACACCCATGACTGGAGTACAAACATTCGTGCTCAACATACAAATGAATGCTCTCAGCGGGACTCGAACCAGCGACCGCTGGCACAGCAAGTAGGGTAACTACAAATTGTACCAAACGTGTCGTAAATCTTTTGATTGTGAGATTCTAAATATTTGTTTGCGAATAAAAAAATGTGTATTTTTTTGTTTTTGATTAATTTGATTTTAACTGTATTCCAAAAAGGAGGATGAGCGAGTTCGAAAATTAGATAAAGAAGATTAGGTCTATAAATGAAAACCCTCGATCGGGTTTTTTTCTTTATGGTGTCGGGGAGTCAGTTTTTGTTTTTTTTTAACTGTATGGACATAGATGGAAGGCAGGGTGCTCCATACATATGTCACTTCTTAAGCTAACAACTAAACACATTATCTATCTATACTATAATAAAAGAGTAGAGGTCGAATGTCTGTACATAGCAAAAATGCTAAAAACCGAGTCAGGGGGATGTAAGAAGACAAATAGAACAAATCCAGATTTTTTTCAAATTTTTTGTTTCTCTATTTGTCTGTTTGTCTGTTTGTACGGGCTAATCTCCGAATCTATTACACCGATTTAAATGACATTTTGCATGGTGGTACCTTATATCCCCGGGCAACATCTTAGATACTTTTTATCCCGTAAAATTAAATAGTTCCCGTGGGATAGTTAAAAAACTATAATATATATTTATATTATATTATGCGCCTAATTTAGTAAAATTTGGCATGCTGATACCTTATATTGCCGGTCAAACAAAATGTTACTTTTCATCCCGGAAAAATGAACGGTCCCCATGGGATAGATCTGTTTGAGCTTTTCTAAAGGCGAACCCGAGCGAAGAGAGAGTGAGCCACTAGTAGGTAATATGATATAACCAATTAAGCAATTTTGGGTACATAATTTTATAAACGTACCTAGGTAGTGAAAAGTAATAATTAAAATATATTAATTATTATTTACTGGTTATTTCTATTGAATTTAAACTGATATATCGCTATTTAACTGATACGAGAAGTATCTTGTGCTCCAATTTACCAAAAAATATTCCGGACAAGTGCGAATTGGACTCGCCCACGCACGTTCCGCACAAATTTGTAAGAAATCTGCTTAACATTAATTTTCAACTTGCTTTTTGCCAAATTTCGTGATTCTAGGTCAACGGGAACTACCATTTCCCATTGCCCATATCTTTTTATTGTGTTGACTCAGGGTCTTGATTTTTATACACCTAATAGGGACTATAGACCTCAGTACCTGGTATAAATTTCAACTTGCTAGGTCCACCCGTTCCGATTCCATTTTTTACTTTTTGAGGTACGAAACCTTAAAAATATAGGAACACAACCGTTTTAAATATACATACATACATACAAACACACACAATTGAATACTAACTGTATATGATAATTATTTGCAGGTGAATTAAATATTGTTCGCCTAGCGCGTGATGGTCGGGATATGTACGCGGTGCGATGCGAAACGCGCGACTACAGACGTGCGCTTGCGCAGCTCAAAGCGCAAGGGATCAAACACATCATTGTTGATACAGATCCTAAACACTTGCGGATGCTGTCCAGAGCTGTAAGTTCAATTTGGATATTGATAATTAATTATTGTCTCTTTTAATACTTTCTTAGATGTACGCGAATATTTGATATATTTTAAATATAACTATCTTTTCGGATTTTTTCGCGGATTTATTTTGATTTTTGGTTCACGTGACCATGATTGTTGTAAAGCATTCGAAACGTCGGGAACCAAAAATCTAAATAAATCGGCGAAATAATCCGAAAAGATAGTTATATTTAAAATACTAGCGACTCACCCTCTTATCGCTCTGGTTATTCCTTAGCTTGATTCCCCATACAAACTTTCATCCCCATTTTCACCCCCTTAAGGGATAATTTCCGGGGTAAAAGTAACCTATGTGCTTCCCAGGGTCTCAAACTATCTCCTTACCAAATTTCATCTAAATCGGTTCAGTAGATCCAGGGATTACACCCTACAACGTCACAAACTCACAAAATCACAAACTCACAAACTTTACCTCTTTGTAATATTAGTATAGATTATCTTTTTTGTAAAAATTTTCTGCTATCCGGGATTCAAAATATTTCGATTATATATTACCTTTAGCTGATAATATTTACTGCAATAAATTTTGTGAATCACTTGTTGAAGTCGATGTTTGAATCTAAAGGTTTTTTTTTAAAGGTTTTAATACAAATAGAGTAAAAAGAGTTTTTGGTAACTTTTTTAAAATTATAATGTCATGTGGCTATTTTTCATTGTAAGAATTATACCAAAAGCTAAAAATTTTATTGCTATTAAAATGTCTAATTTTTCAGATTTTGCAGCTACAGATGAACAATGAAGAGTATCATTATATTTTTACATCTTTTGTGAGTATTTTAAAATCTAATTGATAATATTTTTTTTTTCTAGCAGTGATTCAACATCGTGTCGCTAGGTGGCGTCCCTAAGATTTTTTTATATTTATTATATTACTAGCATTGCCCGCGGCTCCGCCCGCGTTCAGATGACCAAAACCAAATTCTTAGGTTTTACATATTAGTATACTCTTACATTGCAGTTTTTATATTTTTTCTCAGAAATGAGATATTTTCCCGCGGTAAAAAGTAAGTTTACCCGGATAACCAGCGATCATCGTACCAAATTTCATCAAAATCTGTCCAGTGGTTTTCTCGTGATTCGGTAAAAAATAGACAGACAGACAAAAATTCTAAAAACTATAGATTCGGACTCTGTATCGATAATAATGTCTATTTCAATAAGATTTTCCAAAAAATATTTCATGTACAGATTCGACTTAGTTACAAATTTATTATATATGTATAGATATTTAGGTATCGCCATTTTTTGGATATTTTTATTCTCAAATAAAAAATGTGGAAAAAATAAATATACCCTATATTTTAAGTGATGCTTATATCCATATAAATGAAAATGAATTGCTAAATATGTTGCTAAGCGCAAAACTCGAGAACAACTGGACTGATTCAGCTATTTTTTTTATTCAAATATTCGCCAAAGTCCGAGATAGGTTCTTATGAAGCGAAAAATCGAAAAAAATGCCCGGAAAGACGTAAAAAGACAATTTTTCTAATTGGGACATGATCTGTCAGATCAGTTGGTTTTTAATGAAAATCTAAAAAGGTCATTTTATAAAGTTTTAATACAATCTATGAATAAATAGAAAATATTTCTTTGCAAAACTTGCAAATGCTTATTAAAAAAAATATTTGCCTTCATACTTCCAGGCTATAGCCTACCTAGATATACCTAGACTATTATTTCAACGACTTATTCCAGGATATGGAGCTGTTCGATCTTGAAGATTTTTTCTACAACCGTGTCAACATGAGTGGTTGGAGATTGGTCGATCGTAATTCAGATAAAGTAAAAGACGCTTTGCAGGTGATGGAAAAGTTCCATCCTATTGGGGCTTCCATCCTCAGCGGTGGGCATATAAAGGTGTGTTGCAAATTATTCTATATCAATATTATAAAGGCTGGGCTTAGGTCACAGCCTACCTGTACCCCAGTGGTAACGCGCTCGCTCGGAAAACCGAGTGAAGCGGGTTTAGGTCCCGGGTCGCACACTTCTGATATTTTGATTGCCGATAATTTTCCACATGATTACCACTTACTTTACGGTGGAGGAATACGTCGTGAGCAAACCTGTATGATTGAGGAAACGCCAATAAAAAGTCCGACAACCCGCGCTTGGCCAGCGCGGTGGACTATGGCCTGATCCCCCTCGTATTGAAGGCAGACCTACTCCCAGCAGTGGGACGTTAAAAATACAATACTGGATGAATACAATATTTAAGAAGCTGTCTAGAAGTAGTGACGCACGATGAATTTGATATGAATGATTTGAAAACACTTAAACTAATAATATGAGCAATATGAAGCTCTAAGATGTCACGTTTTTGAGATATTTTAAAGTAAAGATAACTTATATGAGAACGATGGAACCTACGGCGAACTTTATCTTTAAAAATCTTTAAAAAGTGACACAACACTCTTTAGGGCATTTTTAATTTGTATGAGTATATTCTATCCATATACATATATACTCGTTTCATTATTTCAGTTTTTTTTACTGATTTTATTTTGATTTTTGATTCCGAATTTTGATCTCGGTGAAGATTGGTTTAGAATCCGAAAAGATAGTTTTATTTGAAATGACAAATATTCGCGTAAATCTAAGAAAGTATTATCTATTTAGCTATAAATTATGGGTTTCAGACTGAACCAGCCCTATTATACGACGCAGTTCAAGTACTTGCTTTGGCTCTAGCTTCCACAAAGGATGTGCACTCTTCTAACGTATCGTGTGAGAGCGAGACGCATATATCACATGGGAAAATTCTTTTGGAGAACATCAATAAGGTACGTGTACGGCATAGAAGCACCAGGATATTTTAGGTATAGATTTTTTTCAAATTGGTAAAATACACACCAAAGAAAAAAATGAAAAAAATTATAAAATTTTGATTGATAATTTTTTTTCGCACCTCTTACTTAGTTTTACACATGAACGAATTAGAGACTGGACCTGACATAAAATACAAATGTATGAAAACTAGTTCAACCAAGTGACGCATAACGCACACAAAGATTTTATTACATTATTATAAACACTGATACACAATACAATATTTCTAGTGCTTGAACGTAATCGATAAAATACATATATCGATGAACCAATGAATGACATTTTAGACATTGGTTAGCATAGTCATCATATTTTACATCTTTTAATTTATTCTTCTTCTTTTAATTTTAATAAATTAAAATAAATGAATTAAAGAGGCAATAATAACGTGTCAAATAATAATTATTTTTTAATTTGATTTATATAAATACGATGGCATTGATGGCAACATTCTGTTGGCCTATAATAATGTTAATGAACAAATGAATATCGGGTATATATTCCATTAATATATAATAAATATTATTTTGTAAAGATTAAAAAAAAATTAAGCTAATTTAATTAAATAAAGTGATTTGTTGATTCTGTTACTGAACTATTTTAATTGGCAATTGATTGTCTCGGGTAGTTATAAAAATGTGACCACTGTCCTAATATTGCTCAGTTCTTAATAAATATTTGTGAAATGAGGAAAAAGAAAAAAGAGATTGCAAATTAAAGTGAGTGTTGCATCGTGCAAGTAAAATAATTAGTGCAAGTGGTAAAGTGTTTTATTACAAATCGCCAACCCAGAAGTTTAGTGCTAAAACATTATTGTTTGATTTTGTGTAATTTATGTGTTGAAATAAAATGATCTTTATTATTATTACAATGGAATAATATTCCAAAGTATTATAAATGTGGAATAAAATAAAATAAAAAAATTAAGTACACATACTACTAATTATAATTTTGCATTTATATTTTTATTTGATTTAGAAAATATTTTTATAAATTTATTGTCATCAGATTGTAGGATACTGTGGTAAAAGTATTTTATGTTATTGTACTGTACAAATAACACAATTAGTTTAGTAATTTCGTCAAATATCGATATATTTTTCGACATTGTTAAGCACTAGTCGATGTCAAATGGACTCACTCGACAGTTTAGTCATTTGTTCTGAATGGTATAATCCAGGGATTTTATGATGGTTGTCAGATGTCAACAATACATAGAAATATCGACTATATTTAACATAGTTGGATAATATGACATTTTATTTTACATTTAATTAAATTGTGTGATAAATAACAATAAATGTAATAAAATAATGTATTTACAAGTGAAAAGAAATACTGCTGCTTCCGCCGTTATAGTTTTTACATCATTTAACAGAACATTTAGTCATTTTTGGGAGATGTTTTGTTGACAAATAAGTGCTTGAGACTGACGCAAAAAATAAACGACCAAGCCTAAAATCTCCTGGTTACTGAGAAGACCGATAAAGGTACGTCCGCTTATATGTCTAGTCCAGTGGTTAATTCGTTCATGGTTTTACACATCTGTTCTGGCCATATAATCATTAAATGAATATATTTTTATTTTTTGTAGTGCCTCAATGTAAATTGATCTATTTTGATTTTGTAATATTAATATAGTTTATTTTTTATATACGAGTATAAGTTTATAAGTTTATAAGTTATTTATTATTATATAAGTTATAATATATAAGTTTATTATATTTGAGAGTTCATTAGATTAATATATATATATATATATATATATATATATATATATATATATATATATATATATATATATATATATATATATAACATTTTCTAGTTGTTAATCATGTAGGAGTAACACAATTATTGTTTTTCAGTATACTAAAAAAATTTTTTTAAAGTGCTTGTGCTCGTGCTCGTTTCAGCAGAACTCTTTTCCGAGCCAGTGATAACTTCCTCGCGGTCTTACAATACTGATATTTAAATGTTTCGATGGATGGATGTTTGTTACTCAATTACGTTAGAACGGCTGAACGCCTCGAGATGAAATTTGGCACAGTGATAGATTATAGTCTAGAATAGGACATTTTTTATCCCGGAAAAATGTACGGTTCCCGTGGGATAGATTTGTTTTTGTTTTTCACTAGGGACGAGCACGAGTGCAACGAGGGTGAGTCGCTAGTTTACTAATGTTATTGATTCAAAAGTGTATGTTCTAAAGTCAGTTTGAATTATTTACACTCATAAAAATATAGAACGTCCAGGAATTACTATATAAACACCTTTACAATCTATTAGGTCCAAGCCCATGGCCTTACTGGTCCTATATCTTTCACAAACGGAATCCGCACCACCTTCCACCTCCAGCTGATGAGACTGTCTGGGGGTGAAGATGGCGGTGTAATACTCGCTGGTACATGGGCGCCCGACCAGGGACTCGAAGTCACTGACCCCGCGGCTTACAGGCGAAACCCACCACCTAATGTCACCTTGACAGTTGTTACTGTTGAAGTAAGTTTGAAATGTAATATTATTTAATAGTATTTTTTTTCTTTAATACAAATAATTTTTTTTTTTTTAAATTGGCACCCAAATAGGGTCCAGAAGTGAAGCCCCGTTTGGACGTCAACATTAAAATTTCTTAGTATGATTTATAATATTATATAATAATAATTAATAATTTTATTTGAATTGTAATGAAATCTCATTATTGGGCTTTTAACATATTATTTTAAAATTATATATGCATTTGTAACCAAATTTCTAATTACTTTTATCAAATTCATAAAACAAAATATAGTTGAAATTATTTTAATCAAAAAACCAACCACAAAACAAAAAAAAAATGATATTTACTAAATACACGTAATAAGATAATCAAATACAAAATGAAAACATTTTTTTTGTAATCTGTACAGGAAAAGCCTTATGTAATGGTGAAAGAAGGCTGGAATCTTCAAGGAAATGCTAGGTTCGAGGGGTTTTGTATAGACTTGCTGGCTCGCGTGGCGGCGCGGGCGGGCTTCCACTACACACTGAGATTGGTTCCTGATAATATGTACGGAGCTTGGGACCCCGAGACTGGGCAGTGGAATGGGATTGTCAAGGAGCTTATGGATAGGGTGAGAGTATTATAATAACGTCCTACAGACAGATTTCGGCCCTGGCAACTAATCTTACTAGCAGTGCCAGATTCACCCTTAGCGCCGCCCCTGGGCATTAAAAACGCCGCCATATTATAAAAATTTTGCATAAAATGGGTAAAGTTTCCATAAAATTTAATTTTTTGTAATTATATATTTTTTGGAAAACACAAAAAAAAAATATAAATCATATCCATTTTTCAAAAAATGTACTTACTACTACTAGGTATTCATTTTTTAAATATTAATTTTTTGGAAAATAAAGAAAGCATTTTCGATAACGCGATGAAAATTTTTTCCCGCCCTCCGAATTTTGCCGCCCCTAAAAATTTGTCGCCCTGGACATTAGCCCCTCGAATCCAACGCTCCTTACTAGAAGTAACGATGTTCGCAGGAGATATTATCTATACTTCTATATCTAAACTAATATTACAAAAGAGGAAAGATTTTTTGTTTGTTTGTTTGTACCGAATAATCTCTGAAATTACTGAACCAATTTAGATAAAATTTGGTAAGATTATAGTTTGAGACCCTCGGTAGGACATAAGAAAGTTTTTCTTCCAAAAATCATCCCTTAAGGGGGTGAAAATATATGAAATAATGAATAAATGTATGTGTAAACACAAGTACACTGTCTATTTCGTTACTCTCAAACTCTGGTGGGACGATAATTCATTATGAACACTGACCAGTGAGAGATAGGATTAGTTTAGTAATAATACTAAGTGTTACCCGAAATGTCGTAAATAAATCGTCATTTGTTCCATAAAAAAATCATACAGAGTTCAAGTATAGTTATGGGGTCGTATTAAAAAATATACCTATATAAATATATAACCTAACTTACGAAAAAATTTATACGGCGTGCTTTTTACATTAACCAGATGAGCGTTCAATAACTTGATCATTTATACTTACGATATTAACTATCCAGCTTAAATTTAATATGAAAAATGTTTTTTTTTTACAGAACGCTGATATAGCAGTAGCATCTATGACCATAAACTACGCGCGGGAAGCGGTCATAGACTTCACAAAACCTTTCATGAACTTAGGCATCGGTATCCTATTCAAGGTATATTTTTATTAGCTTGTGTCCGTAGCGATGCTCGGATATATGTATGTATGTATGTATGTATGTATTTATTTAGCCCTTTTTAACGTCCCACTGCTGGGCGTGGGCCTCTCTTTAATACGAGGGGGATCAGGCCATAGCCCACGCTGGCCAAGTGCGGGACGGACTGAGCATGTCTTTCGAGAACTCAGGTTTCCTCACGATGTTATTGAAATTAATTTAATTGTTATAATATATATTAATAATATGATATTTTCATATATTCTATTTTTTAACGATTCTAGAATGACATTTTCTAAGCTTGACTGGTAGTTCCACAGATTAGCAAAATCAAACGAACTAAAAAAAATACCTGTCCATCTTTATAATTATTGAATTGTATATATTATATTATATGGTATATATGTATAAGCCATATTAATTTACTTTACGTATAGAATAACTAATATTATAAATGTAAAATTTTGTGAGGATGGATGGATGTTTTTTGCTCTTTCACGCCAGAACGACTGAACGGATCTAGATGAAAGGCACAGAGATAGAATATAGTCTGGTATAACATATAGGTTACTTTTTATCCCGGAAAAATGTACCGTTCCCGTGGGATAGATTTGTTTTTATTTTTAGGGTCAAACCTGAAGCGAAGAATTTTCCATTTTTGAATTTCATTCTTTGGCTTAACGTGATGTCGACGCCATTTTTTGAAGGGATATTAGTTAGGAAATGTGTATCTATATATGTATATGTTTTTATATATCAATGACTGTAGCTCTACCTTTTGCAAACATTTCTTACTACCAAAATCTATATATTACTCCAAATGAAAATCTATCTGTATACTAAACTCACCCAAATCTGTCCAGCCGTTTCCGATTGAAGTAGTAACAAACAAACACACACATATTAGTACAAACTGTCGTATTTATAATAGTAGTCTGATCTACAGGTGCCCTCGTCACAGCCAACGAGACTGTTCAGCTTCCTCAATCCCCTCGCAATAGAAATCTGGCTGTACGTACTCGCCGCGTACGTGCTGGTGTCCTTCACGTTGTTTGTGATGGCGCGTTTTTCTCCTTATGAATGGTAAGTATTCAATATTCATATATAAATGTTTATTTGTCTTTGTGATTGTATTTGTTAGTATAAGCAATAAAGAAATACCTATCATCTATATACTATACTAGCGACTCACCCTCACTTTGCTCGGGTTCGTCCCTAGCTTGCTTTTCAATACAAACTTTCATCCCCATTATTACCCTCTTAAGCGATGATTTCCGGGATAAAAAGTATCCTATGTCCTTCCCAAGGTCTAAAACTATCTTCTTACCAAATTTCATCTAAATCGGTTTTGTAGATCCAGAGATTACCCCCTACAACGTCACAAACTCACAAACTTTACCTCTTTATAATATTAGTATAGCTAGTATTCTGGTTTATCTGTATATAATATATTTTTAAGAACAATTTAAGTCTTAAGGTTATGTTTTTCTTTTATGTGCTGTATATAATTTCATATGCATTTAGTAAAAAGCTGTTATTCCGACATTACACACAGACACTTCAATTTTATTTATCTGTATAGATTATAAGTTCTAGAATCTAGTGTGTTAGTCACTTACAGGTGTTCATAGCATTGAAACTAATTTACAAAATATATGACAATTATTTCCAGGTCTTCCAGCACCCATGTTTGTGGGCACGAGACCAAACTCCTGACGAATCAGTTTAGTGTCTGCAACTCCTTCTGGTTCATAACTGGCACCTTCCTGAGACAGGGTTCCGGGTTGAATCCTAAAGTAAGCTCCATTTATTTTGTTCTAAGATAAATTTTCTAATCAAAAAATCTATTTCTTTTCCTTTAGAACTCTGTTAGTGTTTTATATTCAAATTGGATGGAATCGTACATAAAGGGCAAAAAAGAAAAAAATATAATATTTTAAATTCTTAGAAATAGTATTAAAATAGATTAAAGCGAAATATTTCCATATTAACTTAATATACGAATAAATTACAAAAAAAACTTAATTTAGACGACCGCTTTGATAAATAACTTATTTTTATTATAATATTCGAAATACATACATTTTACTCAGATATTTTTGTTTGGAAGACAGAGAGGGCTTCATTTTGCTGTTGTCTTCTCTTTGCCTACTACAAGGATAAAAGAGTGTGCAGTGACTCTACTTGCTATGCCAGCGGTCGCGGGTTCGAGTCCCGCTGGGGGCATTTATTTGTGTGATTAGCACGAATGTTTGTACTCTAGTCATGGGTATTTATATTTATAATATGTATGTATTTATATATGTAGTGTATCAATTGTCTGGTATCCATAACACAAGCCTCATAGCTCACCATGGAACTAGATGGTGCTGTGTGTTAATGTCCCAACATAAAAAAAAATATATATTATTTTTACTCTCAAGCAATGCTAACTTCCAAACTTCAGGCTGTTACTGAAATTTTTTGACAGGAAACCTTGCTTTAACTATACTTGCCCCCACCCGAGACTCGAATATAGCAGAAGAATTCTTCCAGGCAACTTCTACCAGGATAGTGGGTGGTATCTGGTGGTTCTTCACGCTCATCATCCTATCCTCATATACGGCCAACTTAGCTGCTTTCCTGACAGTCGAACGCACCGTGTTGCCCATACAAAGCGCGGCGGATCTCGCTGCGCAGAACAGCGTGCAATATGGAACGTTGAACGGAGGTTCTACTATGACGTTCTTTAGAGTAAGTGATGTGTTATAGTCGTCGTCGATAATGTTAATGTTTTTTAAGGTTCCATACCCAAAAAACGGAACTCTTATAATTTTTCATATCCATTGGTCTGTCTGTCTGTACGTCATGGCCATTTTACTTGGAGATCATTTGAGCTATTTTTTTGAAAGGTAAGAAAGAGAAGAAAGAGTCTACTGTGAACTGCTTGGTCTATCTGTCAAATTCCAAAAAGAAGAATATGAGGGTAGAAGTCTTTAAAACTGAGATAATGGTGTTTTTTTATTCAAGACAAATTGCAAAGTTATGCTGCTAAAGTTGTGACCATTCGGATATCAATATAATAATATGATACCATCGAACTGATTAATTACGACCTAAATAGTGATATTTTTAATGGCTATTACTAAAACCGTTAACAAGTTCTGTATGTTACAATTAGACTGACTTTTGTGTTTGTATTATAATACTAGCGACTCACCCTTGCTTTGCTCGGGTTCGCCCCTAGGTTGATTCCCCATAGATAGTTTCATCCCAATTTTCACCCCCTAATGGGATGATTTCAGCAATAAAAATTTTCTATGTTCTTCCAAGAGTCACAAACGATCTTCTTACCAAATTTTATCTTAATCGGTTCATTAGTTCCAGAGATTACTCCCTACAAACAAACTCACAAACTAACAAACTTTACCTCTTTATAATATAATGTTAGATAATAATTGCATTAATTTTGTAGGATTCAAACATAGATATCTACCAGAAAATGTGGCAGCACATGTCTTCAGCATCCCCTCCGGCCCTTGTCTCGTCCTACGAGGAGGGAGTGAGGAGAGTGTTAGCAGGAAACTACGCATTCCTCATGGAGTCCACGATGTTAGACCATAGAGTTCAGAGGGACTGTAACTTGACTCAGATTGGTGGACTATTAGACTCTAAGGTGAGTGGGTCATGTTTGGCAGGTCATTTGTCTTTTTTAGAATATCATAACCATTTTTCTATTCTATTTTAACTTTTATAAACGTTTGAAGTTTTCTAACATATATTTTAATTTAGCACTAGTTTTTGCGCAGAGCTTTACTTGCGTTGTAGGTACATGAACATAAATAACCCTATTTGAAAAATTAGAATATATCATATTACAAATTCATTGAGTCGTTCGAGAAAAAGCAAGTATGTACATTCATTCACATGGATAAAGATGAATTAATAAAGATATCTTTTAATATTTTTTTATTATAGGGTTACGGGATAGCGACCTGGAAGGGTAGTCCTTGGCGGGATAAAATCTCCCTTGCTATCCTGGAACTCCAGGAAAAGGGCGTGATACAAATATTGTATGATAAGTGGTGGAAGAATACAGGAGATGTTTGTAATAGGGATGGAAAAGATAGTAAGGCGAATCCTTTAGGGGTGCAAAATATTGGTGAGTAAAAATTCTCATAAGACCTGTAAATGAACTCATTGAAGCAAAATATCACTCACTAACTGACTGATTGATCACAAATTTCAAAAACTATAATATTATCCATACATATAATAAAATTGTAACTAAGCCGAATCTGTACATTAAATATTTTTTGGAAAATCTCATTGCAATAGACATTATTATCGATACAGAGGCCGAATCTATAGTTTTTAGAATTTTTGTCTGTCTGTCTGTTAACGCATCACAGAAAAACCACTGGATTGCTTTTGATGAAATTTGGTATGGTGAAAGCTGGTTATCCGGGTTAACATATAGGATACTTTTTACCGCAGGAAAATATCTCATTTCTGAGTAAAATTCTTATATTTTATTATATGTATAGTTTTCATCTTATTATATTTTTGACTATATCGTCATGGAATCAGTTCAATTCAATCAGTTAGTGAAAGTGGTTAAACATGGTCAACTAAGTTTTGGGTCACAAAGTTGGTGTGGCAGTAGAGTAAGCATTCACGTATTTTTTTTTAATTTCTCTCGAACACCAAGAATACATTTTAAATTAATTCTTAACTAGCGATTTACAAAATGAGCGATTTAAAAACTATTTTTTTTTGGGTGGAACACTAATTCTTTTTCTAAAATAAAAGTAGCTAAGTTACTCCTTATAACATCAGCTATCTGCCAGTGAAAGTCCCGTCAAAATCGGCCCAGCCGTTTTGGAGGTTAGCCGGATATTTTGTGTTATGCAGTGGCTCGTGAAGGTTTTTTTTCGAAAATACGCATTTTAAGGGGGAAAAGGGGGAGTGAAGTTTGTAAGAAACCTTTTTTTGGAACGGAATATATTTGTGAAATTGCTGAAACGGAGACCCCTTACCCCCCCCCTTAACCCTTGTAGGGTTTCATCGAGAGTGAGAGAGTTAGTTTTTTTTTAATTTTAGCTTTTTAAAAAAACCTCGCATTTTTAAAAGTAGAAAATATAGCTATCTCTATTTATTTATCGATCTCTCTTTTCAGGTGGTGTATTCGTCACTTTGCTGTGTGGACTCGTTCTAGCGATAGTGGTGGCTATTTTAGAGTTCTGTTGGAATACTAAGAAAAACGCTTCACAAGGACGACAGTCCTTATGCAGTGAAATGGGACAGGTTAGAATCATACTATTAATATTATTGTGTACGAGTTCGTGTGCGTGCACGTGCGTGCGTGTGTGTGTATGAGTGTGTGATTTTTTTTTAATAAAACTACGTGTATTCAGCCCTTTTTAACATCCCACTGCTGGGGGTGGGCCTCCCTTTAATACGAGGGGGATCAGGCCATAGTCCACCACGCTGGCCGAGTGTGGGCGGACTTCAGATGTCTTTCGAAAACTTGCTAAGTTCTCTCAGACATGCAGGTTTCCTCACG
The DNA here is from genome assembly GCA_947093115.1 of Brenthis daphne. Lineage (NCBI taxonomy): Eukaryota > Metazoa > Arthropoda > Insecta > Lepidoptera > Nymphalidae > Brenthis > Brenthis daphne. The sequence continues at coordinate 52,010,606 of OX352471.1, read as the reverse complement.
ATGTTGTCCTTCACCGTAAGACAAGTGGTAATCATGTTAGAAATGATTCGCACATGAAAATATCAGAGGTGCGAGACCCGGGATTTGAACCCGCTTCACTCGGTTTCCCAAGTGAGCGCGTTACCACTGGGCTACCACTGCTTTAATAAAACATGCAATAAAACTACGTAATAACTTAAAATGAAATATACATAAAATAACCATAAGTTACAATTTTCGTATCCAATTATACGATCTGGCAGCCCTGATAATACTATTAGTAAAATGTTCGATATGGATTCGTTATATTACAGGAGTTGAGAACAGCTATGAGAGGCGGCTCTTCGCGGACTGTCCTCAGACCTGGTTGTTCCCGGTGTTCCCCCGGGACTCACGTGCCACCGGCACCTTCAAGATATGAGGTTGGCTTAGTATTATTGGATTTTCGATTAAAAAAAATCGGGGCAGGAATTTTATGCCCCAGGGTTCATAAATTAGGGTTTGTGCTTAAGGGTTTCTGGTAGAGATCTCTTAAAGAGATAAATCATCCTTTGTACACATGGTATTTGTTTTCACTTGTATATTTTTTTTCTGGTAAATAAAAAAAAATTAGGTCATCAAATTGTATACAATAAAGTTAGTAAGTAGGTGAGTACGTGAATGTTTGTTTCTCCTTAAGGCTGAAACGATTAGATGGAATTGAATGAAACTAACACACAAATAGATTGGAACCTGGACTTATAATAAATATGTTTGGACATGAACACACAGCACCATCTAGTTCCACGGTAAGCTACGAGGCTTGTGTTATGGATACCAGATAGTTGATACACTACACATATACAACTTTAAATACATACATATTATAAATATAAACACCCATGACTGGAGTACAAACATTCGTCACTACACAAATGAATGCCCCCAGCGGGACTCGAACCCGCGACCGCTGGTACAGCAAGTACCGTCACTACAAACTGAGCCAAGTGTGTCGTTAAAACTCAACAAATCACAACATCTCTCAGCGTTTCGGACACATTTCATTAAGAAGTGTTGTACATCCTCGTCTACTCCACACACTACCTCTGTTGTAATCTGTGGTAAATATTATAATCTTTATTATTCTACACATAGCGCCATCTATTATATATATACACACACACAAAATAGTACTGGTTTGTTTTGATTTAATATCTAAAAATTACATTACTTCAACCACCTCCTTTGTACAATTGTGTATTTTTGTTAAGTTACTATAATATATAATGTTGGTATCCTAATTAAATTTTACTAATATTATAAACGCAAAATTTGTAATAATGTATGTAGGTATGTTTGTTACTCTTTCACGCAAAAATTACTGAATGGATTTCAATGAGACTTTACAATAATATAGCTCATACATCAGAATAATACATAGGCTACTTTTTATCCCGGAAAAATGTACGGTTCCCGTGGGATAGATTTACTATTGTTATTCGCTAGTAAATAAATAAACACACCCCCCGCCCGCAGACGGACGCGGCGAGCACGGTGGAGCTGAAGGAGCTGCGCTGGTCGTAGCACGCGGCGCGGCGCGGCGCCTCCGCGCCCGCCACGCCGGCGCCGCGCCGCGCGCCCGCGCGCCCGCACGGTCAGTGCGTTATATGTATTTACGGCTGCCCTTACATACAATTTCTTTAATCTATACTAATATGACTTGTAGGGGGTAATCTCTGGATCTACTGAACCGATTTAGATGCGATTTAGTAAGAAGATAGTTTGAGACCCTGGGAAGGACATAGAATACTTTTTATTCCGGAAATCATCCCTTAAGGGGATGAAAGTTTGTACTGAGAAGCAAGTTAGGGATAAACCCGAGCGAAGCGGGGGTGAGTCGCTAGTAGCATATAAAATACTAGCAGTACCCGTCCGTAGATTAGCCCGCGTTCAAACTTCCGTTCGCTTAATACTTTCTTAGATTTACGCGAATATTTGACATTTTAAATAAAACTATCTTTTCGGATTTTGTCGCTACCAAACTTCACAGGGTCACCCGTTGGGCTAATCTGAAATAACTTTAAAACGTATTATCTGAAGGCACGGAAGTGCCCCTGCCAAGTTGAGCAAAGAAGGGCGTAACCGTAACATTCTTTTTCGAAGTCATTCAAGACATTTTCCACTCCCCTGTAACTTTGTTGTGGATAAAGCTAAAAGCCTGATCTTTCAGTGACTAAGAGAACATATTATAACTAGGTGTATTCCTAAATTAAGATATTAATATTTTTTTGCGCAGAACTTTGATTATTTTTCTAAGGTAAAAGTAGCCTTAGTTACTCCTTACAGCATCAATTATCTGCTAGTGAAAGTCCTGTTAAAATTGATCTAGCCGTTTCGGAGATTAGCCGAAACAAATAGACAGACAGACAAAAATTTTAAAAAGTGTTTTTTTCTTATAATATACCGTATATATTTTCATATGCATTATGTAAAATACTATTATTTTGACATTACAAACAGACACTTCAATTGTATTTATCTGCATATATATATATATATATATATATATATATATATATATATATATATATATATATATATATATATATGTTATGTTCCTATAAAAAATACTTTCTTTTTCAGGTTCTGTCGGCACTCTAAGAAGAACGACGTCATACGTTCTAAAAGAACCCAGAGAGAAAAAACACGTGCAGATAATTGCGTAGAATAAGCCGTTAGATTTTATACTTCCATCATACACATACACACATACATCAAAATTAAATAATAACTGTACAGACACATTAAAAGTTACTGTAAATGTCATTTTAATAAAAAAAATCATCTTTTTTTGGTTATGTCACAAAAATGTTTGTTTTCTAAATATTTTTTATGTAATTTCTATTAATAATTGATAATTATGACAAAAAATCAATTCGCGTGTGAAGTTAGTCGCAAGTTGCTGAGTAATATGACACAAATCTACTAATCCGTACAATCTAATGAAGACGTCTAGACCATAGAGATAACATACATAGAGATGTAAAGATGTAAAATGTGATGCCCCGATAGAAAGAGACAAAGAATGACAGACTCCTTTCTATCTCCTTTTATTTTATACGTTTAAAACTGTAAGTGATAAATTAAATAACTTAAAATATAGAATTAGAATGTACTGTAATAAATAAACCATTTTTGGTGGGCAATAAGAATTGTGCGTGATAATACATAAAAGATTTAAGTTATATGTATAAACAGGGTCAAATTATCCATAAGGCACTTTAGGCGACTGCCTAGGGGCCCGCATCGGCTAGGGCCCTCACGTATCGAGATTTTTTATTTGAAAATGTTTGAAAATTTCTATGAAGTCTACCTAATAGCGTAATTACGAATATAATTGCATTGTGATAGAAAAAATGTTCTATCAATAAGTTAGAATAAGATGAAGGGCCCCCGATAGTTGCGTTGCCTAGGGGCCACCGGCATGGTTAATTCGGCCCTGTATATAAAAAACGAAATAAAATGTAAGTTTATAAACTATTATCTTAATTTATTACAAAAACTAAGATATTTTTTATAAAAATTTAATGCTTTGTTAATTATTGTGCATTTCTTTTAATTTGAGTTATGTGACATATAAAGTCTACAAATGCGCATGCGTCGTGTAACAGAGATAGAAACTAGGCAGATATTTTCTATCTCTTTCCTCCACGCCTCACCACCACTTACGGCGCTGAATGGCAGTTGCCTATTCTATGTATATCTCTATGGTCTAGATAGATTAAATCGGTTGACCAACAGAGGAGAAAAAGGTACTGAAAGTTTTGTCTTTGTCTATTTATATATACGGCAATGGAAGGTTTTTGTTCTTGACAGTACTTGCGTAAGGTCAATTTCACACAAGTGCAAATAAAGTGATTTATTTGATTTATTTAAAGATAATCATTAATCGTGTTCATCATAAAAAAGTGTTCTTCAAATGTAAATATTTTTAGAAATAATATTATTTATACTTAATAGTATTATAATAATAACTTATTTAAAATGTAAAATAAAAAAAGTGCCAAAGGAGTTCTCAGAGATAAGATATTTTCTCGCGGTAAAAAGTATCCTATATGTTGACCCGGATAACCATCTATCATCATACCGAATTTCATTAAAATCCCTCCAGTGGTTTTTCCGTGATACGGTCACAGGACGGACGGATAAAATTCTAAAAACTATAGATTCGGCCTCTGTATCGATAATAATGTTTATTTCAATAAGATTTTTCAAAAAATATTTGATGTACAGATTCGACTTCGTTACAATTTTATTATATGTATAGTATATATGTCAGTAAAAACAGAGAGAGTATTAGTAGTTTATAATATTATTCATCATCCTACCATTTTTTGTTTTGTTTTTTTTTACTTCCATGAGAATAAAGATGGCGTGTTAATGACAGATTATAAAAATTGAAATAAAATCATCAACATTATTAGAAGCTAGATACATTAATCATTGCATAATTTTTTATCTGTATTTACCATATAGTATTACTATAGTAAATGTTTAGAATATATGTATATAGAGAGGGCAAGAAAAAGGAGAGAAAGATATTTTATTTTCTTTAAGAAAGAAAATTAAATGTCCTTATAATTAATTTTATTTAACACTTCCTTTAAGAGAGTTAAACAAAAAGAAGTTTTAAATGAAAATTGATGTTTTATAAGCAATTTTCTGACAAAATTTCTTAATACTAGCTTGCCTCGCTGTACTAAGATTCTTATTTATGATCATATCCCACGGAATCGATGATAATGATGGTGATGATTATAATGATAATGATTATGATGATAATGACAATGATGATGATGATTATGATAATGATACTCTTCATTTTGCCTATAACTTGCCTCTTCTATATATTATACGATGTAAAGCTAGACAACTATAAAATAGTCTCTATACAATATAGATTAAAAATTTTATACCTAAATATAAATGTATGTAGGTGAAGAGTTAATTTATAATATATATTTATGGGTGTAAATTATCTAATATATAATATATGCAAAAGTAAAGTTCTATCAAAATCTGTTCATAATATAAGTTTTAATAATGTAACAAAATAGCTGTTGGTTTTTGTAAATGCGATTTGTGTATATTAAATATGTAATTTATAAATATAGTATTCGAGAAAAATATATTTTTTCTTTTATTCATAAAAATAAAAATATGTTAGTATGTTATTATAGCATTCTGGCAGTGTTTTTATAAGTTTTAAAATTTGCTTTATTGTATTTAATTGTAAGGACTAAATGTATTATTTTAAATCTTCTCTTAGCTATTAAATTACTTAAAAATGTTGGATATGCTCAAAATTTTTTTTTTCGGGGAGAAAAAAAGGTGAAAATATAAATTGTTTCAGACTACGTAAATGATTGAGGATTTGTATACTGGTATTTCAATAACTACTTAAATCATGAAAAATTTGAAATTTTTTAACTCTGCACACTTCACTTCGTCTACGACAGCTAAATTCATATCGCAGTTTTTCGTACGCCAGCGCCATCTATTTTCAGCATACAGGTGGTACTTTTTCAACTTGCCTCCCATATAAGAGACTCCTCTTTACTTCTACCCTCAATAGTATTGCAACAGCTACCTGTGACGTTACTTATTTGTCGACTCAGTTGATTAACTATTGATTCAACACAGCTAAAAACTAATTTTACTGTTAATCGGAAATTAAACGAGTTTTTGGGCTAAAATAAAGTGTACTTTTAGAGAAGTCGTGTCTTGAAATTATTGGTAAATTGTGTCAACAATAAATAGGTATTTTAGTTTGGCCTATTTTGACTATATATCCATGTGGAAAGTTATCGCAGTCAGTTTGCAACCAGCACAAACAATTCATAAAATGCAAATAGCGCCATCTATGAATACGCAGTACAAACTTATTAACTCGGGGCTTATTGCGTTTATCATCAGAAAAATTGTATTATTATGGAGTAAAAAAATATAATTTAATTACTTTAGCTTAGACTTTTTTAATTAGAGTATAATATAAACAATTCACAGATAGATTTATATATTTTTTTACATATTATGTATTACTAACAGTCCATACATGTTACGCCATCTATTGACATTTATTTGATCTATTATTCTTTTTTCTACATAAAATAGCAAAGTAGACTTATGAGGGGACTACGTTCCAGATTTTTATTGTAAAACGTTAAGTATAAAAATACCAATTAATTGTTTCTAAAATGTTAGCTGAGAGACGATTTTGAATATATTATGTTTTGTTTATCAATCAACTATATAGAAAGCTAGTCGTGTATTCCTTACGTCATAAAAATTTTGTAGTGAAGGGATTTAATATTTAAATAAAGCTGAAAATTATTTTATCTTCTCTATACAGAAATTTTACTATATATTGTTTTTTTTTTAAATTGTCCTACATTTTTTGCCAAAGAAAAAGTAGGTAACAGTAATATATATATATTTTGTACTTTCCTATCACACCTCCATGGATTGACTGCAGAAATTTTTGTAGACCTTGTGCCCATGTAACTTTATATGTCTGTATTATTTCATAAAAAAAATGGAATTAAATATACATTAAATATTTTGTACGAGCAGATAGGCTCAAAAGGCAGGGTGTAAAAGTTTTGCAGATAAGAAAAAAAAAGAAAGAATGGGACATACAAATAGCATTTTCCAACAAATACTTTATGATTATATGATTCCATGACAGCTAAAATCTTACACAATTTCAACATACTGTATTAGTATAACTGTGTGTCTGTGTGACTAAGTGGCTAAAAGCCATAACACTACAAACTTTCCAAACTTAACTCTTTTGGGAGATGAATTTTCCACAAATCAACCTTAGAGTTCACCTTCACTTTGTATGGAATTATGTACAAAATGGCACATTTCTTAAAGCCTTATTAAATAGTCAGAATTCAAAAAATATTATATGTACTTCTTTCAAATTTTATTTCAAAACTTTTTGGTTTTAATGATTTCATTGGGAGTTCAAAACATGAGCATATTTTTATGACGTAAGAAATTTTAGAATATGTACATAATCTATTTATTTATATAATATTTTATAATCAACGAAAATAGTTTATTGATGTTTGTTTTATATACAGTGTGTTGTGGAAAATTGATTTGCATTAAAAAGAATGTTAATGGTATATAGTGGTTTTATTTAAGGTTATTTGATACCTGATTAAAGCACTAAACAAATACTACTAGTACAGATCCCCATCCCATACAAAAAAATTGGACAGGCTTTTCTTCGGGATATTTTTGTGTCCTTAAAAAGATTATAGATGGCGTTCATCCATAAACTTTCGAACAATTTTTTTATAAATGTATAAAAATACAGCAAAATTCATTTTGCGTTTAATTATTGGACTTTTAGTGAGCTTAGCCATTTTCACTCAAAAAAAACTAATGCAAACAGCGCCATCTAGGTATACGCAGTACTAACACATTAACTAATGGCAGATTTATTAAGAATTGATAATATTAATACTTTCTTAGATTTACGCGAATATTTGACATTTTAAATAAAACTATCTTTTCGGATTATTTCGCGGATTTATTTGATTTTTTGGGAGAGGAGAGGTTTCTCCCGTGACTATGGATGCTGTAAAGCATTCGAAACGTCGGGAACCAAAAATCAAAATAAATCCGCGAAATAATCCGAAAAGATAGTTTTATATAAAATTGATAATATTATGGAAATTTCTTTTAAGGACACGTTATTTAATTGTCCTTTGCTCAAAATGCTCTACAGATTTCCAAAACCAGTATATTTTTTATCTTTATCAGACTGTAGAAAAATCTAAACAGCAAATCGATATATATATAGCACCATCTATTGACATTTAATTGAACAAATCCTTTTTTTATTTCGATGAGATGAGACATGTATTCCTATTTAATAGAAATGTCTCTAGTACAGAGTAAAAAGTATCATCCGAGTCATATGAGTTCATATGAAATGGTATGAAAAAAAAAGTTGCTGGCCCGTTTTAGATTTTGCTCTACCTTTGAGGTACTGTTTCTTAGGACCCCAAAGAACAAAATTTACGCTTATTAGATTTTTTTTATTATTTATCCGAAGACTTTCAAGAAATCTAACTTTATCAATTTTGCCTGTAAAAACTTTACTATTCAAGCTATCTATACGATTTAATAGAACTAAGCACTTACAGAAAGACGCAGACATCGACTTTAATTTATATTTTTCAAGAATAAAATATAAAATTTCGTTTTTAAAAATTTTCCATTTATTCGTTTAATATTAGATAAGACTGTAATGACTTATAATAACCCTAAAAAACTTATATGCCCACAAAAACATGAAAAATATTCAACTTTAATTATTTGAAACACGCTGTATATAAAAAGTGCCATCTTTTAGTTAGGTCATTTATAAAAATTAGGTCTAAGTCCATTTAAAAAAACCCTCTAAGATGATTTAAAAACTAAATTACAATTTAAAGGGCTTAAATTTATTTCGAAGACGAAGCAACTCGCTTATTTTATTCGACGGCAGCACATTGTACCTTAGAAACTCTGGGGATATTTCCTGAAAAAGAAAAAAAAAACTTTGAAATATCTATTTTAATTTTAAAAATCCATTTAGAAATACACCACATGCTTTAAATTTTTGTCACCCTTCAGTTGATTGACGACACGCTTGGCTTAGTTTGTAGTGACCCTACTTGCTGTGCCAGCGGCCGTAGGTTCGAATCCCGCTGGGAGCATTTATTTGTGTGTGAGCAGAAATATTTGTGTTTTAGTCATGGGTGTTTATATTTATAACACGAGTATGTATTTAAAGTTATATATGTGTAGTGTATCAACTATCCGGTATCCATAACACAAGCCTCGTAGCTTACCATGGAACTAGATGGTGCTGTGTGTTAATGTCCCAACATCGAATCAAATTGTCATCCTTATTCATTCATTTTTTATTGTTCGAATATATAAGACAGCTAGTTGTTAAACTTAGCAATATAGATGTTATACTCTCTGAGGAAATACGCTGTTATATATGGACAGACGGATATAACGAAATTATAAGAATTTAATTTTTGCCTTTGTTTACGAAATTCTAAATTGTAATTGTAGTATTAAAGCCTCAGTGATCATGTGGCTAGGATGTCCGGTTGCAGGCTCAGAGGTCTTGGATTCGAATTCCGGGTTAGACAAGTTTAGTTACTGAGCACCTAATCTTTCATAGAGATTATCACGTTATCTTTCATTGAAATCGATAAAGAGGACATTCTTAGTGGTTAATACTAGCTTCTGGTCGTGACTTCACTTACACGTATATAATATATTTTATTTGGAAAGTAGTACAAAATGAAAAACGCCACAACACCCATGTACTCTGGTAATTTTATACTGAATAAAGACATGTAACAGATTTTAATCTATACATATAATAAAATTTTAACTGAGTCGAATCTGTACATTAAATATTTTTTGGAAAATCTTCATCATATTCAGCCTGCTTTCGTCCACTGCTGGACATAGGCCTCTCCTATGGCACGCCACTGAGCTCGATCTTCAGCTCTACGCATCCAACCGCTGCCAGCCAGTTTACTAATATCGTCGCTCCAGCTCTAGCTGGAGGGCGTAGTGTACTACGTTTGCCAAGCCGTGGTCTCCACTCTGGAACCCATCGGTCATCGGTTATGCGACATAATTCGTTGGCTCACTATTACAAGGTTCTATGTTAATTTTGATAAAGTTTCGTAATTTTTACATAGAACTTCGTTATTTTGTTATCGTAAAAAAAACAACATAGAACTATGTAAAATTGAATATTTTGTAGTTTAAGTGCCGCTATCTAGTGGTTTGTTTTTGCAAAACTGTAGCTAATGACACATAGAACCTTGTAGCATTAATAACTAAATAAGTACTAAATTGTAACATAGAACCTTGTAACAGTGAGCCAACGCTATGTGACCAGCCCACTGCCACTTCAACTTGCTAATTCTTATTTGAATGGAAAATCTTACATTACATTAATTATTTTGTCGTGATTGATATTTTTTTTAATATGACTTGTGTATTATGCTTGGAGTTATGTATAAATACTAGCGATTCACTCTTGCTGTGCCCATTTTCGGACGATACGTATTACCATAGATAATACTATAGATAGATAAGTTTTGCGTAAACGCAAAACTTATCTATCTATAGTATATACGTATAGATTTCTCAGAGATGAGATATTTTCCCGCAGTAAAAAGTATCCTATATGTTGATCCGAATAACCAGCTATCATCATACCAAATTTCATCAAAATCTGTCCAGTGGTTTTCTCCGACAGACAGACAGACAAACAAAATTCTAAAAACTATATATTCGGCCTCTGTATCGATAATAATGTTTATTTCAATATGGTTTTCCAAAAAATATTTAATGTACAGATTCGACTTAGTTAGAATTTTATTATATGTATAGAATATTTTATATTTACCTCAGCATCTTTTACATTATGTCTTCCGCCATATACCCTGCCACGGTTGCCATGGTTTCTTTCGTCATAGCGATCATCTTCCGCTTCAGTGCTGTCACCGTGAGTTCCTGACTGCTTTTGAATTACTATACATCTGTAAACATTCAAATAAAAATATTTATGAGTTTTTGTATGTATGTATGTATGTTTTTCGTTCAATATTCCACTCTTTGAGAAAATAATAGCATGAAAATATATAAAAAATGTTCACTAGACCGAGTTAAAGGTTCTTAGTAAAATAAAACTAACGACTCATCCCCATCTCATTTGAGTGCGTCCCTAAATGTTTTTTTCTGCCTTAAAATACGCTATACTTTCTTAGATTTACGCGAATATTTGTCATTTTTTTATATTTCGGATTATTTCGCGGATTTAGTTTGATTTTTAGTTCCCGACGTTTCGAATGCTTTACAGCAATCATGGTCACGGGAAAGACTAAGGTTTTGGACGTCTCAAAGGCCGTGTACTTGTTAAAGAAATACATCGAAACTTGATGCAAGTTTTAGTATTAGCAGTAGCCTATGTCCTATTCCAGGTCATACTTTGTTACTAAATTTGATCTAAATCTGTCCATCGTTTTCAGCGTAAAAAAGTATCAAACATACACACAAAAAAACTTTTGCATATATTTATTTGTATAATAGTGGTTTAATTAATTATTAAACCTTTAAATATCGACAAATAAATTAGACAACGATTTCTGTCATTTCAATAGCATTCATTTAGTTCTAACACGTCTTTCGAAATCTTTAGAGGTTGCAGATATCATTAAGCTCAATTTCTAATACACTTTTTTTACTATGATGTAGTTTTTTATAAGAGAAAACTCCGCATAATGGTAATTAAAATTAAACTTTAAGCTGACTAAATTTGAAAAAAAATCAAATCTTATATTTTCCTATATGAGGCTCTTTAGCCCCTTGTATAAAATTACTACGAATCACCCTCGTTTCGCTCAGATTCGTCCCTAAGTTGATTCCCTATACAAACTTTCATCCCCATTTCCACCCCATTAAGGGATGGTTTCTGGAATAAAAAAATATTCTATATCCTTCCCAGGTTCTCAAACTATCTTTTTACCAAATTTAATCTAAATCGGTTCAGTAGATCCAGAGATTACCCCCTACATTTTATTCCGGAAATCATCCCTTAAGGGGGTGATAATGGTGATGAAAGTTTGTATGGGGAAAGCTAGGGACGTGAGTCGCCAGTAGTTATACAATACAGTTAAAGAGTATCATAAAACCATCTTACCGCTTTTGTCTCGATAAATTTCCAGCATTTATTAGTTCTAGTGATATGACAATGAAAAATATGAATAGAGCTTTAAAGCGGCACATTTTGAAATAATATTTTTTTACTCGAGCTATCTTTTATATACTCGCATAGATAAGTTAGCTATATATAGATAACTCTGCTTGTTATGTTTGTGTGTTGAATTTTACACTAACATATATAGCTAAGTTTGTTTGTGTGTCAAGAATTTTTTTTTCGTTTAGAAACCTACAGTGCGTAAAATATTACTGTTGGATATTTTCCATAAACGAACTATGATAACACATTTGCGAACGAAAGCTGAATAGTAATTATATTGTTTCAAATAAATTAAAAATTAAAAAAAAACCCCCTACGCAAATTAATTGTCATTTAACGATTACACTGGCACGCGTGAAGCACTTAATCGAGTAATCATACGCCAAAATGCCTTACGTCATTTTGGAAAAGAGCTGATACTCGTATACTGCTGGACCGATATTAACCAAACATAGCTAAGAACCACTGCAAGGAAACTGGCTTTCAAATGAAAAAAACCGCATCGAAATCGGTCCATCCGTTTGACAGCCACGATGCCACACAGACAGACATCGACGTCAAACTTATAACACCTCTCTTTTTGCGTCGGGGGTTAATAAGACATATAATTTTGTATTTTTGTAGCGGATTCATTCAGCGTTTTGGTTCACGACGTTTCGAATGCTTTACAACAATCTTGATGTAGACGTCTCATAGGTTATTATTATATAATTACAGACAGTATCTAGGCATTATTACACAATTATTTAATATTTAAAGTTATATATATGTAGTGTATCAACTATCTGGTATCCATAACACAAGCCTTGTAGCTTACCATGGTACTAGATGGTGCTGTGTGTTAATGTACCAACATATATGTTTATTTATTTATCTATGGCACAACATTGATTAGATTTAATTACCAATAAGATCTATCTGATACAAAAGAATATTGTAATTCTTGAGATAAGTGTAATTAAACAAACACAATTTTACCTTCTACTAGCGACTTACTTCGCTTTGTCTGGATGCGAAGATTTGGTTCACATTTTCATGGGATTTTCATTTTTTTGCGCGGAACCCTAATTCTTTTTCTAAAATTAAAGTAGCCTAAATTATTCCTTCTAATCTCAGCTATCTGCCAGTGAAAGTCTCGTCAAAATCGGTCCAGCCGTTTCGGAGATTAGCCGGAACAAACATACAGATAGACAAAAAATTTAAAAGTTGTGTTTTTTCTCATATCTACCGTTTATACTTTCATATGCATTTAGTAAAAGGCTGTTATTTTGACATTACATACAGACGCTTCAATTTTATTTATTAATATATAGATAATATAATTATTATGATATAAATAAGTAATTCCATACGATTTTCTAGTTTTAAAATGTTGTAAGTTTAGTTAGCGGTAGAATGCGGGTGTCATTATACGATATGCTGTTCAAACATACTTTTTCTATGGACCCTGTGGTACAGTGGCAGTGAATCTGCCTTAAATTGTTAAAAGAGATGGTCGCTAATTTGATTTTAGTAATGTCCTTATATTACTAAAATTAAAGCGTTTATTTTAATGCACTATTTAGTAAAACTAGTTATTTACCCTGGCTTCGCTCGGGTTCGTTCTTAGTTGAAATTATCAGAATTGCGAGACTCGGGATTTGAACCCGCTTCACTTGGTTTTCAGAGCGAGCGCGTTACTGGGCTACCACTGCCTTACTGAATAATATAGAGTCTTAATATGGGTGAGTGAAGAAAAAATATATCACTTTGATCACATAATTGGAAATATCTCCTAAAGATATATATATATATATATATATATATATATATATATATATATATATATATATATATTCTTTCATTTTAAATTAAATTTATTTATGTTTTAGTAAGGTATAGTAGTAATCTATAAAGTAATTATAATAAATGTTTCTTCATATGTTTGTTCCCTATTTGTTCCTTAGTTATTGATCCCTAGGGACACACCCGAGGGAAGCGAAGGTACGCTGATAGTCTTTACATATAATAAAATTCTAATTGAGTCGATTCTGTACATCAAATATTTTTTGGAAAATCTTATCGATACTGTTATCGATAAAGGGGCCGAATTTTTTATAGTTGTTGTCTGTCTGTCTAGGAACGCATCACTAGAAAACCATTGGACAGATTTTGGTGAAGTTGGGTATGATGATAGTTGGTTATCCGGGTCAACATATAGGATACTTTTTACTGCGGGAAAATATCTCATTTCTGAGAAAAAATACAAAAACTGCAATGTAAGAGTATACTAATATATATATATATTCCCAACTTTTTTTTCTATTGACGAGCTTTATGTTATCAATAAAAAAAATTAGAAGCAGTTTTTTATACAAGTAGATAGGTAAATTTTATTCATATATAATTTCCTCAAATTAACATTTCACTATACTATTATATATAAAAAAAAAACTACGCGAGCAAAGCCGCGGGTAAACGCTAATAAACAAATATAAACAAACATTAAGTAGACGACTTTTCAAACAATAATTTTTGAGATTTCGCAAAATATCATAGTAAATATAAGAGGAACCTACGATTTAATACAATTACTACTAAATGAGGGGTCTAATTATAATAGTCAGGTATTAATGAATCTTTAATTCTACGGGTCAGAGTGCAAATGAGTTGTCAACGCTCGAAGATAAGGACGCGGTAAAAGTGTTGTAACCGCAAAATTATATTAATAATTATAATTAATATATCGGACTACTATTATAAATTCGAATGTTTGTATGTTTGTTTGTATGTTGTTACCGTTTCACTGCCTCGGTGATGTAGTGGCTAGCAAGTACGCCTGCACATCGAGAGAGTCCTGGATTCGAGTACCGGGTCGGGTCAAGTTTAGTTATTGAGTATTTCTGTTTAGTAAGTCTACATCCGGAATTGGGAAGTTGGCGGTGTCACCCCCATGTCTCGGAGAAAATGTAAAGCTATCGGTCCTGCGCCTTAACTTTCACCGGTTGTGTCTCGTGTCGTCCCACCGGAGTATGAGAGTGACAGGAATAAAGAGTGCACGTTGTGTCTGCGCGTACACTTGAGCACTATAATATCTCCTGCGCTGATGGCTAGTCTCAATGAGACTGGTGCCAAGTCGGTCGGAAGGTCATTACTCTTTCACACTGAAACGGCTGTACAGATTTAGATGCAATTTAGTATAGAGATAGAATATGAGCTTTTTAACGTTGAGAAATAAATTTGGGCATGTCACCTACATACGGTATAGGTGGTTATGTGGGACTCACCAGCAATGCCGGTTTAAAACTTAACGCTGCTCCTGGTAATTGGGCGGAATTTTTTACCGCAGTTTTTGAATAAAATGTTGAAAATTTGAATTTTTTTTAATTTGAATTTTTTTCAAAAATGCAAATAAATAATTTATAAATTATAGATTATAATTTTACGAAAAATGTACCTACTAGTTTTTTTTTTATTTTTTTTTTGTAAAATCAAAAGCATTTTCGATAACTCGAACAAAAATTTTTTCCCGCCCCCCGAATTTTGCCGCACTGAGCACTAGCCTGCGCTGATATATAGCTAGCGCTGATCACCCGAAAAATTTAGTACTATTCACTAAATAACGCACGAAGTGAGAATGAATTTAACTAATATATAATTATTAAGTGTTTATAATTTAGATAAATATTAAAAAAAAATAAAAAATGAACTATAACAGAGAAGAAAATATATAATAAATAAAAAAATTAAAAATAAAATACTATTTACTATTTTGGCAACCCTTAGAAAGGAGATGTAAAAAATTAAATATCAGGCACTTGTGTGTGATTATATTCTATTACATTGCAATTATAACGAAAGTTTGTATGTGTGGGTATGTGTGAAATGCACTCGACGCAAACGAAAGCAAGACTAGTTAATAAAATAAATATGTGAAGTATACAATATAAAACTAAATAAATTTAAAAAATATTTATTTCTGGAGTTACAACCCTTTTCTCGCAATCGAGTAAGTTCGAGGAATTATTCAAGCGTCGGTCGCCTGAGATATGACTGTGTTATAATTTTTATATAAGTAAGTGGACATGTGAAAAAATTGCTAAAACTCCATCAAAAACGGTATATAGTGTAATATTTTATAACAGAATTTCTAATTTAGTGTCAAATTAAGAGAGTTTGGCTTAAAAAGTGTATTTTGTGGGTCAGTGTAATAGAAAAGGTAAAAGTTAAACTAAACTTGGTTTAGTTATATGTAGTTTTTTTTGCTTTGGCTTTTGCCTTTGTGGAGAAAACAGGGACTTCTATGCCCGATTTCACCAACAACCCATAAGCTACCGCCTACGTATGGGATCGCTAGCTAAAAAGTCCCCTAAACTAGCCCCTAAATTAAATTTCGTTTTACGATAGTCTTTAAGCCCATATTTCGAGCACCTAAATTTAGGGGGCCTTTTAATATTTAGGTGACCCCTAACTGTCGGTAAAACAGAAACTGTCCCCTAACAGCCCCCTAACCATGCTTAGGGGATCCCTTAGACTTAGGTGACGTTGGTGAAATCGGGCACTAGTGTACCTATACTCTGAGTTCGACTTTATATGAATATGTTGAATGTTAATACTCAATTTGGTTCTACGCCTTAGCCGGATCAAAAAAATTATTAAACTTAATCAAATATGAGCGAGATACTGCCTATTATAAAAATACAATCTACTAACAGAATATAAATCCAAATAATACTAATATTATAAATGTAAGGTGTGTTTGTTTGTTTGTCTTTCACGTCTTAACGGAGTGACTGAGTGGCATGATTTTTGTGTGGAGATAATTGGAGGGCTGAAGAGTGGGGTTTCAATCGGGAAAACATGTTATAATACAACTATTTCGATGTCACGTTTGGCTCGGTTTGTAGTGACCCTACTTGCGAGCGGTCGCGGGTTCGAGTCACGCTGGGAACATTTGTGTGATGACGAATCTTTGTACTCCAGTCATGAGTGTTTATATTTATAATATGTATGTATTTAAAGTTATATATGTGTAGTGTATCAACTATCTGGTATCCATAACATAAGCCTCGTAGCTTACCATGGAACTAGATGGTGCTGTGTGTTAATGTCCCCACATATTTATTTACTAGTATTGCCCACGCCTTCGCCTGAGTTTAGATGACCATAAACCAAATTCTTAGGTTTTACATATTAGTATACTCTTACATTGCAGTTTTTGTATTTTTTTCTCAGAAATGAGACGTTTTCCCGCGGTAAAAAGTATCCTATATGTTGACCCGGATAACCAGCTATCACCATACCAAATGTCTTAATATCTGTGATGCAGCATACCAAATTTTATTAATATCCATCTGGTGGTTTTTCTGTGATGCGGTAAAGACAGACAGAATAGACAAAAATTCTAAAAACTATAGGTTCGGCCTCTGTATCGATAATAATATTTATTTGAATAGGATTTTCAAAAAAATATTTAATGTACAGATTTGGCTTAGTTACAATTTTATTGTATGTATAGATTTATTATTTATTCCATACTAACCGTTAAAACGTACCTAGGGACGAACCCAACCGAAGCAATGCTGAGTCACTAGTTAATATATTATATAGTTATCAAAGTTTTAGTCTGTTTGTCATGCCTTAACGGATCGATCGATTTTGATAAGAAGAAGATATACAATAAAAGTTTAATGTTTAAATGATATGATATGTTTCAATAATTATTATAAAAATCTTTAACATTTCGAAACGCCATGAAGATGGTAGGATGATTCGTTGCTAAAAATAAACTGCTACGTAGATACGCGGAAAGATAATTTTTGTAAAGTTGATAAAATAAATGAATTGTTATTTAAATTTTAGTGTAATAGTGTAGTTCTTGCTATATTTACAAACTAACACTCCCCGTCTTCCCCTTGTTCTCCTTCTTTAAATACTTTGCAAAAATCCTCTGTCAGCGGGCCCGTTCGTTACGTAAGTTATCATAATTCTCACCAAATATATTCCTGACTAGCATTGCCCGCGGCTCCGCCCGCGTTCAGATGACCAAAAACCAAATTCTTAGGTTTTACATATTAGTATACTTTTACAATGCAGTTTTTGTATTTTTTCTGAGAAATGAGACATTTTCCCGCGGTAAAAAGTATCCTATATGTTGACCCGGATAACCAGCTATCATCATACCAAATTTTATCAAAAACTGTCCAGTGGTTTTCGCGTGATGCGGTAACAGACAGACAGACAGACAAAAAATCTAAAACCTATAGATTCGGGCTCTGTATCGATAATAATGTCTACTTCAATAAGATTTTCCAAAAAATATTTAATGTACAGATTCGACTTAGTTACAATTTTATTATATGTATAGATTTGGATGTTTTTAAGACGTCAGGATTAATAAGTGAGTAAGTGAGTTATATTTTGCTTTTAATTTCAAGCTACTTTTACTTACACGATTTTTGTCACGATTATAAATAAATAGATACAAAATTAACCGTTCTAAACTTTTCGATTTCTTTACTGTTTTTTGGGGTTTCACCTATTTTTTTTTAACTTAAACCACCCTTGATACGCCTCCAATAAAACATAAGAGAATTATTCAAATCGGTCCAGCCGTTTTTGAGTTTTAGCGAGACTAACGAACAGCAATTGACTTTTATATACATATACTAGCGGACCCGACAGACGTTGTCCTGTCTACACGTCTTTAATTTGAAAATTTCAAACTTTTTTTTAATAATTTTTTTGATGAAAATTATTATTCAAATTGTGAATCTAAACCATTCCCAGATCCCCTTGAACACACACAAAAAATTTCATCAAAATCGGTCCAGTCGTTTGAGAGAAGTTCAGTGACATACACACTCACAGAAGAATTATATATATAAAGATAATATCTTATATTTTCAACCGACTTCAAAAAGGAGGAGTTTCTCAATTCGACTGTATTTTTTTTTATTAAACGAGCAATTCTTGTATATATATGTATATATAATCTGAATCTCGGAAACGGCTCCAACGATTTTCATGAAATTTAGTATACAGCGGGTTTCGGGGGCGATAAATCGATCTAGATTAGTCTTATGTCTGAGAAAACGCGTGTTTTCGAGTTTTCATGCAGTTTTCTTTTACATTATTCCACACAAAATATGTTCTCTAATTTGCACGCTCTGGTGTAAGCATCTTGGTCAAGCGGCCAAGGTGCAAGATCAACAATCACAGGTGTCCAGGTTCGAATCTCGTTCGCATACAAAGTTTTTACTTTTGTTTTTTTTTATATTTATTCAAGTTTTTAGTTAAAAAAATCGTACTTTAGGCCAAAAACTCTGAGCGAAGCTCGGTAGCACAGGTACTATAGATAATGGGATATAAAATAATTTTAAATTATCAAATTATATAGATTTTCAAGTATAAGTAATAGTAGTAATATTTTTCTAATAAAATCCATTTTTAGCTGCGTAGGTGTTAGAGTGCTGTAAATTTTTTTTTTTGATGTAAAATTTCTTTACCGGCTTCACTTGGGGGGTAAGCTGGTGAATGCGGTTCGAACAAATGTACGTACGATCGTTGCCATGGTAACCGTTGTTATTGTCTGACTCATGATATATATATATATATATATATATATATATATATATATATAATACTCGCTCGCGCTTAGACTACAAAACAATCTGTAAAAAGGTAGTTTCATACAAATTTTCATCCCCTCATTTACCCCCTTATAGGATAAATTTCAAAAAATGCTTAAACACATATTTCTTTACTTTTATTGATGAGCATTTATACTAAGTTTCAAGTAATTCTGATCATAAATATTTTTTTTGGATGGTGTTATAATGTGTTATCCCGTGGGAATTAGATAAAAAGTCTATGTTACTCTCCAGCCCTCCAACTATCTGCACAAAAAAAATCACGCTAATCCGTCACTCCGTTTCGACGTGAAAGAAGGACAAACAAACAAACAAACCTACTTTCACATTTATAATATTAGTATGGATTATATTCTTTCTTTAAATGATATTCTATAAATATATGATAGTAACATGTCTAATATGCGTTATTTTTAGTATCTCACATATCCTAATTATTAAAAACATAAATTGAATTTCATAAAGAATACAGATAAAATCTACAGAAGTTTTACTCCTTGCGCGTGTACACATTCATGCACGCACTCTTTAATTTTTTTTCAAATAGAAGCTTCAGTACTAAAAAAATAACATAATTTACATAAGAAAACATAAAAGTGACAGATATTCGTAATATGTTCTGACATGAACACACAGCACCCTAGGTGGTGCTGTGTGTTCATGTCAGTTCCATGGTAAGCTACGAGGCTTGTGTTATGGATACCAGATAGTTGATACACTACACATATATAACTTTAAATACATACATATTATAAATATAAACACCCATGACTGGAGTACAAACATTCGTGCTCATCACACAATTGAATACCCCCAGCGGGACTCGATCCCGCGACCGTTGGCACAGCAAGTAGCACTACAAACTGAGCCAAACGTGTCGTCAAAGACAGTAGTTGGACGAATAATATATTTTTTATTCATTTTATTATTATTAGACGAATAGCCACGGCCTATTTTTTATTAATAACTAGCATTGCCCGCGGCTCCGCCCGTGTTCAGATGACCAAAACCAAATTCTTAGGTTTTACATATTAGTATACTCGTATTAGTATATTAGTTGACCCGGATAACCAGCTATTACCATACCAAATTTCATCAAAATCCGTCCAGTAGTTTTTCTGTGATGCGGTAACAGACAGACAGACAAAAATTCTAAAAACGATAGATTCGGCCTCTGTACCTATAATAATGTCTATTTCAATAAGATTTTCCAAAAAATATTTAATGTACAGATTCGGCTTAGTTACAATTTTATTATATGTATAGATATCTAGTACCATTTATTTTATTATAAATGACTCTAGAATAATTTGAGCTTTTAATGTTATCTTTGTATAATTAATATATTTATTTTCAGATACCACGATGTTTATTTGTTTGCTATTGTTGACTGGTGAGTAATATTTACTCGATATTTTTATTATACTGCTAAAGTCCACGTGATTGCGTATAATATGAAGGGTGTCGTGGGTTCAATTCTGGTACGAAATTATACTAAATACAAACTAGCGTTTGCCCGCGGCTTCGCCCGTGTAATTTATTTGTATATGAAAATAATATTAGGGTGTGCCAAAAAATGACGATATTTTTATTTTTTTATTTTTTTTTCTTTGCTCTCACCCCAAAATATGTTAGGAAATGTCCCAACAAAGCTCCTGTTAAAAGCGGAGCTCAAAATTCCAATTCTAAGAGGTTCTCCATCGAATTTTAAGTTTTCCCATACAAATTACATGGAAAAAATGGATTTTAATACTTTTTGTCCTGCAAACTGTGACGAAAATATTTTTCAAAAAAATGAACGAATGGACCTTTTTTAGTATAAATTTACTACAAAAAGTTCCATTGAGTCAAATTTATGTATATATATATATATATATATATATATATATATATATATATATATATATATATATATATATATATATACTAGCGGACCCGACAGACGTTGTCCTGTCTACACGTCTTTAATTTGAAAATTTCAAACTTTTTTTAATATATTATTTTCTATTAAAAAAATTGTGAATCTAAACCATTCCCAAATCCCCTTGAACACACACAAAAAATTTCATCAAAATCGGTCCAGTCGTTTGAGAGAAGTTCAGTGACATACACACTCACAGAAGAATTATATATATAAAGATATATATATATATAAATCGTGTTTTTGTTCATTTTTCTGAGAGGCTCTCATTTCGGATTTGAATCAGAATACTTAGACATTTTTAAATTGTTTGATATCATATTTTAGAAGAAGATGAATACGAATAGTGGAGTCAGCAAGCAAAAAATTTTATCTGACTCCAAAAGTAAAAGTACAGTACTTGGTCAAAAAATCACTTTTAATTATGTATATAATTTAAAAATATAATATGTAACGAAGAACGATCTAAATTCTCTATACTTTCAGAAATAACTATAAGAACTCTCTGGTGGAAATAATGACTAAAACAAAAATGTCTTTAAATTCCAGGTCTCTCTTTCACATCTTCAACTGGAATCCAGCTGTTATTTCCAGAACTGAAACAGTATAACTATATGGTGAAAACAAATATTTCAACCGGTACGCTTAATACTGATAGCTCTTGGACCCTCGAAGGAAGGCTGCTAGTTATAGTGTATGACAATTTTACTAGAGTGAGGTTGAAATTCAGTCATTTGAAGGTAAAACATACTAATATTATAAATGCGAAAGTTTGTGAGGGTGGATGGATGGGTGGATGTTTGTTACTCTTTAACGCCAGAACGGAAACGGATCTGCTTAATATTTTGGCACAGAGATAGGTTATAGTCTGGAATAGTACATAGGTTACTTTTTATCCAGTAAAAATGTATGGTTCCAGTGGGATTGATTTGTTTCTGTCTTCGCTAGTATAAATATAATGATGATAAACCAAAAAAAAAAAACATTTTTGACCAATTGTAATGGAAATTAAATGAAAATTGACTTTATTCAATTTGACTGTTACAAGCGATATAAATGGTAGATTTAATTTAAAGAGAGTAAGTGAGGAAGCTGCCATCGACTCGGAATGTTGTTCTGCTGAAAAGAGTCGGTGTAAAACCCAACGTCTCTTGCTCCTTTAAATCCTGATTATTGATTTGACGACACGTTTGGCTCAGTTTGTAGGGCTACCCTACTTGCTGTGCCAGTGCTTGCGGGTTCGAGTCCCGCTGGGGGCATTCATTTGTGTGATGAGCACGAATGTTTGTACTCCAGTCATGGGTGTTTACATTTATAACATGTATGTATTTAAAGTTATATATGTGAAGTGTATCAAGTACCTGGTATCCATAACAGCAGCCTCGTAGCTTACCATGGAACTAGATGGTGATGTTTGTTAATATCCCAATATATTTATTTATTTATCATTAATTCAATTATGTTTTGCATCTTCTCTCCTAACTTTGATATGTATTTTTGTAACATTGGAAATTGTTATTGGTTAAGTTTTATTAAAGAATTTCTTTACATATTTTTGTTAATAAAGTGTGCTTCCAAAATAAATGAATAAATAAATATTGTCTATAATGTATGAAGCTCATCAAATTGATCAAATGAGCCCAAAACTCGCAGATTTTACTGGTTTCCACTATCCAACTCCTGACGCCTTCTTTTAATACTCCTTATTATATCCATATTTATTTTCAATTTTCTTGAAAACATTACACTCAATACAGTGCCGGATGTAACCTTAGCGCTGTTCCTGGGCATAGTAAAAAATGGCGCCCAATTATCCAAATTTTAAATAAAATGTTGAAAGTTTAATTCTTTTTAAATATTATTTTTTTGAAAAATGCAGAGAAAATATTTAAAAATGATATCAATTTTTCGAAAAATAGTATCTACTAGTTAATGTTATTTATTTTTTGGAAAAAAAATTTTTTTCGATAACGCGAAGAAATTTTTTTTTCCCGCCCTCCGAATTTTGCCGCCCCTGAAAATTTGCCACCCTGGGCACTAGCCCCGAGTGCTCATACTGTAAATCCAGCACTGACTCAATATCAAAGAATATTTTATGGGAACACCATGACATCTGCCTTAATAGAATATAAATTAAACTCAAAATCAGTTAAGCCATCTCTGAGAAATCGATGAATCCACATAAAAAATACAGACGAACACAGAACCTCTTTCTTGAAAGTTGGTTTAAAAAATATTATAAATTTTTATATACAACTGATTTGATTACCACTTTCTGTTTGAAAATAGAGTTTTGCTAAAAACTTTTCCTTGTAGCTTTGTTATTCAAGTATGGTACATACTCGTAGATAAAATACCTTTAATTTGATCTCATTTCAAACGTCTTAAGTGGTAAGGCAATGTTACGTGTAATTGTTTTAAATGGCTCTAAGGCACAAACTCATTAGTCCACCTGATTCTAATTAGCGAAGGGCAAATTTATTAACCGTCATTCAACGTATTCTCTTTATATGTATGTATGTATGTATGTACATACATACTTTATTTTGATAATAGCTTCTGGTGTCCCGAATTCCATAGCTTACCTAAACCATGATCGAAACTAATATAATATTAATGTTATCAAGCCATTGGACTTGTTTAATATGAGTATATATTTAAAGGACTAAAATTCATAACAATATGGATCAGTTCTTACCTTATGTAAAGATTATGAAAAGATATGTATATCTATGGTTTGGAACAGAAATATTTTCAATTTCTTTACTAGAAATCCTTTTTGCTGATTATCTAATTTTGTAACTGCTAACTTTTGGACGATGAGAGAGACCTAAGTCCAAGAGTGTACGAAAACAGGCTCAGTATGATGATGATGAACTGGTTTTGGTTCATCGCGGATAGCCTCAGCATGAAGATAACATAATGCTCAAGAAGATATTATAAAGCCCAGATATCTTTTCTATTTAACTCTTATAATACGATGAGTGCTATCAGGTCGTAGTCCACCACGCTAACCAAGTGCGGGTTAAACAGACTTCACGAATCTTATGTAAGCTATTAGAGACATGGATGATCCCTTATGATGTTATCCTTCACCGTCCCACATTGCCCACATCGTGGAATTTTCATATTGAGGAAAGATCGGTGTCCAGCAGTGGGAACGCAAAATATCTTATATATAAAATTTCCATCTCACAATGTTTGTTACCGTACTCCTCCGAAACGGCTTTACCGATTTTTACCAAATTTTATATGCGTATTCAGTAGGTCTGAGAATCGGCTATTATCTATTTTCCATACCCCTAAGTGATAAGGATAAGGGTGGTCCTCCCAGACCCCACCCCAGGGACGAACCCGAGCGGAGCGAGGGTGAGTCGCTAGTAGTATAATAATACACATTTATTAAACCCAAAATATTTCTAAGCCTTATTCACATTGTTTTCAGACGTCGTTACACAGTCAGCATTTTCCATATTTCACGAAAGAAGAAGAATCATTAGGATACTTGCAAGAACCCTGGGAAGTTGAGTATCAGGTCAGTGTAATTCAATTATCCATTTTTTATGAAATTTTTTTTTTTTTAAATATTGAAAATTCTTTGTTGATGAATGACTTTTGACCACTGGCGAACACTAAAACTTATTACTTAGTACTAGAATAGGATTGATGACACGTTTGACTCAGTTTGTAGTGACCCTACTTGCTGTGCCAGCGGTCGTGGGTTTGAGTCTCGCTGACGGCATTCATTTGTGTGATGAGCATGAATGTTTGTACTCCAGTCGTGGGTGTTTATATTTATATGTATGTATTTAAAGTTATATATGTGTAGTGTATCAACTATCTGGTATCCATAACACAAGCCTCGTAGCTTACCATCGAACTATATCGTGCTGTGTGTAATTACTATGCCAATATATTTAATTACTGTTTGTTTATATTTCTCCCCAATTTGTATTTATTTTTCTTATTAAATATACGAGTATATTGTAGTGTATTTTTGTTATAATAATATTATTCGATTTTTCTTTAATTTACAGGAAAATGGCTTCATCAGTTCTTTATATGTAGGATCAGAACCAGTTTGGTCCACGAATGTCAAGCGAGCGATCGCTGTAAATTTTCAATTAAAGAAAGATACTGCGTCTTATACGAATGAAGAGGTTAGTTTAGTTTAGTAGTAGACATCTAATACTTTCTTAGATTTACGCGAATATTTGACATTTTAAATAAAACTATCTTTTGGGATTATTTCGCGGATTTATTTAGATTTTTGGTTCCCGACGTTTCGAATGCTTTACAGCATCCATGGTCACGGGAGAGACTGAGGTGTTACATGTCTTGGAGGTATAGTTGTTACAGACAGCCTACCCACAATTAACAAAATGAAAATTGCACCAATTACATTACAATATTTTTTAAATCCGCGAAAAAATCCGAAAAGATAGTTTTATTTAAAATTTATATATATACAAAAATTGGTCGTTTAATACAATAAGATTAATTCAATATTTCTTCTTTACAGGCATGTCTGTTTGAAAGCTGCGTCATGGTGTATACAGATAATAAGAATATCATTAGAAAATATTCTTCCTACCAAAAACCTTCCGCGACAGCTCAGAATAGTTGGAGTTCTGTGCCTTGGGAAAACTATGGGAGAGGAGCGGTGAGAAGAAAACAATATAACAATAAACATATAAATTAACTAGCACTGCCCGCGGCTCCGCCCGCGTTTAGATGACCAAAAACCAAATTCTTAGGTTTTACATATTAGTATACAGTACATTGTAGTTTTTGTGTTTTTTCTCAGAAATGAGAAATTTTCCCGCGGTAAAGAGTATCCTATATGTTGACCCGGATAACCATCCATCACCATACCAAATTTCATCAAAATCCCTCCAGTGGTTTTTTAGTGATGCGGTAACAGACAGACAGACAGACAGACAAAAAATCTAAAAACTATAGATTCCGTCTCTGTATCGATAACAATGTCTATTTTGATAAGATTTTCAAAAAAATATTTAATGTACAGATTCGGCTCAGTTAGAATTTTATTATATGTATAGATTAAAAAATTGTATTTTCCAATTTAAATATCATTTCAGCAACTTTATAAAATTCTATGACCAACAAAAAAGTAATTTCGGAAGGTATTCTCAATATAACCAAACTTTGGTACACGAAAATTAATTTTTTACTTTTATTATTTCTTTTATTGTGTAACCTAGTCTTATGAATAAATAACTTGTTCTGATATCAGTTTCATAATACTTAAAAGAAATGTTGGAAAGTTTTATGAGAAAATATTTAGATTTTTCATTTTCTCTCTCGCTCACTCACTCGTATAATCGAATTTGGACCTCTTATAAAGATAATTTACTCAGACTAGCGACTCACCCTAGCTCCACTCGGTTTCGTCCCTAGTTACGTTTTAACGTTTAGTATAGATTTCTCAGAGACGAGATATATTTTCGCAGTAAAAAGTATCCTATATGTTGACCCAAATAACCAGTTATCATCATACCAAACTTCATCAAAATCTGTCCGTGGTTTTTTCGTGATGCGTTCCTAAACAGACAGACAGGTAAAAATTCTAAAAACTATAGATTCGGCCTGTGTATCGATAATAATGACTATTTCAATATGATTTACCAAAAAAAAATTAATGTACAGATTCGACTCAGAATTTTATTATATGTACAGAAGAGTGTTTGAGAAAAGATATTCATTTTTTTTGTAAAAATAAGAAAATTCTACTTTTCAGCCTGAAAGTATATCCACGTCGGAACGAATATACGAATTAAACGAAAAAGGGCTCAATAATATGAACATGCACGGGATGTTTCAGTACAAGGTGAACGGACATATTTTTAGTGTTTCCTCTGAGTAAGTATAAAAAGCCATTTAAAGACATTATTTCTAAACTAGCATTGCCCGCGGCTCCGCCCGCGTTCAGATGACCAAAAACGAAATTCTTAGATTTTACATATTAGTACACTCTTACATTGCAGTTTTTGTATTTTTTCTCAGAAATGAGACCTTTTCTCGCGGTAAAAAGTATCCTATATGTTGACCCGGATAATCAGCTATCACTATACCAAATTTCATCAAAATCCCTTCAGTGGTTTTTCTGTGATGCGGTAACAGACAGACAGACAAAAATTCTAAAAACTATAGATTCGGCCTCTGTATCGATAATAATTATTTCAATAATATTTTCCAAAAAATATTTAATGTACAGATTCGGCTTAGTTACAATTTTATTATAAGTATAGATTTAGTAGTTAAAACTATAAAGAAAAAAATAAAAATTAGTTCTTACAATCAGTGTTGGTATTATGTATTGTTTCGTTGATAATATTTTTTTCGAAGCAAAACAGACAGAGCTAAAATCTATATATTTATCACTAGATACTCACCCTTGCTTCGTTCGGGTTCGTCCCTAGGTAGGTACGTTTTAACGGTTTGTATGGAATAGATTTTTTTTCGTGGATGTTGCTGATGTTTTAATACTTATTCTGCTTTTCGGGACGGAGACAAATCTAACAAATCAAAAACCATGAAAATCGGTCTAGTGGTTCTCGAGTTATAAGTGTTGTAACAAACCCGACTTTTATCCATACTAATATTATAAATGTGAGTGTGTTTGTTTGTTTGTTTTTCTTTCACGTCGAAAGGGAATGGCGTGATTTTTTGTGTGGAGATAGTTGGAGGGCTGGAGAGTGACATAGGCTACTTTTTACCGCGGGAGATTATCTAATTCCCACGGGAAAACACGTTATAATACAATCCAAAAAAATATTTATGATCAGAATTACTTGAAACTTGGTATTATTGCTCTTTAATAAAATTAAATAAATACGTGTTTCAGCATTTTTCGAAATTCATCCTATAAGGGAGTAAAATAGGGGATGAAAGTTTGTATGAAACTACCTTTTTAGAGTGGTTTTTGTAGTTTTAGCGCGAGCGAAGCCGCGGGTTCTGCTAGTTATATATGTTTACATATTCATGCCTGCTGTCAACTACTGTATTTACCTCGACTGTTGTCAAGTTGAATGCGGCTGTAGACAACAGGCATCAACCCCATTATAGGTATCCCCAGCAATAACAAAAGAGGATATTATCTCCATAATGAATTTCAATTAAATCCGTTAAACTTACAAAGCAAACAACAGAACACAGTGAACTAATTATGATAAAACTTTGTTAATTGATAGATTTTAATAATATCTAAAAGATGATGATATTCTCCTGGCCGATTCCGGCCACGGCGGCCAATCTCATTGAGACTAGCCAACTGCGCAGGAGATATTATAGTGCTCAAGTGTACGCGCAGACACAAGTGCACTCTCTATTCCTATCACTCTCATACTCCGGTGGGACGACCACTCGACACGACCGGTGAGAGTTAAGGCGCAGGACCGACGGCTTTACGTGCTCTCCGAGGCACGGGGGTGAAACACCGCCAACTTCCCAACTCCGGGCTGTTACTGAGACTTATTATACAGAAAGACTCAATAACTAAACTTGGCCCGACCTGGGACTCGAACCCAGGACCTCCGAGTGTGCAGCCGTACACCACCGAGGCAGATCTAGAAGAATGATCACCGAACAAGCTTTTGCTACGTATATGATAAGAAGGGTATTTATATAAGAGTTTTTAAATTCAGTGTAAAATTCCATTTTTAACCCCCGACGCAAAGAGGGGTGTTATAAGTTTGACGTCAATGTCTGTCTGTGTGTGCCTGTCTGTGGCATCGTAGCTATCAAACGGATGGACCGATTTCGATGCGGTTTTTTTCTTTTGAAAGCTACTTTCCTTGCGATGGTTCTTAGCTATGTTTGGTTAATATCGGCCCAGCACTATAAGCGTATCAGCTCTTTTCTAAAATGATGTAAGGCATTTTGACGCTACAATTAATCTGGGTAGGGGTTATTTTAATTTTTTAATTTATTGTATGAACTTTCAGGATGTCCTTATACTTCGATTCTGACGCACCCTCCCCAAGTATAGAGAAGTTAAACGTAACTCGAACTGGTATCCAATATGTGGCTGGTAATTTTGACGACTGGACCACTGGTATACAAACCGTCACACAGAGCGAACTGGGGAATAGAACTTATGAGGTAAAAGGCAATTATTTTTATATATATATATATATATATATATATATATATACCGTAGCAAGCTCTTCTAATTGGACGTAGTTATGCAAAATAGATCCAACCACAAAAACTTATTTTTGAGAAAATAGTTTTATTTTATTTTATTTATTAGGAAGCCTCTTTTTTTTTAACGTTGGGAAATGCATTTACGCACGACGTGTGGGGCTCACCGGCGTAATACAGCCAGTACTACCCACTAAAACCCAACAAAACCTTCCCCCGTCTTAATGGGGCGTCGCAGGATCGCTTACGCATTCAACTACGACGCCCCAACGGCAGGTCTGCCAAAGCAGACCACCACAACCATGGGGTTGCTCCAAGGTCCACTCTGCTATCAGAGAAGTACCAGGAGCAACCCGCATGGTACACCGCCCTCCGAAGAGGGCCACCTCCCACCGCCCACCGAAGTGGGCCACCTCCCTGTGCGTTTCTTGGCTTCGCGCCCGGTTGGGTTGCCGGGCACTACTGAGCCCCCCCACCACGACAAGGTGAACGCACGTTGGGGGGGCTTTATTAGGAAGCCTACGTTGTATACTAAGAATACATTTCTTAACTTAATATACATAAGAAAATGTTACAAAAGTATATCACAATTACAGGCTAACTTAACACGTAAATAATAATTGTTGAACTAAGAAAAAGATTGTTGCTCAGTTACGTTCAAAAAAAAAAAAAAAGAAATGAAATAACTCTAACATTTAAATAACAAAATATCCGTGTAAAAAAAAAGTTTTACCAAAAATATAACTAAATTTTGATATTTAGTAAAATTGGTACCTTAACATTAGTAGTAAAATTGGTACTAAAATAACGACACCGTAGTTTTTTTTAACCCTAGGTTTCTAGGTCTATCTAGGTTACCATGATACATGGTTATATTTTAACTCTACGAAAATGCTTAATATTTTGTTGGTATCGTTAGCGTCTGTAGGTTTCTAAAGAAAAAGAGGCACTTTACGGCATGGATATTTTTTGCATATACTAAAGTTGATATGTAGGTTCCATTTATGACAGTGACTCAAAAAAACGGTTTTTGTGCGCTGGTTTCACTTTGCATAACTACGTCCAATTCTAGATCAACTGCTACAAAGGCGTAGCAAAATGTTGTTTAATATATTTTTCATTATACAATAACCACCAATCAGCACTTGTCCAGCGTGGTGGGCTATAGTCTGATCCCCGTCAAAATTGAAAGTAGGCTCGTGCCCAGCAGTGGGACGTAAAAAACATCTGAATCAAATCAAAATATACTATATTCAAATAGACTTTTACAAGCACTTTTGAATCGTCAATTTTACATTTTAAATTTATTAAACTATATTTTTCACGATACTTTCTATTCTATCAATTTTCAAGAGTTTTTTGTTGATGGAAATGTGTGGAATTGAGAAATATTGATTCATATGCGGGTTCGAGTCCCGCTGGGGGGAAATCATTTATGTGATGAGCACGAATGTTTGTACTCCAGTCATAGGTGGTTATACTTATAATATATATGTAGTTAAAGTTATGTATGTGTAGTGTATCAACTATCTGGTATCCATAACACAAGCCTCGTAGCTTACCGTGGAACTACATAGATGGTGCTGTGTGTTAATGTTCCAATATATAAAAAAAAACATATTAAACTACATCAAAATCGGTTTAGTAGTTTTGCATTATTGCTCAACAATCATGCAATCTTACATTTCAGTCTTAGTCAAGATTGAAGGATTTACTTTCTAAGTTTAGAAAATTAAGAAACACGAATTTCCTTGTCAAATATAGAATATTATTTGGAAAAATTTCATTAATTTAAAGAGCAAAACTTTAGAATTTTTTTTGTTATTAGTGAGTAGGCTGTCTGTAACAACTATACCTTCGAGACATGTAACACCTCAGTCTCTCCCGTGACCATGGATGCTGTAAAGCATTCGAAACGTCGGGAACCAAAAATCAAAAGAAATCCTCGAAATAATCCGAAAAGATAATTTTAAAAATTAAAGGTAGATTTTTTTTACAGATATTACTCAAAATTGCAAGAAAAGGTATTGATGCAGATAATATTGTAAAAAATGCATCGCTCATACACAGTATGGATTTCATAGAACTGTTGAAGTAAGTTTTGATATTTTTTTTAATTTTTTCTTGTGGTCTAAAAAAAGTATTTATACTACTTTTTTTTTTTAATTTACTTTAGGCAAACAAAATATACACACAATCTATACATATGATAAAATTGTAACCAAGCCGAATCTGTACATTAAATATTTTTTGGAAAATCTTATTGCAATAGACATTATTATCGATACAGATTCCGAATCTATAGTTTTTACAATTTTTGTCTGTCTGTCTATCTGTCTGTTATCGCATCACAGAAAAGCCACTGGAGGGATTTTGATGAAATTTAGTATGGTGATAGCTGGTTATCCGGGTCAACATATAGGATACTTTATTTAATTAATATTTCATTTCTGAGAAAAAATACGAGTACAAAAACTGCATTGTAAGAGTATACTAATATGTAAAACCTAAGAATTTGGTTTTTGGTCATCTGAACGCGGGCGGAGCCGCGGGCAATGCTAGTTTACAATAAAAATTACACATTGCCAATAAAGTTTTCACAAGAAAAAAACACATAATTAGAGTAGAAAAACATTAAACTAAATTAATCTTTACAACAGGTCATGTATATTATTTTATTGTAACTTTTATTTTTATTAGGAAAATAAACATAAATCTTTATACAATAGTGTATACATATAAACATAGACCAATAAAGTTTCCACTGATACGTAAATCATATCGAACGGTGAAATTAACTATCTATACATATAGACAAATAAAATTGAAGTGTCTGTGTGTAATGTCAAAATAACAGCTTTTTACTGAATGCATATGAAACTATATACAGTACTAATGCGAAAAACACAATATTTTAAATTTTTGTCTGTCTGTCTGTCTGTCTGTCTGTTTGTTCCCGATAACCTGTGAAACG
This sequence comes from Brenthis daphne, assembly GCA_947093115.1. Classification (NCBI taxonomy): domain Eukaryota; kingdom Metazoa; phylum Arthropoda; class Insecta; order Lepidoptera; family Nymphalidae; genus Brenthis; species Brenthis daphne. The sequence goes on along the minus strand of OX352471.1, from coordinate 51,978,096 downwards.
GCTGGACTGATTTTGACGGGACTTTCACTGGCAGATAGCTGATGTTATAGAGAGTAACTTTTATTTTAGAAAAATAATTAGGGTTCCGCTCAAAAAGAAATAAAACGTACCCAGTTACAAAAATAAGAACATATTAATCTTAACGAAAACAAAAAAAAAATACAATACTTAACTAAAACTGTATGACAAAAAAATCAAAATCAGTTAATTTTTTACTTTTTTAGTACAGTAACTCGTTTATCATATTCAATTCTCAAAAAACTCTTCGAAGACCTGGTCTTAGGTACGAGCTATGAACTGGAAACAGCCAGAAATATATTTTTGGAAGTATTACCTCATGGCAGAAGCGACGCGTGCGCAAGATTCATAAAATATTTGGTTGTAGAGGAGAAGGTACGAAAATTTTAATTAATACAAAGTAGGCTGTTTCAGAAAATTCTAAAATAAAAAAAAAGCATTGATATATTTTGATGTACAAGATTATACCAAGTTATAAATATTATATGCTATTATTCATTTTATAATCTTAAAATGACTTATTTTGACGACACGTTTGGTTCAGTTTGCAGTGTACTTGCTGTGCCAACGGTCGCGGGTTCGAGTCCCGCTGGGGGCATTCATTTGTGTTATCAGCACGAATGTTTGTACTTCAGTCATGGGTGTATATATTTATAATATGTATGTAATTAAGAAGTTACATAATATGTGTAGTGGTATCCATAACATAAGCCTCGTAGCCATGGAACTTGATGGTGCTGTGTTTTGAATGTCCCAATGATGATGATGAGAAAATGACAAAATGTCCCAATATATGTATTTTTTATCGTAAAATACTTCATTACTTGAAAAATCGATAACAAATGATTTTTTTTTTAATTTTTATGTCCTAGGAGAAAATAGAAGATGCTACAGTAGTCTCTATCATTCGGAAACTTCCATTCAACATAGCTGATCTCAGTCAGAGCTTACTTGAGGAATTGGAGACGTTCACCAAGTTAGGCCTGGACTTTCCTGCAGAGATCCGGCACGCGGGTATCCTGTCTTTTGCTACTTTAATCTCCAAAACAGCTGATGTCATGAAGGTCAAACAGGACTACTTTGACAACATTGTTGTGAAGTACTTTAGGATGTATAGCGGTAAGTTTTTTAGCGTTTATTTTAATTAATTAATGAAAACTTTTTAAAAGACATAACTACTCGTTTTATCGCCTTTAATGGTGACTAGCTACTCACCCTCGCTTCGCTCGGGTTGGTCCCTAGCTTGCTTCTCCATATATACTTTCACCCCCATTTAAGGGATAATTTCCGGGATAAAAAATGACCTATGTCCTTTCCAGTGTCACAAACTATCTTCTTACCAAATTTCCTCTAAATCGGGTTAATGGATCCAGAGATTATCCCCTACAACGTCACAAACTCACAATCTAACAAACTCACAAGCTCCTCTTTGAAATATTAGTATAGATAAGAGAGCTGGCTTGTTTTTCGTCCAAAGAATCGACAATGCTATTCAGCGAGAAAATGTTATTCTCCTTCCAAGAATTCATACACTCTTTCTTATTCTAACTCTTCACAACTTTTTTGCAGATTGTCCACAATATCAAGATCGTATGGTATGGCTCCAAGGTTTATGTAGTATGGGTTATACGGCTGATTCATACATACGTACTATATATGCTGATAAGTCCAGGAATTACCATGAAAGGCTCTGGTCATCATTGGCTTGTGGGTTGGAGTCAAGAGGGTATTCAGTAAGTCGATGTATAACTTAAATATCTGCTCATTAAATAATTTTAACTGATGAAATCTGTATGTTTTTGGATATACTTCGCAGTATCATTTGGATTTTTTGTACGGTAGAACAAAAAATAACAAAAATATGCTTAAAGACAAATAATCAAAGTGATAAGACGATTGGGATGTTATAAATTCCATACTAATATTTGTTAATTTTTTTACCTATCAGTTTGTGTATTCACATAACGACTTTTTACTAAATAAGAAATATCTTGAATTAAAAATATAATCATTATTAAATAACTTCGTTATTAACTCAAATTTTATATTAGTACTCATCGATCAAAAATGTACTAGATACACAATCCCATGCAAAAGTTCTCTTAAAACTGTCACCAATTGTGTTTAGGTGAAAATTTATTTCTAATATTAGAAATAAATTTTCACCTAAATTGAGCTTTAAATACAATGCTTAAAGTTCTTACACAAAAATATATATTAAAAGCGTGCTCAAATGGGCGCTCATTAGGTTAGGACATTTTTTGCCGCTGATTGTGTATCTAGTACTTTTTTGATCGATGTTAGTAATGTATGTATAAATAAATAAATATATGTTGGGACATTACCACACAGCTCTATCAAGTTCCATGGTAAGCTACGAGGCTTGTGTTATGACACCAGATAGTTGATACACTACACGTATATAACTTTAAATACATACATATTATAAATATAAACACCCATGACTACAGTACAAACACTCGTGTTCATCACACAAATGAATGCCCCCAGCGGGACTCGAACCCGCGACCGCTGGCACAGCAAGTAGGGTTACAACAAACTGGGCCAAACGTGTCGTCAAGTATATGTATATATTACAGGCTTTAGAGACAACTCTTCCAGTACTCCTTGATGAAGATGAGCATATTCAACTTCGTATCGCATCTTTGCACGCAATCTTATCTTCTGGTATAAGAGAAAGTGATTTTCTCTTCATACACAACTTTATATCAACAAGTAATAGTAAAGAGTTGCAAAGGTTTTGGTACACAACTGTTAAGAATTTGGAAAGCAACAAATTTTTCAGCAGATACAGGACTGTGTAAGTAAATTTTTGAATTTGTATTCTCATCATAGGTTCTGTCATGGGTGGATTCTACAATCACTGAAGTATAGAAATGTATCAAATAACAATTTTTATAATTGCCTTGATCTTTTATAAGATTTAAAAAAAGGAGTCATTTATTTTACCACACAAGTAATGCAAAAACTCAATAATTTGGTTGAATATTTGGAATTTACTAGGAAAAAATAGCCTATTTTTTAGATGGCAACATTCTTTTTTTTAAATATGTTGGGACATTAACCCAGCACCATTTAGTTCCATGGTAAGCTACGAGGCCTGTGTTACCAGATGAAATTTATATGTATACCAGATAGTTGATATACTACACATATATAACTCTAAATACATACATATTATACATCAAAATACCCATGGCTAGAGTACAAACATTCGTGCTCTTCACACAAATGAATGCTCCCAGAGGGATTCAAGCCGCGACCGCTGGCACAGCAAGTAACTACAAACTGAGCCAAACGTGGCGTATAAAAATCTAAAATTATAATTAATCATTAAGCTTCTTCAGCCCCACATAAAAACTCAAAATTGCATCTTGAATTATGCAGCTGTAAGCTAAATTTGAATGTATCAAAACGGAAATTCATGTCAAACTTACTTTTAGAGCGGACTTTATACCTTTCGTTGCTAAGGACGTAAGAAATCCCGATACCACGTATTGGGCCACTAACAATTATATTGTATCTAATGGAGAATTGGGGCCGTGGGTACAAATATTGAGTGTAGGGGCAGAACCAGCTCCAAGCTTGATAGAGCTATCTATTGCTAGTGGCGGAAGACGACCTTATCAGGCTTCGGTGAGTACAGATTTGATAATAGATAATAATAGATTTAATGAATGATTTCTTAAAACTAATATTATAAATTCGAAATTAACTTTGTCTGGTTGTTTGTTTTGTTCCTAAATTGATGAACCAATTTTGATGAATTTTGGGATAGAGATAGTATGGTATATGAGGAAGGATATTTTTTTAAATGAAATTTTAGATGACATTACTAATCCAATGGATAGTCATATATTTTTCAGTTGACTTTATAAAGGCTTAATACGTTTTGAAGCATTGGAGTGTATTATAACAGCACATTAAAGATACAGTATAACTCCACGAGTTATACTTATAATTGTTAAATTTTGCTTATAAAATCTATTATAAGTAAAGAAATAGTTAGGGATAGAATTTAAAGGTAGAGTAAATATGGCTTCAATATAAACTCACGTGTTTTAACTGCCTTGGTGGTGTAATGGCTAGCAAGTACGGCTGCAGATTCGGGGGCCCTCGGTTCGAGTCCCGGGTCGGGTCAAGTTCAGTTATTGAATCTTTCTGTTTAGAAATTCTTACTTATAGACCAGAGTTGTGAAGTTGGCAGTGGGCACGTAAAACCATCAGTTCTGCGCCTGATCCGTTTAGAATGTAAGAGTGAAACCAATAGGCACATATCTTCTGTGCAGAAGGCTTGTCTCAGTGAGTTATCCACTGTGGCCGACATCGATCAGGCAAATCACGTATTCGATATAATATGATTTTTAATAACAATTTTGAACTATGAATGTTTTTAAAGTACCAAATATGTGGTTATCCCCCAAACCAAGCAAATTATTATAATTTATTTGGAACAAAATTGAGTAAAACGTGTTCAAATCTATATAAAAAGCTTCTAACAATGCAAGCAGACTGTGGAAATCTCAGATAATTGAATAATTTGCTATGAAATAAGTAGGTAAAAGTCATATTAACATGCAAAATTGCGATTTTTTTAATCATACTTCATTTAATTTTTCTTACAGGTTTACATCATAGCTGAAGGAGTATCGTCCAATTTGTTTAAGAAAATGCACAAGCTTAATAGAAAAAATGTAAACGTCGAAAGGCTCATTGAAGTTCTAGAAAAATTAAAAGTATCCAGTTTGAAATCCCCTGAAAAAGTGAGTATATATTTATAGGCACTAACTAGCATTGCCCGCGGCTCCGCCCGCGTTCAGATGACCAAAAATCAAATCTTAGGTTTTACATATTAGTATACTCTTACATTACAGTTTTTGTATTGTTTCTCAGAAATGAGATATTTTCCCGCGGTAAAAAGTATCTTATATGTTGACCCGGATAACCAGCTATCACCATACCAAATTTCATCAAAATCCCTCCAGTGGTTTTTCTGTGATGCGGTAACAGACAGACAAAAATTCTGTAAACTATAGATTCGGCATCTGTATCGATAATAATGCCTATTTCAATAAAAAAAAATCCAAAAAATAATTAATGTACAGATTCGGCTTACTTACAATTTTATTATATATATATAGATGTCCAGTGATTGAAATTCGACCAAAATTCTTAAATGAAAATTTAAGGTAACCGTATATGAATAGAATTTACCTATCTATATAAAAAAAAACTGTATTAATTTTTTTTTGTTGATAACACTAAAGCGCTTCAATAGATTCTAAACAGAAAAAAAAGAAAATCGGTTGACAAAAAGAGAGAGAGAGAGAGAGAGAGAGAGAGAGAGAGAGAGAGAGAGAGAGAGAGAGAGAAAATACTAAACAGGTGTTTTGTCTTTGCCGATTTAAATACTATGTGCTATTCCAGACTGTAATCTATCTCTGTGCCAAATTTCATCCAGATCCGTTCAGCCGTTCTGGCGTGATTGAGTAACAAACATCTAAACATCCATCTAAGCTTTCCAAACTTTAACATTTTCATTATATAGTAGTAAGAGGTAACAATTATTTTATATTTAGATTTCTAAATAGATGGACATAAGCAACTATTCTATATTATTGACGACACGTTTGGCTCAGTTTGTAGTGACTCTAATTGCTGTGCCAGCCGGTTGCGGGTTCGAGTCCCGCTGGGGGCATTCATTTGTGTGATGATGTGTTTATATTTATAATATATATGTATTTAAAGTTATATATTATGTGTAGTGTATCAACTATCTGGTATCCATAACACAAGCCTCGTACCTTACCATGGAACTAGATGGCGCTGTGTGTTAATGTACCAACATATTTATAATAATATATTCAATATTAATATTATTATTAATTTCAGGTACACATAGATATTGTGATCAAAATTCATGACAAAACGGTGTTCGCGAGTCATGTCAATCAATCAACATTCGACAGCTGGAACGGACGCGATGGTACGAGTATGTTATTTACAGATGATAATAACGAACGGACGACTGAATTTTTCCATTCAAATATTATTGTTTTCTTTTGATACTAGCATTGCCCGCGGCTCCGCCCGCGTTCAGATGACCAAAAACCAAATTCTTAGGTTTTACATATTAGTATGTACACGCTTATATTACACTTTTTGTATTTTTTCTCAGAAATGAGATATTTTTCCACGGTAAAAAATATTCTATATGTTGACCCGGATAATCAGCTATGACCATAACAAATTTTATCAAAATCCGTTCAGTAGTTTTTCTGTGATGCGGTAACAGACAGACAGACATACAGACAGACAGACAAAAATTCTAAAAACCATAGATTCGGCCTCTGTGTCGATAATAATGTCTATTTCAATAAGATTTTCCAAAAAATATTTAATGTACAGATTTGAATCAGTTAGAATTTTATTATATGTATAGATTACTAACACATTGATGGGACAAAATGTTTTTTATACTTTCTACATAAATAAACTTTAATGTCTAGTGGTTATCAAGTATGGGTTTAGATCTGCAAGTCCTGGGTTCGAGTCCCGGTTCGGGTTAATATTGGATTTTTCTATCACGAAATTTTTAGCAACGGCCCGTTGGTAAGACTATATGGGACTGAGAACGGACTATTATCGGCACTATAGTGTGGATTGGCCCTTAAGGGACCAATAATATTGTCTTTGATACGGGTATTATAATTTAGCTGCCCTAAAAGAAAGCGTTTGAATGCGCGACTAACATCACTGTTTGTTTCTTCGTTCGTTCGTTCGTTTGTTTGTTTGTTTGTTTGTTTGTTTGTTTGTTTGTTTGTTTGTTTGTTTGTTTGTTTGTTAGCACTTATTTCTGTAATACTACTCCGATTTTACAACATTTCATTATGTGCATTTTATAATCTTATCCATACAGATAAATAAAATTAAAGTGTCTGTTTGTAATGTCAAAGTAACAGCTTTTTACTAAATGCGTTATGAAATTATATACGGTACTTATGAGACAAACACATTTTTTTAAATTTTTGCCTGTCTGTCTGTTCCGGCTAATCTCCGAAACGGTTGGACTGATTCGATGTTGATGAAACTTTCACTGGTAGATAGCTGATGTTATAAGGAGTAACTAAGGTTACTTATATTATGGAAAAAGAATTAGGGTTCCGCTCAAAAAAAATTAAACGTATCTGAGTGAAGCAGGAGTAAGTCGTTAGTTGTATTATATACATATAACCCGACAACACCGCCATCTACAGATTTTCTTTTATTTGTTTAGTATCTACTAGCGACTCATCCTCCTTTGTTTGTCCGTAGATACGTTTTAACGTTGTGGGTTGTATTAAACGTGTTATCCCGTGGGAATAAGATAATCTCCCGCGGTTAAAAGTAGCCTATGTTACTCTCCAGCCCTCCAACTATCTACACACAAAAAATCACGCCAATCTGTCACTTTGTTTTGACGTGAAAGAAGGACAAACAAACAAACACACTTTCACTTCTACATATATTAATACACTAGGGACTCAGCTAGCTTCCAAATACAAACGTTCATCCCCATTTTCACCCCCCTAAAGGACGATTTTCGGGATAAAAAGTTTTTCGGGGTAAAAAGCTTCCTAGGGTCTTAAACTATCTTCTTACCAAATTTCATCTAAATCGGTTCAGTAGATCCAGAGATTACCCCCTACAACGTCACAAACTCACATTAAGATTAAGTGGGTGAAACTTAAAAAAAAAAAAGTTTCACCTACTTAATCATAGAGTATGCATATGGGAAGAAGCAGGCCATTCCCAACACAAGTATCTCCGGATCTTTAACTAGGAAAACTCGAACATAAAGTTGTAAAGATGATTAAAAAATAAAAAAAACTATTTTTATTTTTTTATTTTATTATATATTTCTTAAAACTCCGTTGACTTGATCCAATGTACATGTAGAGGTAAAGTGGATAAAATTATTACTTTGCAAAATTACATAGCATGTGTTATTTATGTGATGATGTTCTCCTGACCGATTCCGGCCACGGCGGCCAATCTCATTGAGACTAGCCAACTGTGCAGGAGATATTATAGTGCACAAGTGTACGCGCAGACACAACGTGCACTCTCTATTCCTGTCACTCTCATACTCCGGTGGGACGACACGAGACACGACCGGTGAGAGTTAAGGCGCAGGACCGACGGCTTTACGTGCTCTATGAGGCACGGGGGTGAAACACTGCCAACTTCCCAACTCCGGGCTGTTAGTGAGACTTACTATACAGAAAGGCTCAATAACTAATCTTGGCCCGACCCGGGACTCGAACCCAGGACCTCCGGGTGTGCAGCCGTACATGCTAGCCACTACACCACCGAGGCAGTTTAATTAAGTTATTTATGTATTATATATATGACTAATATTCTCAACATCGTCATTAGTGGTCATGAATCTCGAGGGTGTTATCAGGGCTTAATAGGCACAAAATAAATTATTCAATTGATATACATAAACATTGATATACAAAAACTTAAGATACAAAATTATAATAAACTAGCGACTCGCTTGCCAATACAATCTTTCAACCCCATTTTCACCCCCTTAAGGGATGATTTCCGGGATAAAAAGTATTCTACATCCTTCCCAGGGTCTCAAACTATCTTCGTACCAAATTTCATCTAAATCGATTCAGTAGATCCAGAGATTAACACACAAACTCATAAACTCACACAATTTACCTCTTTATAATTATACTAGTATAGATAAATATGACACAAATAGCGTCTCAAAAATGTCCTCAAAACAAAGCACAAATCGAAATTGAATTGAGCATTTTTAACCGACTTCCAAAAAGGAGGAGGTTATCAATTCGTCGGTTTTTTTTTGTTTTTTTTTTTTTATGTATGTTCACCGATTACTCGAAGACGCCTAAACCGATTTGGAATTTTTTTTTCTTTCAAAGGGTATACTTCCCAGCTGGTCCCATATAAATTCTGTCGAAATCGGTCGAGCGGTTTTTTAATAAATCAACAATAAATCATGGAACAACCACTTGAGGAATTATGATGAAATTTGGTATGATGAGAGCTGGTTATCCGGGTCAACATATAGGATATTTTTTACCGCAGGAAAATATCTCATTTAAGAGAAAAAATATAAAAACTGCATTGTAAGAGTATACTAATATGTAAAACCTAAGAATTTGGTTTTTGGTCATCAAAACGCGGGCGGAGCCGAGGGCAATGCTAGTTTTAAATAAAACTATCTTTTCGGATAATTTCGCGGATTTATTTCGATTTTTGGTTCCCGACGTTTCGAATGCTTTACAGCGCACATGGTCACGGGAGAGACTGAGGTGTTAGACGTCTCAAACACATACTTGTTACAGACAGCATCTACCCACTATTTTACAAAGATTATTTCAAAAATTCAAAAATGGCACCAAAGTATCTTACAATAATTGTTGATTTTTATTTCTAAACGCTTTAAATATTTTAATAAGTATCATAATTAAATATTGCAATATTTATATATTACAATTTATTTAAAACAACTTTATTTAAAACGTAACAATTTGATATGGTATTATATTGTTAATCTCAGTTCCCGATCAGTTAACATAGACAGCTCTATAATGAAGATGAATTACGGGTACATATCTAATGCCTGATGGTTTGGGGGTTATCGCTTTATCTTACTAATATTATAAATGTTAAAGTTTAGATGTTTGGATGGATGTTTGTTACTCAATCACGCCAGAACGGCTGAACGGATCTGGATGAAATATGACACAGAGATAGATTATAATCTAGAATAGCACATAGGCTACTTTTTATCCCGGAAAAATGTACAGTTCCCGTGGGATAGTTACATAATATATATAAAAACTGTCCAATGGTCAAAATTTGACTCAAATCATTATTGAAAATTTGAGTAAAATATACCTATATGAATAGAATTTACCTATCTAAATAAAACTATAGGTTTAAAAATATATTTGTTGATAACACTAAAACCCGTCAATAACTACTAAACAAAAACAAAAGAAAAGCGATTGATAAACAAAGGAGAAATAGATAGTGGAATACTTAAATTTGATTGTTTGAAGAGACCTATATTAGAGATGTTACATGGCGGTTGCAGATCGTGCTGACGTGGGTTCAATTCTCAGTTAGCCAAAAAAAATCCTTAGTTATTTAGTTAAATATATCTGAAGAGATTAAAAATTTAAATGATTTTCCACCAAGATGGCTAGTTTGTCTAATTTTTCCTTTTTCAAAACTACTTTTATTGTATAATAAATAAATAAATATGTTGGGACATTAACACACAGCACCATCTAGTTCCATGGTAAGCTACGAGGCTTGTGTTATGGATACCGGATAGTTGATACACTACACATATATAACTTTAAATATATACATATTATAAATATAAATACCCATGACTGGAGTACAAACATTCGTGCTCATCACACAAATGAATGCCTCCAGCGGACTCGAACCCGCGACCTCTAGCACAGCAAGTAGGGTCTCTACACACTGAACCAAACGTGTCGTCCAATTTTGCGATTTTATTTGCGTACTTCATTTGGACTGACTCATTTCTGTATAATAAGATCTTTACACCAAAAGGTTGTCTTTAAGAGATTGATACTAATAATCAGGTGACCGAAACTTGCATAAAGTGAGTTATTTTCAACTAAGTTATAGTTTATATACTGCCTCGGTGGTGTAGTAGCTAGCATGTACGGCTGCACACTCGGAGGTCCTGGGTTCGAGTCCCGGGTCGGGCCAAGTTTAGTTATTGAGTCTTTCTGTATAGTAAGTCTCAGTAACAGCCCGGAGTTGGGAAGTTGGCGGTGCTTCACCCCCGTGCCTCGGAGAGCACGTAAAGCCGTCGGTCCTGCGCCTTAACTCTCACCGGTCGTGTCGAGCAGTCGTCCCACTGGAGTATGAGAGTGACAGGAATAGAGAGTGCACTTGTGTCTGCGCGTACACTTGAGCACTATAATATCTCCTGCGCAGTTGGCTAGTCTCAATGAGATTGACCGCCGTAGCCGGAATCGGCTAGGAGAACATCATACTGTATTTTATATGTAATATTTTTTTGTATGGACCAGTTTTTCCCTGCATTCCGTTCTTAAGGATCTTTATATTCTTTCAACTTAGTCTTCCAGCCAATAAAAGTCCCCTTAAAATGGGTTTAGCGATTCCGGAGATTAGAGGGTACAAACAAACAGACATACAACATTTTGTAACGATTGTTTTGGGTTAGGAAAATTTCAATATCTGCGAAAAAAAAGCCTCGGATTTTTGTTCATAACTTAAAAACAGTAAATGATAGCAGGAATCAACAAAAATATCCTTAAGGATGAGGAAATTTCCTAAAATAAATGTTGACTCCCGGAACTCAAGCCCTATAATTAATAAATTTAATCCGCCGTTGAAAATAGGGTTCCGCACGGCTACTTAGGCTCGAGTGCGTCGCCACTAGAGAGAGTATAACCGAAATAAATTTCATTAAGAAGTTATAAACAAAAAATCTGAGGCTTTTTTTCCAGTTTTTTGTTTATAACATTGGCAATTTTTATTTGTCGAAAATAAATAAAACCATCTTCCTCAGAATTTTATTCCGCATCTAAGGGGCCATCATCCATAATTTTCCTACCTTTTTTTCGCAGATATCGAACTTCTCGGGTTGACTACAGTATCTCATTGCGTATATACTAATAAGCTTTATATATAGTGTCTATTGTAAAATATCAGACATGTCTATTTTATTTATAATACCTACTACTATTACTGTTACTACTGGCACAGCAAGTAGGGCTACTACAAACTGAGCTAAACGTGTCGTCAATATAAGATACTATCCGAATAACTTTCGGTTTATTCGGTTTTCAGTGCCGGTAAAGCCAAGAAAATTTCTTCTTACAAAGAAAGGTTGGCCTTCTTCGGAATGACCGCATTGTATGAACGTCGGGAACTTCTGGATATTTTGTTTACTCATAGATTACTGAACGGATTTATTGATTGCCCCAAATTGCTAAATAAATTTAGCCTAAGAGTTCCAGTAAGATTACCACGTAAGCCCATTACTCCACTTTGTCCTCCACTTCGCCGAACGATCCTAGGTGCCAATTACCCAGTCCCACGGTTATGTAAGACTCTAAACTCTTATAGCATAGATGTCGACATATTTGCTGATTCCTTAGCCAATTTCCGCAAAATCATTAGCACCAAATTCCTAAATAAATGCATCGATAGTCTTAAATAATGTTATAATTGCTAAATTAATGTAATGTGTATCTGCTCATTGATTAATTAAAAAAAAACTATTTACTTCTAAAATATATCTGTTTTGTATATTATTTTAAGAAACTTTATTTCTGTGCATGCTGTGTTTATTTGTAAGTAATCACTAAATTTAGTTCCTAATTTTTAGTTCTATTTTTTTTATATTGTGTGTATTATTGTAAGTGATTGTAAATAAACCTAATAAATAAATAAACTTTCAGTGACGAAGTCTATAATGGAGTTTCTTCGTTTTGGGAGCCACATCAACCAGCAGATGGCGTATTATCCAGTGCAGATGGATGTGCACTTGCCCACTGAATTAGGTATGTAGATAAGATAATACTTCAAAAATTGGGAAATGCATTTCCCATACCACCTTCATACATACATACGGGTTGTTATGGGACTCACCGGCCAGCAAAATCAGTACTCCCCACTAATATCCAACGGGCCTCCCCTATCTTATTGGGACGTCATCTGCCATGCAGCAGACCTCAACAACCATGGGGTTAATTACCAAGGTCCACTCTGCTATCAGAGAAGTACCAGGGGCAACCTGCATGGTACACCGCCCACCGAAGTGGACCGTCTTTCAGCACGTTTCTTGGCTTCGCACCCTTAGACCTAAAAAATATCTTTTAATACCGCTGTGTTTTTTTGTGTGTTTTATGTAATGTTTTCGGTGATAGATTTTTTGATAGATAGTCCTATACTTTTGTAAATGTTACGCGCTGTATATGGATTTAATGATACTTTTTCGATGAAGAATAATCTATTTTCAAGGAAAATTTCTAAGCTGGGCGGAATAAAAAGTTTATAAGTTATTTAAAGAAAATTACAAATATACTTAATTATATACAAAATAGAAAACAAATGTACACTGAATTATTACTGTACAAGTCATGTCCGCGTGGTATATATATATATGTAGTGGCAAGAATGCTAGCTGCATTCCCCCGTTGAATGGCAATGCCGATTCTTTGGGCGAAAAATACGCTCAGCTCTCCTGTCACCAGTAGAAATGATAAGACGAGATTTTATTGGGTATTTAATTAAAAACAAATTATTATAATATACGTAGATTATTCAGATTGTAAGATACACTAATATTATTATCAAAATTATTATCTTTCAAAGGTACACCAATTCGTCTTCAATCGACAATAGTAACATTTACATCGGTCAGAGGCAATCTGACCGCTCCACCAGATATAATGCATGCATTGGATTGGGAAAATGACTTGCATATACGGTAAGTTGCTAAATAAGTAAACGAAAGAGAAAAGAGAAAGAGATAGAGAAAGAGATAGAAAGAATGAGAGAGAGAGAGAGAGAGAGTAAATTTGTCTGTTTTCTGAATAAATTTTCACTGTTTTGATACTACGTGAAATATCAAAATGGATTTTTAGTCAGTTTGTGTTTAATTAAAACTATCTTTTTGGGTGTTTTCGCGGAATTATTTTGATTTTGGGTAACCGACGTTTCGAATGGTTTACAGCAATCACGGAACCACGAGAGAGACTAATAAGGCTTTACACGTCTTAAAGTTCATAATAGACTTTGTTTATATCTACGTGTTCTACTCACATGTACTTACCGTTTAAAATAGTAATTTTCCTAACATTATAAATTAAAATTAGTGAAATTGCACAGGCAATAACAACCTTCAGTTGTTAATATTGTAATTTTATATAATTTTCTTTGCTTTAAATAACTTAAATCATGTAACTATCCCATATATATATATAGTTTTTTTTTACTGGTAACTTTATTTACAAAAACGAAAATTACAAATATACTTAATTATATATACAAACATATGTACACTTAGTTATTACTGTACAAGTCATGTCCGCGTGGAATAGTGGCAAGAATGCTAGCCGCATTCCCCCGTTGAATGGCAATGCCGATTCTTTGGGCGAAAAATGCGCCAGCCCTCCTGTCACCAGTAGAGGTGATAAGACGGGGTGTTATGTCTTTTAAGAAGAGTATATTTTTATATATAGTTTAACTTAATAATAGAGTATGCGTATGGGAAGAAGCGGGCCATTCCCAACACAAGTATCCTCGGATCACTTACTGGGAAGACTCGAACACAAAATGTAAAGATGATTAAGAAATAAAAACAATTTTTATTTTTATTTATTTTATAATATAGTTGTTACAGACCTACAACATTATAAAAGATATGGCACCAAAACATTTTACTATATTTGTTAAAAATTAAAACATTTCAAACATATTTATAATTTCTATTGTGTTTTCTTTGTGACATTGGCGAAAGTAATGTGTGCTCATCTGGCAAGTTTTGAAGCCATTAAGAGAATTGAAATGAATAATTTCAATAAGTTTTCTAACAGAATATTAATTAGTTTGCAGACTTTATTTTTAACATCCACCTGGGTACCTGGAGCACTTCGACTGTCCGTTGTGCCAGATCATTTTTTCCACGCACTACCAAACTGTGGAACCAACTCCCATCGACTGTGTTCCCGCTTGATTACAACATGGGGTTATTCAAGGGGCGGACCAATAAAGTCCTGAAAAGCCGGCAACGGGCGGCGGTAATCTCTTAACATCAGGAGACCCGCCTGCTCGTTTGCTCGCTAATATTATAAAAAAAAAAACATCCGACGCAAAAAGAGGGGTGTTTAAGTTTGACGTCGATGTCTGACTGTGTGTGTGTGTGTCTGTGGCATTGTAGCTCTCAAACGGAATGACCGATTTCAATGCGGTATTTCTCATTTGAAAGCCAGTTTCCTTGTGGTGGTTCTTAGCTATGTTTGATTCATCCATTATGCAACCCATTTGGTAGATCCAGCAGTGTAAGAGTATCAGCTCTTTTCCAAAATGATGTAAAGCATTTTGGCGTATGATTACTAACTACTATTATCTATTGTTACAGTTACCAAGGCACGTTAGTCATGTCTCTATCAACAGCTGCACCTCTACTGCAGTCCCAGCACACTGTTCGCCTACAACGCTCCCTTGTGGCACACCTGCCAATAAAATTTAATGTCACGATGGAAACTAATGTTAAATCTGTGGCGTAAGTGTAAAATAATACTAAATTATTTATATAAGGATGTTAAATACTTTATATTGATTTAAGATTGCGGTGTGTGTGTGTATTTGTAGGTCTTCTCCTCTTCCGGCTTGTCCGATTTTGATGTAATTATTCTGTTTACTTGTTATTCTTTTCTGTGCCCTCATGGTTTTCAACCACCGACAAACCTTTCAATATTCTTTATTTAAAATTCATTGACGATACGTTTGGCTCAGTTTGTAGTTACCCTACTTGCTGCGCCATTGGTCGCGGGTTTGACTCCCGCTGGGCAATCATTTATGTGATAGGCACGAATATTTGTACTTCAGTCATGGGTGTTTATATTTATAATATGTATGTATTTAAAGTTATATATGTGTAGTGTATCAACTATCTGGTATCCATAACACAAGCCTCGTAGCTTACCATGGTACTAGATGGTGTTGTGTGTTAATGTTCTGACATATTTATTATTTATTTATTTATTATTACTATTCAAATACTAAACACACTATTTTTTGTACTGGACAGCGTTTAAAATTCAAATATAAATCTACTTATTTTCAAATTTTCCCAAACAATTCCAGCTGCTATGCCTTTAGGGCTATATTTTCTCGGGATATCAAATCAGTCTCGGGGTCATGTGCCAAGACAATTGTTGTTTTGTTTTGTAAATTGCGAGCGGGATGACGTCACAGTCCACAACGCTGGCCAAATGATGTCTATCATAAACTACCAAGGTTGTCTAACATGTTCTCACCATAGCTAGTAGTAATTATATTGAAGTAGCATAAAAATCTCAGAGACTATCTACATATATATCTTTATATATATAATTCTTCTGTGAGTGTGTATGTCACTGAACTTCTCTCAAACGACTGGACCGATTTTGATGAAATTTTTTGTGTGTGTTCAAGGGGATCTGGGAATGGTTTAGATTCACAATTTTGTCCGCTGGACAATGTTTTTTTAATTAATTTTTAATTTATTAGTAGTAGTTGATTTTGGAATGTTTTACATTGGATCCGACAGACGGCGCTACCATCGCAGTGTCAAATTTTAAATAATATTCGAATTTTAATTTTAGTCTGTCCCGACAGTTAGCGCTGCGATCAAATTAAAAAAAAGTTTTGTTACCATTGTAGACAGGACAACGTCTGTCGGGTCCGCTAGTTTAATATATAGTACATCCATATTAATATTATAAATTTGAAAATGTGTTTGTTTGTTTGTTTGTTTGTTTGTTCGCCCTTCTTTCACGTCGAAACGGAGTGATGGACTGGGATGAATTTTTGTGTGGAGATAGTTAGAGGGCTGAGGAGTAACATAGGCTACTTTTTACCGCGAAGATTATCTCATTCCCACGGGAAAACACGTTATTATACAAGCCAAAAAAATATTTTTGATCAGAATTACTTGAAACTTGATATTAATGTTTTTCAATATAATTAAATAAATATGTGTTTAAGCATTTTTTTTAAATTCATCTCAAAAGTGGGTTAAATAGAGGATGAAAGTTTGTATGAAACCTACGTATCTAGTGTTTCTTGTAGTTTTAGCGCGTGCGAAGCCGTGGGTTCTGCTAGTATACATAAATATAAGCATATTTTTCTTTCCAGATTAACCTGGCTAAACCCGTTCGCTCAACACGCTGGCTTAGCGATACACTCTCGCGTGCAAATTGAAACGTATTCGCGTGAACGCACCGATGTTTATACTGTAGCGACAGGAGCAGCGGATGTGAGTTGTTATTATTATATTACTTCATCTCATCATTTAGCCATTTTTAACCCCTCCACGACCGCGGACACGCCGGCGTTACAGTTAACAATAGATTTCTTAGAAATTTAATTAATTTCTTAGAAATTTAATTAATTTCTTAGAAATTTACCTGGAGGTGTTAATGTACCACTGCTGGGTACAACCCCCTTACATCAATGCAAGGGGGGTCAGGCCATAGTCCACCTTCTGAGGTGGAGATTCTAGATTTTTTTTATTGTCAATTCATTAAAAAACAATGAAATTTAATTCATAATATTTGGCATTATGATATTCGCATTACAAATACAAATATATATATATATATATATATATATATATATATATATATATATATATATATATATATATATATATATGATGATGATGATGTTCTCCTAGCCGATTCCGGCCACGGCGGCCAATCTCATTGAGACTAGCCAACTGCGCAGGAGATATTATAGTGCACAAGTGTACGCGCAGACACAACGTGCACTCTCTATTCTTATCACTCTCATACTCCGGTGGGACGACCACTCGACACGACCGGTGAGAGTTAAGGCGCAGGACCGACGGCTTTACGTGCTCTCCGAGGCACGGGGGTGAAACACCGCCAACTTCAGGCAGAAAGGCTCAATAACTAAACTTGGCCCGACCCGGGACTCGAACCCAGGACATCCGGATGTGCTACATGCTAGCCACTACACCACCGAGGCAGTTATATATATATATATATATATATATATATATATATATATATATATATATATATATATATATACAAATATATAGTATCGTAAATCATACATCTACTTTTTAGTATAATGGCATTGCCCGCGGCTCCGCCCGCGTTCAGATAACCAAAAGCCAAATTCTTAGGTTTTACATATTAGTATACTCTTACATTGAAGTTTTTCCATTTTTTCTCAGAAATGACATATTTTCCCGCAGTAAAAAATATTCTATATGTTGACCCGGATAACCAGCTATCACCATACCAAATTTCATCAAAATCCCTCTATTGGTTTTTTTGTGATGCGGTAACAGACAGACAGATAGACAAACAGACAGACAAAAATTCTAAAAACTATAGATTTGGCCTCTGTATCGATAATAATGTTTATTTCAATAAGATTTTCCAAAAAATATTTAATGTACAGATTCGACTTAGTTACAATTTTATTATATGTATAGATTCTAATCTATATGATAAGATGAGACCCTCTTTCATAGTGTTGGTGAATATATTGAATGTCCAGACTAAGGAGTATATGTAGACAGTGTCATAGAACTAAACACGAAGCCAAACAATGTTTAAAAATCTATATCTTTATATATATAATTCTTTTGTGAGTGTGTATGTCACTGAACTTCTCTCAAACGACTGGACCGATTTTGATGAAATTTTTTGTGTGTGTTCAAGGGGATCTGGAAATGGTTTAGATTCACAATTTGAATAATAATTTTCATCAAAAAAATTATTAAAAAAAGTTTGAAATTTTCAAATTAAAGACGTGTAGACAGGACAACGTCTGTCGGGTCCGTTAGTTAATATTATAAAGAGGAAAGCTTTTTTGTTTGCTTGTACCGAATTACCTCAGAAACTATTAAGCCAATTTACAAAACAAAACAAAACCAGAAAACAAAATCAGGAATGGGCACAAAAATTGTTCTATTTAAAAATCTCTTTATATTTTTTACAACAGGTGGACGACAATGGCATCTTCTTCGACTGTGACCGAAAGACTTCAGGGGCTGAAGTCATAGAAAAGTATATTATGTCGAAAGTCGTTAGCTACGAGTAAGTTTCTTATACTTAGTTGATTCCCCATATAAACTTTCATTCCTATTTTCACCTCTTTAAGAGAAGATTTCCGGGATAAAAACTATTATATGTCCTTCCCAGGGTTTTAAACCATCTTCTTACCAAATTTCATCTTAATCGGTTTAGTAGTTCCAGAGATTACTTCCTACAAACATACTAACAAACTTTACCTCTTTGTAATATTAGTATGATAACATCAGATTTTGTATGTTTGGTCTTTATATTATAACTACTAAATGTGACCTTATATGGACCGTACTGGAAGCGAGATTAATCTTAAGATGAATTGATTAATATCTCTACGTTTATGTATTTGGTATAATAATAAATAAATTAGTTTTGAAATATAAATACATATAATTTACAGACGACACGTTTCGTTCAGTTTGTAGTGATCCTACTTGCTGTGCCAGCGGTCGCGGGTTCGAGTCCCGCTGGGGGATTTGTGTGATAAGCACGAATGCTTGTACTCCAGTCATGGGTTTTTATCATGAACGAATTAACCACTGGACTAGACATATAAGCGGACGTACCTTTATCGGTCTTCTCAGTAACCAGGAGATTTTAGGCTTGGTCGTTTGTTTTTTGCGTCAGTCTCAAGCACTTATTTGTCAACAAAACATCTCCCAAAAATGACTAAATGTTCTGTTAAATGATGTAAAAACTATAACGGCGGAAGCAGCAGTATTTCTTTTCACTTGTAAATACATTATTTTATTACATTTATTGTTATTTATCACACAATTTAATTAAATGTAAAATAAAATGTCATATTATCCAACTATGTTAAATATAGTCGATATTTCTATGTATTGTTGACATCTGACAACCATCATAAAATCCCTGGATTATACCATTCAGAACAAATGACTAAACTGTCGAGTGAGTCCATTTGACATCGACTAGTGCTTGACAATGTCGAAAAATATATCGATATTTGACGAAATTACTAAACGAATTGTGTTATTTGTACAGTACAATAACATAAAATATTTTTACCACAGTATCCTACAATCTGATGACAATAAATTTATAAAAATATTTTCTAAATCAAATAAAAATATAAATGCAAAAATTATAATTAGTATGTGTACTTAATTTTTTATTTTATTTTATTCCACATTTATATACTTTGGAATATTATTCCATTATAATAATAATAAAGATCATTTTATTTCAACACATAAATTACACAAAATCAAACAATAATGTTTTAGCACTAAACTTCTGGGTTGGCGATTTGTAATAAAACACTTTACCACTTGCACTAATTATTTTACTTTCACGATCCAACACTCACTGTAATTTGCAATCTCTTTTTCTTTTTCCTAATTTCACAAATGTTTATTAAGAACTGAGCAATATTAGGACAGTGTCACATTTTTATAACTACCCGAGACAATCAATTGCCAATTAAAATAATTCAATAACAGAATCAACAAAATCACTTTATTTAATTAAATTAGCTTAATATTTTTTTTAATCTTTACAAAATAATATTTATTATATATTAATGGAATATATACCCGATATTCATTTGTTCATTAACATTATTATAGGCCAACAGAATGTTGCCATCAATGCCATCGTATTTATATAAATCAAATTAAAAAGTAATTATTATTTGACACATTATTATTGCCTCTTTAATTCATTTATTTTAATTTATTAAAATAAAAGAAGAAGAATAAATTAAAAGATATAAAATATGATGACTATGCTAACCAATGTCTAAAATGTCATTCATTGGTTCATCGATATATGTATTTTATCGATTACGTTCAAGCACTAGAAATATTGTATTGTGTATCAGTGTTTATAATAATGTAATAAAATCTTTGTGTGCGTTATGCGTCACTTGGTTGAACTAGTTTTCATACATTTGTATTTTATGTCAGGTCCAGTCTCTAATTCGTTCATGGTTTTTATATTTATAATATGTATGTATTTAAAGTTATATATGTATAATGTATCAACTATCTGGTTTCCATAACACAGGCGTCGTAGCTTACCATGGAACTAGATGGTACAGAGTGTTAATGTCAACAAATCTGTTTGTTCATTTCAGTGTTCTACCTACACAGTCAATTTTAAATTCGCTCCATCGTTTCACGTCTTCCCCTGGTTGTGGCGTCATCATACCCCCATCAAGACCCCAACAAATTGAAGGGGGAGACGAAGTGATTCGATTGAGTGTAAGTTTAGGAGATATCGTGGCTATTGAAACAGTTGATAGAGTTGATATTAATTTTGACTTCTCTCTAAGTTATTATGGGTAAGTAATCTTTATATCTGTTGTTTTTATTCTTATGATTATCATTGCATACGTGATATCCTCCCGAATCATTTCGGTCACGATGGCCAATCTCACTGACACCAGCTAGCTGCGCAGGAGATATGGCACAAGTGTACGCGCAGACACAAGTGCACTCTTTATTCTGTTTTCATTCTCAAAGTCCGATTGATCTACAGTCACCAACGGATTTTCTTTAATGATTAATAAGAAGCTTAAACTTTGTGAGTAGCTTCATTTTGGTGAGACGCCCAACTATTCTTTCTACGAGAAACTAGCCTTTTTTCTTTTTTTTTTATGTTGGGAAATGTATTACGCATACCACCTACAGATATACAGGTGGTTATGTGGGACTCGACTAGAAAAGCTAGTACTACCCACTAAAACCCAACAAAACATCCCCCGTCTTAATGGGGCGTCGCAGAATTATTATAAGCAGACCACAACAACCATGGGGTTACGGTCCACTCTGCCATCAGAGAAGTACCAGGAGCAACCCGCATGATATACTGTACACCGAAGTGGGCCACCTTAAAGTCCGTTTCTTGGCTTCGCGCCCGGCTGGGCTGCCGGACGCTTATGAGCTCCCCCACCACGACAAAGTGGATACACGTTGGGGGGGATGAGAAACTAACCCAAACTAAGCTTTTTTTTAAATAATAAGAAGAAATATCAAGTATTTCATATTGACTAAATAAAACTATTTTATTCATATTGTTTTGCGGTTTTATTTAAGTTTTTGGTTCCCAAAATTTCAAAAGATTCAACCAAAAATTAATATAAAATCGCAAAATAATAAAAAAAAAAATTATTTAAAATGTCAATTTCTAAATTTCAATTTTAATTTCAGTATAGGCGATAAAAATCATGACACGTATTTGAATGTGGACTCTAATAGCAAAATAAAGTGCGCCGGCAGAAATGTTTCCGTTGAATGGTTTTTGTATGTGAAACAACCGAATGCTTTTGATGATAACAAAAAGTATTGGAAGGTGAGCTTTCATTTTTAATTTTTTAATTTTTTTTTTATAAGAACACCAGCAACATAACACTTAAAATAACTTAATTTTATTCTAAGTTACACGTTTTATTATATTAGTCACTTAGCAAACAAATTAGAGTATGATACAATGACAAATATTAATGGAAATTTTACAATAATTGATTTTATGGACAGACATACAGGTCTAATCTAACGTTTTGTATGGTAATTGAAATAAAAACCAAAAGTGCGCTTTGATAAATTGTAAGATATTTATTTATTTTTACCTTAACTTACCTTTACTAATATTATATAAAAAAAAACCTTTTTATAGCTTTTTTTATTAATTTACCTCAACAAAATTATTTACCTTAAAATTAAAAAAAAAAAAGATTAATATTTGTAACAATAACGACATTTTCAGCTCTGCTATTTCGAACAAGATATAAGCCATGCTCCAGCTGACCAAGATTTGACCACCCATCCAGCATCGTACCACGGTCACACCACCTTAACCTACCATTCTTCTCATGACTATCAAAGCTGTAAAAACAATGATAATATTAGCAAAATAACCATGGAGTATAGAGGAATACCGAAAAATGTGTATGGAAACGTGGAGAGATACGTCGAATTTGAAATTAAAGGAGAGAAGGTACCATAAATTTTTATATGTTGGGACATTAACACAGCACTATCTAGTTCCATGGTAAGCTACGAGGCTTGTGTTATGGATACCAGATAGTTGATACACTACACATATATAACTTTAAATACATACATATTATAAATATAACCACCCATGACTGAAGTACAAACATTCGTGCTCATCACACAATGAATGCCCCCAGCGGGACTCGAACCCGCGACCGCTGGCACAGCAAGTAGGGTCACTACACACTGAGCCAAATTATTAAAGTTGAATTACCTTTAATTTTTTTTATATATTTTTTTTAGCTTCATCAATTCGACCTATTACCAGCGTTGGGAATTGGCGCCGGAACCCCTGTGGCCCAACTGTTGGGAAGTCTCGATAAAGATACTATAAATACAACAGCTGTTATACAGGTAAGGTGTGGCGACGCTCATCGTCAAAGTATTAATAGACTATATATTAATAAATAATATAAATTGAATGCAGTGGATAGTAATTATTATAAATTAAAATAAAATAATTAATTTATTAAAATTAATCTGAGGCAAGCTCGAGTTTTTCTGAGGATCGATTTTTTTAACAATCTGACGGGCTGTCCTCAACGCACCCCCTATATTAAGGTATTCATATATGGTAAGGGTATAATACAGGTGCTAGGTTTCTCCCCATATGATTTCCTGACGCGTTCGAGTAACGCACAAAATCCCCTCTTGGGTTCTCCTATTATGTCGCCTTACCCTCGAGAGCGGAGATTCACTCTCCCTCCGCTTGGTTTCGCCCTTACGTTTTAACATTTAGTATAGATACGTTTTAATGCTTAGTTCAGTGATGTCAGTATTTTCCCGCAGTAAAAAGTCCTATATGTTAAATCGAATGACCAGCTATCATCATACCAAATTTCATCAAAATCTGTTTAGTGGTTTTTTCGTGATGCGGTCACAGACAGACAGACAGACTAAAATTCTAAAATCAAGGAAAAGGATTTTGATGAAATTTGGTATGGTGATAGCTGGATATCCGGGACAACATATAGGATACTTTTTAACGCGGGAAAATATCTCATTTCTGTGAAAAAATACAAAAACTGCAATGTAAGAGTATACTAATATGTAAAACCTAAGAATTTGGTTTTTGGTCATCTCAACGCGAGCGGAGCCGCGGGCAATGCTAGTTATATGTAAATTACAATATTTCAACCTAAAATGAGGTTCTTACAGTTAATTTTGTTATTTTATCATAAAACAAACATTGGTCAGACCTAAGTAAATACATTAAGTAGGTATATGAAGATTTCGACCGTTATCATACGAGTATGTTATTGTCTAATGGCTTGGTATTCAAATAAATAATATTCCGAAAATAAAATCTAATTTTTATTCGTACGCTTATTTATTAACCGACTTTTGGAAAGGAGGAGGTTCTCATTCGTCGGAATCTTTGTTTTTTTGTTATGTATGTCCATCGATTCCTGAACAGATTTGGATTTTTTTTTCTTAAGGTATACTTCAAAGGTTTTTGTATTACATTTGAATATTATCGAAATCGGTCTTGTGGTTTTTTAAAAATTCAACAATAATTTTTTTTTAAATAAATAGCTTAATCGAATATGTTATGAAAAAACTTTCTTCTTACAAATTACCTGCTTATTACGTCTAAACTAAAAATGGAAAAATAAAAACTAAAAAAAAATCGAATATCGAATTTCCGGCATGTAAAATAAACTAAACGGGGGTTTTCATTCAGAAGGTCCAGTGTAAAGAGTATCAGCTCTTTTCCAAAATGATGTAAGGGATTTTGGCGTATGATTACTCGATTTAGTGCTTCACGCGTGCCAGTGTAATCGTTACATGACAATTTGCGTAGGGGTTTTTTTTTTTAATTTTTAATTTATAATATGTGTCTGCTATTTTAAAATATTATTGTTTGACTTCATGTTTGGTTCTAAACTCCATATATATTATTTACCTTGATGATGATGATGATGATGTTCTCCTGACCGATTCCGGCCACGGCGGCCAATCTCATTGTGACTAGCCAACTGCGCAGGAGATATTATAGTGCACAAGTGTACGCGCAGACACAACGTGCACTCTCTGTTCCTGTCACTCTCATACTCCGGTGGGACGACTGCTCGACACGACCAGTGAGAGTTAAGGCGCAGGACCGACGGCTTTACGTGCTCTCCGAGGCACGGGGGTGAAACACCGCCAACTTCCCAACTCTGGGCTGTTACTGAGGCTTACTATACAGAAAGACTCAATAACTAAACTTGGCCCGATCCGTGACTCGAACCTAGGACCTCCGGGTGTGTAGCCGTACATGCTAGCCACTACACCACCGAGGCAGTTAAATTATTTACCTTAGTAACTTAAAACGTTTTGTCATCAGGAAAAAGATGGAATAGCATCCATTAGTGTGAACAAAGGAGCAGAAATACAGTTCGAATCTGATAGTTTCGCCTGGCTGTTGGACAGCTGGACGGCAATGCAACTCATGAAACGATTTGGAGTATACCGTAAGTTCATTTTACTTTATTACCAAATAAGTAAACGAGAATTTTGTAATTTTTTTCAGATAATTTTGTGCAAGGCAGTGGAAGTCCAGTGGTAAGGCGCTCGCTTGGAAAAGCAAGTGAAGTGGGTTCAAATCCCGGGTCTCGCACTTCTAATTTGTGTAATACTTTCTTAGATTTAGGCGAATGTTTGACATTATTAAATAAAACTATCTTTTCGGATGTAACAACTATACCTTTAAGACATGTAACACCTCAGTCTCTCCCGTGACCATGGATGCTGTAAAGCATTCAAAACGTCGGGAACCAAAAATCAAAATAAATCCGCGAAATAATCCGAAAAGATAGTTTTATTTAATTCTGATTTGTGAATTATTTCCAATATGATTACAATTGGTCTTATAGTGAAGGAAATATCGTGAGGAAACCGCATGTCTGAAAGATCCTAGGAAGTTTTCGAAACCGTGTGAAGTCCACCAACCCGTACTTGGCCAACGTGGTGGATTGTGGTCAGATCCCCCTCGTATTGAAGAGAGATCCACCCCCGGTGTAGCAATAATAACATTATTAATTAGTGTCCACAGCTTTCTATCCCATTAATCTACGAATTCTTTTAGATATCTGTGATAGA
Organism: Brenthis daphne; assembly: GCA_947093115.1. Lineage (NCBI taxonomy): Eukaryota > Metazoa > Arthropoda > Insecta > Lepidoptera > Nymphalidae > Brenthis > Brenthis daphne. Next base: position 51,952,079 of record OX352471.1, on the reverse strand, counting down.
AAACTATATTATTACTAGCATTGCCCGCGGTTACGCTCGCGTTCGGATGATAAAAAAAAATTCTTAGGTTTTACATATTAGTATACTCTTACATTGCAGTTTTTGTATTTTTCTTAAAAATGAGATGTTTTCCCGCGGTAAAAAGTATCCTATATGTTGACCCGGATAACCAGCTATCATCATACCAAAATTCATCAAAATCCCTCCAGTGGTTTTTCCGTGATACGGTAAGAAACAGACAGACAGGCAAAAATTCTAAAAACTATAGATTCGGCCTCTGCATCGATAATAATGTTTATTTCAATAAGGTTTTCCAAAAAATATTTAATGTACAGATTCGGCTTGGTTACAATTTTATTATATGTATAGATTATTATTGTTTAAGTTACACGACATCTTTATTACTTTAAAAGTATGTATCTATGACATTTTTAGGTGTAAATATTTCTTGAAAATTAAATAGAAATTTTCTTAAAATATAACTTATTAATTTCAAATGAAACTGTCTTTTCGGACTGTCATTAAAAATCTTAATTTGGTTGTGAGTTTTTTGTATATCTATCGTTTGTTTTCTAATTGAAAAATTCTAAGATGATCCCATATAGAGACAAATGCCCTCCAGTATTTGAAGATCGTTAAAAACGAAAAATATTGTACTCGTATGAATGCCATAATATTTCACCATTCCAACCTACCTTTCTGTCTACAGAATTAGGATCTTTGGATCCTATTAAATTTCGTTTATATTTAACACTACGGATACTAACGTAAATTTGAATTTTGTCTATTTTTTTTTTAATTTTTTCGCGCTGAAACCCTAAATTTTTCTGCCGTTGGTCATAAAACTTTTGCCAAATCCTATCAGCAGTACAGAAGATGTGATGCGCCGACCCCAAGTGATTGGGAAATAGGCAGGGAGAAGAAGAAGAAAAAAACATGTATATGTAGCCCTACAAACTTTCTTTCAGTGAAAATCTCATCACAATCTGTTAAGCCATTCCAAAGATTACCAGGGACAAACAGAAATACAGACAGACAGAATTTTTTTTGAAAAGATTTGTTTAGGTATTGATATCAAATAAATAACTCTAAGTACTTGAGAAAACATAGTAATTTTGAAATTACAGACAGACACACAAAAAAAAAATCGAAGTATACTTTAAAATTATTTAGAATCATAAGAGAATGGTTTTCATTTAAAGGTTAGTTGTTGGTGTTTTATTAAAATTAAACTTTTCATAGGTGAATGTCGTCTCCAAGAATCTACTGTTCAAACTCTATCAGGAAATGTGGAGCCGTTGAGTCCTGTACAATGCCCTGAGAGTCTGGTGCTTGCGGATTGTTCTGAAACGCCCAGGTCAGAAGAATATATAATAATATATAATAACATATAATATAATAAAGGCAGTGGTAGCCCAGTGGTAACGCGCTCGCTTGAGAAACCGAGTGATGCGGGTTCAAATCCCGGGTCTCGCACCTCTGATATTTTCGTATGCGAATCATTTCTAGCAGGATTACCACTTGCCTTACGGTGAAGGAAAACATCGTGTGGAAACCTGTATGCCTGAGGGAACTTAGCAAGTTTTCGAAAGATATGTGAAGTCCGCCAACCCGCACTTGGCCAGCGTGGTGGACTATGGCCTGATCTCTCTCGTATTGAACGGAGGCCCGTGCCCAGCAGTGGGACTTTAAAAAGGGCTGATTACAACATAATAAAATGTTTTGTTTTCCAAGCAATCATTTTGATCTTTATCAGGAAAAGTTTTTAACAAAAAAATAAAAACCGACTTCAAACAAAAGCACTAAAAAGTATTAACTGATTGGTAGTTTTCATTTACTATACATACCTAATCAAATATTTTCGAAGTCGGTGTGCTTTGCTTTGTATGGGCTGGCACCGATTTCGAAAATATTTGATTAGGTATGTATTTAATAGGTAGGTTTTAATTCTTTAGCTGGAAGTCCAAATCGGTTAATAAATGACGAAGTTCTGAGGTAACAAACATAAAAAAAAATACAGTCGAATTGAGAACCTCCTCCTTTTTGAAGTGGAGTGAAAATATTTTTTATAACTATATTGGTCAGAAAGTATTTTTGCTATAGATTTTGGGATCCCTGGTTTGAGTCGTAGCTAAGTATAATTTTTAGATTCATTTGTCACAAAATTCTCAATAGAAGCCCAGTGTTGGGAAATTGATCGTGTTACGATGTCATAGCTCACGGAAATTATGTAAAGCCTACAATTCTACGCTCGATATTTTTATTAGCTATATAAAATTATTATCACGCCACATCACTACATAGTATAAAACAAAGTCGCTTTCCACTGTCTGTCTGTCCCTATGTATGCTTAGATCCTTAAAACTACGCAACGGATTTTGATGCGGTTTTTTTAATAGATAGAATGATTCAAGAGGAAAATTTTAGTATATAAGTTTTTAAGTTTTTGTATACATTGGCTAAAATATAACGATATTTGTTGGAGGTGTCGGAAAAAATAAGACGTCTGGGAGCTTTCAATGTAAACGCTGCCTAAACCCTTTGAGATATAACAAAATAATGTATGGTGGAATTGTGTATCTTATATAGGTCTACAGAAAAGTCCGCGATGGCATATGTCTATATCTTAAGGATAACATACTTTATCCATTTTAATTTAAAATGTACCTAGAGACAAACACGAGCGAAGCGAGGGTGAATCGCTAGTTGAAAGAAAAAACTTTTTAACAAAAAAATAAAAACCGACTTCAAACAAAAGCACTAAAAAGTAAAAAATAACTGATTGGTAGTTTTCATTTACTATACATACCTAATCAAATATTTTCGAAGTCGGTGTGCTTTGGCTAAGTAATTAAAGCCTACCTATTAAATACATACCTAATCAAATATTTTCGAAATCGGTGCCAGCCCATACAAAGCAAAGCACACCGACTTCGAAAATATTTGATTAGGTATGTATAGTAAATGAAAGCTACCAATCAGTTATTTTTTACTTTTTAGTGCTTTTGTTTGAAATCGGTTTTTATTTTTTTGTTAAAAAGTTTTTATTTTTCCCTTTTTAGTGTAGACAGTAGTAGCATAGTAAGGATTCTAACGTGTTAGGCTTGTCAAATCAAACAAAATAAGCCCAAACTCAAAGTATCTACTATTAGCCGTTGAAGAGTTCCACCTATCCACCTTCTGGCCTTGCCATCAGATCAGGTCAACAACACCGAACCACTGTACTATCAACGAAAATAGAAATACTTGCAAAGTTTCAAGTCAATATGACAATTAGAAGTAGGTTAAATTCATCATTAGTTGTTTTTCCACCCTTAGGGGTGGTATTTTTTTTTTTGAAATTTAAATGGGACCAATCTGGAAGTATACCCTTTCAAACAAAACAAAAATTGTCCAAATCGGTTAATAAATGACGGAGTTCTGAGGTAACAAACATAAAAAAAAAAACATACAGTCGAATTGAGAACCTCCTCCTTTTTGAAGTCGGTTGAAAAGAATAGAGAGTGCAGTTTTAATATAAAATTATTATGATATATGACTTTGAACCTGTGAATATTTATTGTACCAGACTTAAAATAATATTAAAGTACCATTTTAATAAACGCCATTTTGTTACAGCTTCGTAATAACACGTCAACAAGATGGCGGCATCAAAATGTATGATGGCGATCACAACTTGTACAATACTACTAGCGACATTATGAAAAATTCACCGTAAGTAGTATTCATACTTTAGAAAAAATATAATCAATATAAATAATAATTATATATATATATATATATATACACATATATATATATATATATATATATATATATATATATATATATATATATATATATATATATATATATATATATATATATATCGGACAAGTGCGAGTCTCACTCGTATATGAGTTTTCTGTATGAAAAATTAAAATCTATGTTTTGATTTAACATAATATTTCTTTACGTTAAAACTGAAATAAAACATACCCATACTTATGAATTTAATTAATGGAATACAATCTATACATATAATAAAATTGTAACTAAGCCGAATCTGTACATTAAATATTTTTTGGATATCTCATTGAAATAAACATTATTATCGCTACAGAGGCCGAATCTATAATTTTTGGAATTTTCGTCTGTCTGTCTGTCACCGCATCACAGAAAAACAATATAGCTGGTATATGTATATGGAAAAATAGCTGGTTATCCGGGTCAACATATAGGATACTTTTTACCACGGGAAAATAGCTTATTTCTCAGAAAAAATACAAAAACTGCAATGTAAGAGTATACTAATATATAAAACCTAAGAATTTAGTTTTTGGTCATCTGAACGCGGGTGAAGCCGCGGGCAATGCTAGTACACTATAAAGTAGAAGATTAATAAGTAATTCTAACATTTAAACTTGAAGGAAATTCATTCTGCCGAACCACTGACAGTGACAGATCGACTTACCATACTTTAAATATATATTTGAACTGAAAAAATCAAATTTGTTACTGAGAATTGAGTTTTATTCGACATAGATTATTTTGAAATGAAACTTTCTAACCCATAAATTAAATACTTTTTGGTAAAACTGACTTAAAGTTATCGTTTGGATTTGTTCTTAAGACCTTCTTTTTGCTATCATCTATTAAATGAATAAAGAATGACTAAATATTATAAATTGGAAGTTTAGATGTTTGTTACTCAATCACACACACACGGCTGAACGGATTTAGATGAAATTTGGCACAGAGATAGATTATAGTCTGGAATGGCACATAGATTACTTTTTATCTCGAAAAAAAGTACGGTTTCCGTTAGATAGATTTGTTTAGGTCTAGTGGCGAACCCGAGCGAAGAGGGGGTGAGCTGCTAGTATAATATAAATCTTATTATACATACAAAAACACACCTATATAAGCGTATCCTTTCTTGCTGAAATGGGTCAAAAAAGTCGGAAGATACTAATAGATAAAATTACATCCAAATCGGTCCAGTTGTTTCAAACACACACACACGCACACATACACAACACTAATTAAAAAACTCATATATTTTTCACTACTTACATATATTTATTTATAATGACGACACGTCTGGCTCAGTTTGTAGTGACCCTACTTACTGTGCCAGCGGTCGCGGGTTCGAGTCCCGCTGGGGGCATTCATTTGTGTGATGAGCACGAATGTTTGTACTCCAGTCATGGGTGTTTATATTTATAATATGTATGTACTTAAAGTTCTATATGTGTAGCTTACCATGGAACTAGATGGTGCTGTGTGTTAATGTACCAACATATTTATTTATATATATGTATTTAATAATACTTTCTATGATTTTTTGTAAACGGAAATTTTTTTTCAGCATATTGCCGATAGCAGCGGGCTTGAAAGTCCAGTCAGATGCTACTGGAGTTATAATATACAAAAGGTTTAACGAAACCGTCATACTTATACCGTCTTCGTACATGCCGTCTGTGTGTGGTGAATGCGCTGGAGATGTTATTTATAACAGCTGTTAATTTTTTTATATGTTAAAATAAAGAGAAATAGAACTTCTTCAAGAAAGAACTAGAATTCTTCTCCATCTGCTTTCTACAAACAAGAGAAGAAGATTGATCGTCAAAATACGTTAGTGATGCGTTTTAACTTCTTTTTCTTGAAAAAAAAAAAACAATGGAGATAGATTATTAAAAAATATACGCTTTATATGTTATTAAGATAAAATATTATAATACTTTCTTAGATTTACGCGAATATTTTACATTTTAAATATTTTTGGATATTTTTGCGGATTTATTTTGATTTTTCGGTTCTGGATGTTTAGAACGTTTAACAGCAAATATCGTTATAGGTAAAGTCTAAGGTTAAAGTAAGGTTATTTAAAAGAACAAAATTTTACCCAAAATTGAAAAAAAAAACATTATTGTACACGCTATTTTCCTTAAAAATGTCAGAAGCAGCCAATATTTATAAACGCTAAGGTTGGAAAGTTTATTAGTTGTTATCTATCTTTAGTTATCTCTTTGTATTTCTGTATTCAAAACCATTTAACCTAGACCTTTTATATTAAACTAGTTTTAGCTCTCGGCGCCATTCACATTTCATTATTTACTAGCGGCTCTAAGTTTCTACTTTCAAACTTTCACCCCCATTTTTACCCCCTTAAGTATGATTTCCGGTATAAAAACTATAAAATTATCCTATATCTTTCTCTGGGTCTCAAACTATCTTCTTACCAAATTGTATCTAAATCGGTTTAGTAGTTTCGGAGCGTAATCGGGACAAACAAACAAACAAACAAACAAACAAACAAACAAAAAAAAAAAATCTTTCTCTTCATAATATTTAGTATAGATATAAAATAGGCAAAATCAAAACAGTCCAGTACCGTTTCCTCCTTGTTTGTTAATCGATTTTCTTTTTTTTTTGTTTAGTAGCTTTTGACGAGCTTTAGTGTTATCAATAAAAAATAAGGTTGAATTGTAACCCCTGGGTGAACACTAGTATATTTTTTGAGGTCCTGGGTTCGAGTCCAGGTCGGGCCAAGTTTAGTTATTGAGTCTTCCTGTATAGTAAGTCTCAGTAATAGCCCGGAGTTGGGAAGTTGGCGGTGTTTCATCCCCGTGCCTCGGAGAGCACGTAAAACCGTCGGTCCTGCGCCTCAACTCTCACTGGTCGTGTCTCGTGTCGTCCCACCGGAGTATGAGAGTGACAGGAATAGAGAGTGCACGTTGTGTCTGCGCGTACACTTGAGCACTATAATATCTCCTGCGCAGTTGGCTAGTCTCAATGAGATTGGCCGCCGTGGCCGGAATCGGTCGGGAGAACATCATCATGTTTTTATAAGCTTTAAGCTATATTAAGTACACTTAAGCAAAACCAAGAACACACGAACTCTTCTTATTACAAATCTTATTGAAATAGCCATTATTAGCGATACTGACGCCGAATCTATAGTTTTTAGAATTTTTGTCTGTCCGTCTGTCTGGGAATGTATCCTGAGAAAACCACTCGACTGATTTTGATGAAATTTGGTATGATAATAGCTGGTAATCCGGATCAACATATAGGATACTTTTTACTGCGGGAAAATATCTCATCTCTGAGAAATCTATACTAAACGTTAAAACGTTACTAGGGACGAAGTCGCTAGTTTTCATATAAAACGGGTTTCCATACTAAATGGTTTTTATCGAAACCGTAAACGAAATCAAGTTTAATAAGTTTTTTAAAAAGTAAAATATATATATGTATACTACATATATATATATATATATATATATATATATATATATATATAAGAAAAATCCTATTTTAGTTTATAATTTTTATATTATTTTATTGTATTCTTTATATAGCTTAAGTTACGAAGTAGGTGATTGTTAAATAATCTGTGGTCAATTATGACTTTTGAACTCAGTTTTATATTTTGTCCGTCAGTTTACGAATATGTTTTATATATATTTAAAATATACACTTGAAATACTATAAATCTTTTATTTTATTTTACTGGAAAACGCTGCTTTATTCGTCTGTTTATGTTGATATGTTACGTGATGTCTTCTAAATAGGTTTCCTAGGTAAAGTAAAATAGGTTTTATACCGCATTAAATTACAGTATAAATTCTTTATAACGATATTTGATAAACTCCTTTGAAAAGATTCCTTAACAGAGCATTTTCACATAGAGCTTATGCCGTCATGACAGTAAGAGAGAGAGAGAAAGACAAAGGGAGAAAAAGACAGAGGGAGAGAAGAGAAGAGGAGAGGAGCGGAAAGGAGAGGAGGGCTTGATCGATTCTTACGAAATTTTGTGTGTATATTCAGTAGGTCTGAGAATAATATGTAAACTATTTTTTGTAACCCTAAGTGATACCTAAGGGTGATCCACCTCAAAAAAATATTTTTATTTTTTGGTCAATTTTTTTCATCTTATTTGTTTTATGATTCGGCATTAAAAATACATACAAACCTAACTTTTCACAAGGGAAAAACCCGAGCGGAGCGAGAGTGAGTTGCTAATAATATACATATATAATGAAATTCTAACTGAGTCGAATCTGTACATTAAATATTTTTTGGAAAATCTTATTGAAAAAGTCATTATTATCGATTAAGAGGCCGAATCTATAGTTTTTAAAAATTTTGTCTGTCTATGTGTCTGGGAAGGCATCACGAGAAAACCACTGGACAGATTTTAATGAAATTTAGTATGATGATAGCTGTGTATCTGGGTTAATATATAGGATACTTTTTCCTGGGGGAAAATATCTATTCTCTGAAAAATCTATACTAACCATTAAAACATTCCTAGGGACGAAGCCAAGCGGAGCGAGAGCGAGTCGCTAGTTGTTATTAATTACAGCGTAGTCTAAGTTGCTATATTATATGCATTTATTACTAACTGACTTGGTAATCTGGCTAGCGTGTACGGCTGCAGATCCGGAGGTTGATTCGATTCTCGGGTCAGGCCAAGTTCAATTATTGAGTTTTTCTGTCAAGAAATTCTCAGTAGCAGCCCGAAGTTAGGAATTTCAATATAATAAATATATATTTGATAATAATATTTTAATATTTTAGCACATATACACACAACGCCATCTATTTCCATGATAAGCTACGAGGCTTGTGTTATGGATACTGGTATCCAGTTATGGATACTGGTTTAGTTGATACATACATATAATATAAATATAAACACCCATAACTGGAGTACAAACATTCGTGTTCATCACACAAATGAATGCCCCAGCGGGACTCGAACCCGCGACCGCTGGCGAAACAAGTAGGGTCACTACAAACTGAACCAAACGTCTCGTCAAATTAAGCAAAACGTACAAAAAATCACCCGAAATAAATACTTTATTTTTTTAAATCAGACAAATATGGATACAGAAAAAGTAGATAAAGTCACTCCATAAACAGACCTCTCAAGATAGTAAGGTCAAAACAAAATACAAAAATTCCTCTAACATTATAAAAATACTTAACCCTTTTAAATAAAACGTAACAAAAAATAATCAGGGCAGAAGTTCAACCTTATAAGATTATTTATATTTTTAAAATAATAAGCTTCGGTGATCAAAAGACGTGTTGTCCGCTCGACGTTCGACGCTCGAGTGACCGTTTTGACGCATTTTAAACTCGTTGGTCATATACCATAGGCTAATAGGTGTTCAATGGGTATAGACTACTTTGATCAGTCTTTCGCATGGCTACCTTAATCTTACAAAGGTTTTAATAGCTGAATAGTTTTTTGTTTAGAATATTAATATGGGTTAGTGGCTTTTTATAAATAAAGAGGTTAGCTTATATGTTATATTTGTAGCATACGATAAAATTATGCAAGATCTAGTTTTACAACATAAACTGCAACATAACATCGGAATACAAATATGTGTGTATAAATAACACTATTTTTAACCCACTTCCAAAAAGAAGGAGGTTATCAATTCGTCGGAATCTTTTTTTTTTCTTTTTTATTTATGTATGTTCACCGATTACTCGAAGACGCCTGAACCGATTTGGAAAATTGTTTTTTTTTTTTGTTTTAAAGGGTATACTGTCCAGGTGGTCCTATATAAATTTTATCGAAATCGGTCGAGCGGTTTAAAAAACCAACAATAAATATATTTTTTAAATAAATTGTTTGGTCGAATATGTTATTAAAAAACTTTCTTTCAACAAATTACATGCTTATTACGTCTACACTAAAATGGAAAAATAAAAACTTAAAAAAAACCGACTTTTAGGCACTAAAATGTAAAAAATAACTAAACGGTGGTTTTCGTTTAGAATAGATACCTAATCAGATATTTTCGAAGTCGGTGCCAGCCGATGCAAAGCAAATCTAATATATTTCGATACGTAAAATACATTTTTACCTATTAGATATTAATATCTTAGAATATTGTCGGCTGGCACCGACTTCGAAAATATCTGTTTAGGTATCTATTCGAAATGAAAACCTCCGTTTAGTTATTTTTTAAATTTTAGTGCCTGGAAGTCGGTTTTTTTAAGTTTTTTTGCATCACAATTTTTTAAAACAAAAAATTTATTGGATTTTTTTTGCGGAATTATTTTGATTTTTGGTTCCCGACGTTTCTTTCGAATACTTTACAACAAACATAGCCACGGGAGATATATGTCAGTCATAGTAATTACATACCGTGTTTACTTACACAAATTTGAAAAAAAAGAGAAATTACACTCAAGTACCTTACAGTTTTAAATTTTTAATAAGTAATTATATTTAATAATTATAATTATTATAAAATAAAAATGTCTAATCCGAAATAATTTCATTTTTAGTTACCGACGTTTTCAAAAAACCGAAAAGATTTTTAAAAATGTCAAAAAAATATTATAAAGTATATTTACGAGTTGAAATTATAATTTAAGTTTTGCACAATACAATAAGATACGTATATCGATAAAAAGTAGCCTGTACGCTTAATCCAAAACATAAATTATTTTACCTATTCTACGCCAGATTTTTTATTAGCTTAATAAAATAACTAACGACTCACACTCGCTTCACTTGGGTTTGTTCCTGGGTGGTTTCCCCATACAAACTTTCGTCCCCTTTTTCACCCATTTAAGGGATGTTTTCCGGTATAAATCCTATGTCCTTCCCAGGGTCTCAAACTATCTTCTAACCAAAATTCATCTTAATCGGTTCAGTAGTTCTGGAGCTTATTCGGTACAAACAAACAAAAAAATCTTTCCTGTTTATAATATTATATAGTACAGATAACTTTTTTTCACTCAAATCTGTTGAGCAATGATAGTAAGAAGAACTGACAAACTCATGTACACCTTTTGGTTTATAAACTTTTAACTTTAATCGTAAACTACTAAATGTACACAATATTATGTATATTTCTGAAATAAACAGTAAAAAATGTTATAAAAAATTAGCTTTACTAGAAAAAACAAAAATATAAACTTAAAACTTGTTACTCAGCAATAAATTATGTCATTTTTTTACTGAACGTCATGAGTCTACTACCAGTTCGGAAAGAAGAAGCCTCATACCTGAGAAGAACTGGCGAAAGAAACTCAGCGGGGCTAATATTAACTTGCTTGCTATTTAAAACTTTATTATTTGGCTTCATGTTGAATTCTAAGCAGCGCTGGATTTACTTTAGGGGTAATCGGGGCTAGTGCCCAGGGCGGCAAATTTTTAGGGCGGAAAATTCAGAGGGTGGGAAGAAATATTTCTTCGCGTTATCGAAAATATTTTTTTTATTTTACAAAAAATGAAAAAAAAAGATGAAGAAAAGTTTTTATCATTTATAATTTTTTTCTGTGAATTTTTCAAAAAATTAATAATTAAATTTTTTTTTACTTTCAACATTTTATTCAAAACTAACATTGCCCGCGGCTCCGCCCACGTTCACATGACCAAAAAGCAAATTTTTAGGTTTTACACATTAAAATACTCTTACATTGGAGTTTTTGTATTTTTTCTCAGAAATGAGATATTTACCCACAGTAAAAAGTATTCTATATGCTGACCCGGATAACCAGCTATCATCATACCAAATTTCATCAAAAGCCCTCCAGTGGTTTTTCCGTGATGCGGTCACAGAAAGACAGACAGGCAGGCTAAAATTCTAAACACTATAGATTCGGCATCTGTATCGATAATAATGTTTATTTCAATAATATTTTCCAAAAAATAATTAATGTACAGATTCGGCTTAGTCACAATTTTATTATATGTATAGATTTCGTTAATAGGGCGGCATTTTGTACTATGCTCAGGGGCGGCGCTAAGGTTACATCCCGCACTGGTTCTAAGACAGTCTATATTACTCCTTACTCAGAGACAAAAATATACACCTAATTGATTACCTCCTCAGTTTTGAAGTGGAACAAAAACGTGATAGAAACACATGTCTCGTTTGTTTCAACCCCATTGATTGAGTTCAAAGTGGAGGATTAAGACGTAATCTTATTTATTTCAATCAAACATATCCTTTGAAATACTTTAAGCAGAAATATACAGGGTCATTTTTAATTTACTAGAAAACCTTTTGGGAATATATTATTTACATCATAACAACGACATCTGTAACAATAAAAAAATCTTAAATTTTTATTTTCATACAAAAATATAAATATTTTTTTTTGCTCCTTCTAAATGGTAAAGTTTTAGCATCTGGCCAAGTTTAAATAAGTAAGCGTGGCTTCCTGCACCCCTCCACCCCTCCCCCTCCACCGGACACGCACTTTCTTTTGCTAATGCTGAAATATTACCGTTTAGAAGGTGCAATAAAAATATTTTTATTTTAGTAAAATTTAGGATATATTATTTTTTTTCTTACAAATATTGTTGTTATGTTGTAAATAGTGTATTCCCAAATGGTTTTCAGTAAATTAAAAATGACCCCGTATATAGGGTTCTCTCGTAAATTGTGACGTATCGTAGTTTCTGATTCTGAGTTCGATTCCCGGATCTCGTCAAGTTTAGTTATTGGATTTTTCCGTCAAAAAGTTTTCAGTAGAAGCTTGTAGTTGGTAATTTGGTGTCAATAAATAGGATCCTTTTGTAGGCTGTGACATATCGTAGATTCTAGTCCTGAGTTCGAGTCCCGGACGTTGTCAATTAGTTAGTTATTGGGCTTCTCAGTTAAAAAATCTCAGTAGAAGCTTGTAGTTGGGAATTTGGTGCTATTGTGTCGTGGACAGCACTTAAAGCTATCTGTATTATGTCTGATTTTTGTCTCCTTTGGACTGGAGAGTGCACCCGACTGTATGTGACACTTGCTGAGATATCTCCTATTCAAAAGGTTAGAGGATTTAATCAGATTGGCCACCGTGATCGAAATTTCTCAGAATATTATTAAAGATTACAGGTAAGATATTACGTTTAATATATATATATATATATATATATATATATATATATATATATATATATATATAATTTTCTTCGTCACAAAATTGAATCTTATAAAATTCAACTAGACATGTTTCAATTAGAAAACTAGTTACATTTCTTTGTGGCTAGCTAATAAATAAAGTGTAATCGCATAGAACAAAAAACAACAGTTCTTGAATTGCTACTTTGCTTTCTTTTTCTGAAACGTAACCTATGTATTATTCTAATATATCAGCTATATTATTGTAAAGTTTCATTAACATCCATTCAGTAGTTTTTGCGTGAAAGAGTAACAAACATCCAGACATCCATACATACTCACAAACTATCACATTTATAATATTAGTATAGATTATGTTAGTGATTAAACTTACTCACTAAAACAAAAAAAAAAAAAAAACAAAAAAAAAAATAATACACTCGATTTGAATATACCCTCTTTGCAGTCGGTCAAAAAAATACCTATATAGAGAAATTTTGCCATCGCGTTTAATGTTCGAGTTTTAATTTTATTTAAATAGTTTCATACTTGCTTTGGCTTGCAGATTCACAAACGCTTTTGAAGCTCTTTTCCATTAAATAACCACTAAACATGGCCTAGTTCAATGGTGTAGTGGTTAGTCTGTACGGCTGCATATCCATAGGTCCTGGGTTCGAATCCTGGGTCAGGCCAAGTTTAGTTATCGAGTTTTTCTGTTAAAAACAGCCCGAGGCTGGGAAGTTGGCGGTGTTTCTTTACATAATATATAACAGTGATTGTTTTTAATGAATATTTTATGTACAAACTACGTTTTGTCACTATTTTATTATATGTATATATATTTAATATAGATATAGCATAAACGAGAGTCAAAGCTGGACTAACTAAACCAGAGCAAATCAGACCTGGTGACTGAGCAAAATCTGCTATTTAAAAGATTTACCGACATTGCATATAGAACAATCGATTTTGCAATTCAAACACGCTTCACCCCTAGAGACTGTACAGAGGAAATCTCGTTAAATAGCATTGGTCGCGTCGAACGCAGGTGTTTGGGCTTCATGTTACGACTAGATATGAGCTACTGGTATAACTAGTGGCAACGTAAAATTATCAGGTCACAAGTTCGATTCCATTTTAAATGAATAGTTATATTAGTTTGAATTATTTGTGTATAACTAAGGACTTACCTATATGCTACTTCAGTCTATGAACTTATCATCCAAATCCGTTCAGCCTTTGCAACACGAAGAACCAGCTAACGTATAAATACAAACTTTTTTATAAATAAATTTGATTCCCCATACAAAATTTCATCCCCATTTTCACCCCCTGAAGGGATGATTTCCGGGATAAAAAGTATCCTATGTCCTTTCCAGGGTCTCAAAATATCTTGTTACCAAAATTTCATCTAAATATATATGTTTTTTGAGTTTATTCGTTACAAATGTACAAAAATACAAATCTTTCCTCTTTATAATAGTAGTGTCAAAATTGGACCATAATCATTATTGATAATATGAGGAAAATCTATACATATAATAAAATTGTAACTAAGCCGAATCTGTACATTAAATATTTTTTGGAAAATCTTATTGAAATAGACATTATTATCGATACACAGAGGCCGAATATATAGTTTTTAGAATTTTTGTCTGTCTGTCTGTCTGTTTGTTACCGCATCTCAGAAAAACCACTGGGCAGATTTTGATGAAATTTGGTATGGTGATAGTTGGTTATCCGGGTCAACATATAGGATACTTTTTACCGCTATCAAATATCTCATTTTTGAGAAAAAATACAAAAACTGCATTGTAAGTGTATACTAATATGTAAATCCTAAGAATTTGGTTTTTGTCATCTGAACGCGGGCGGAGCCGCGGGCATTGCTAGTATATGTATATGAATATAACCTACTTATCTATCTAAAAATCTATCTATCTCTAATTTTTTTTCAATCACACCAAAGCTCGTCGTATTTGAATAGCATTTTGTTTACAATTCCATGGATTTTTACTTCGTTTGCGCGGAACAGTAATTCTTTTTTTTAAATAATTTCTATATATTTTTTATAGAAAGACAGTGTGTGTTAATGTCCCAACATATTTATTTTATTTATTCATTGATTCCTCCACCCTAAGAGCAGGGGTGTACCGGTACACATCTTATAACTGAATTTTAATTCAAAACCCCCAAATCGCCATTGACCCATCAAATAAGCAACACGGATTAAATTTACTAATAATTTATATTTTTCTAATATAAAAGTTACCTACGTTACAGATAGGAGTCTCGTCAAAATCGGTCCAGCCGTTTCGGAGATTAGCCGGAACAAACAGGCAGACAGACAGACAAAAAAATCTTATTTTTTTCTTTCTCATTATATTTAGACTGTAATATGTAGTTTGTAGGTCACCATTTTAAATCGTTAATTAAACTAAAATATTCTCTGCATTTCCATCGAACAGGTTAATGGGCTAGAATCAGTAATTAAATTTTTCGTTCGAATCCAAAACTATTCGTTCGGATATCGTAAATTGCGTTAAAAGAATGAAACAGACTGAATAGTTCACTTGTTGCTTGCACAAGCTTTTTGTACAGGCTTTTACTGGCATTTAAATATAATATGTAAATAGAAAAAACCAGTATGTATGTATTCAGCCCTTTTTAACGTCCCACTGCTGGGCACGGGCCTCCCTTCAGCACGAGGGGAATCAGGCCATAGTCCCCCACGCTGGCCAAGTGCGGGTTGGCGGACTTCACATGTCTTTTGAAAACTTGCTAGGTTCTCTCAGACATGCAGGTTTCGTCACGATGTTTTCCTTTACCGTTAAGACAAGTGGTAATCATGTTGGAAATGATTCGCACATGAAAACATCAGAGGTGCGAGACCCGGGATTTGAGCTCACTTCAATCGGTTTCCAAGCGAGCGCGTTACCACTGGGCTACCACTGCCTTCTAAAAAAAACAGTCTTCAGGAATAACTAAGCTAGAATATGAATCTGCGACCTTCTGGATAGTAAGCAATGCCAGTTGATAACACCACTTAAAACTTTGACAAATATTCAAGAACTTGCCGAAATGGGGTTGGCTTTTCCCCTTTAATGCTCTAACTTTTAATGAAAGACTTAACACCGAAGGGATTGAAGTTTTAAAATTGACATTTTAAAAAGAAGTAAGTTCCACACTCTCGAGGGAAAACCAATTCATAGTCCAGAATTCTAGTTTTCTAAAGACCTTTGAAATAACAACTTTTTTGAGGCCTACACTAAAAGATTAATATCTAACAAACCTCCTCTTTTGTCTATTTATTAATTCAAATAAGTCTGGCCTTATTGATTTTTATATAACCTTTATGAATAAAAATGAAGTTCGTATATTGAAGACGCGTATTCAAAAACGTACTCCAGTCATGGGTGTTTATATTTATAATATGTATGTATTTAAAGTTATATATGTGTAGTGTATCAACTATCTAGTATCCATAACACAAGCCTCGTAGCTTACCATGGAACTAGATGGTGCTGTGTGTTATTGTCCCAACATATTTATTTATTTATTCCTCCACCCTAAGAGCGGGGGTGAACCGCTACGCATCTTTTAACTTAATTTTAATTCAAAACCCCTATTCGTCATTTACCCATCAAATAAGCCAAATGGGTTAAATTAACTATATTGTAACTAAATAAATTTGTATGTGCGTGCTATCTTTCTTATCTTCAAATACTGAACACCCACTAATGGGACATTTAAAGTGCTGAATAAGTAAAATTATCTTCTTCGGATTTTTTCGCGGATTTATTTAGATTTTTGGTTCCCGACGTTTCGAGGCCGTTCCATTTCAGAGGTTAGCCGGAACACGCAAACAGACAAAAAACATAAAAATTGTTTCTTTCTTAGTAAAAATCTGTTATTTTGATATTGCAAACAGACACACACGACTCAATTTTATTTATCTGTATAGAATAAAATGTCAAATATTGGCGTAAATCTAAGAAAGTATCAACTAAATGAGTGTAACACATTACTTAATCATTCAAAAATAATTATATCCCTTATAATAAGCAGTTAAATTTTGGACTAGCGACTCACCCTCGCTTCGCTTTGCTACCCAATACAAACTTAATCCCCATTTTCACCCCCTTAAGGGATGATTTTCGGGATAAAAAGTATCCTTTGTCCTTCCCAGGGTCTCAAACTATCTTCTTACAAAACTCATCTAAATCGGTTCAGTAGATTCAGAGATTACCTCCTACAACGTGACAAACTCACAAACTTTACCTCTTTATAATATTAGTATAGATAATCACTTAAGGGTAAAAATGATAATATTACCCACATATCTAGAACAAACCATCCACACGCTTAATTCACTAAGCTCATAATCGGTTTACGTTGAATACGTTTTACGTACTTTGATGGCGACCCTTTGATCATTCACCGTTCGGTTGCGTAGCTCAGGGCAATACTAAAAATGGTTTTTATACTAGTAAATACCCCTTACTCCATTCAGAGGTGTTCCTAGGTGTCTTTTTGCCATTGTGTTGCTTTATTTCAAACCGTTTTAGCAACGTACACCGACAAAACAACTAAAAAAACTGACTTCCAGGCACTAAAATGGCAATAAAAAATAACTAAACGGGGGTTTTCATTTAGAATAGATACCTAATCAGATATCTTCGAAGTCGGTGCCAGCCATTTTTAGTATAGACGTAATAAGCGGGTAATTTGTAAGTAGAAAGTTTTTTCATAACATATTCGATTAAGCAATTTATTTAAAAAAAATATTTATTGTTGATTTTTTTAAAAACCGCTCGACTGATTTCGATAAAATTTATATGGGACCACCTGGGAAGTATACCCTATGAAACAAAAAAAATCCAAATCGGTTCAGGCATCTTCTAGTAATCGGTGAACATACATAAAAAAAAAGATTCCGATGAATTGAGAACCTCCTCGTTTTTGGAAGTTGATGTGAAACATCTACATATTATGTTAAAATTACAATTCATAATTAACAGAAACCTATAACGAAATATGGATTAAAATTAAAAAAAAAAGAGTTTCGTTAATAAAATATATTTTTAGGGTTCCGTGCCCAAAGGGTAAAACGGGACCCTATTAATAAGATTCCGCTGTCCGTCCATCTGTCTGTGTGTCCGTCTGTCATCAGGCTGTATCTCATGAACCGTGACAGTTAGATAGTTGAAATTTTCACAGATGATGTATTTCTGTTGCCGCTATAACAATAAATAGGAAAAAATAGACTAAAATAAATATATAAGGGGGCTCCCATACAACAAACGTGATGTTTTGGCTCGTTTTTGCTCGATATTGATAACGGCAACAGGTAGACGCTTGAAATAATCACAGAATATTTAGTTATATATTCACTTTAAAAATAAATAATTAAATTAAAATAAAACAAATATACAACACTCATGTTATTTTTGCCGTTTATATAGATACAGAACCCTTCGTTCGCGAGTCCGACTCACACTTGGCTGGCTTTTTTAATTATTATAATTATAATGATAATTACAAAATATTTGTATATATTCATAAATAGAAAGGAAAATATGTAAGTATTTTAATAGAAACTTTTACAATGGAGTGTGTATAGTATACGCGAGCTTAAAGAGTCGGTTTTACTGCTAAGGCGCGCCAATAGATGTTACACATCAAAAAAAAAAAAACTTTTATTATACTGCTTTTTTGCTAATTTTAATTATATACGACAATAAGACAAACTAAAATTATGCTTGCGGTTTTGCTCGTCTTAACCAATAACTAAACAAGTTCCTATATTCTATTGAATTACGTAGAACTTGGAGTTACTCAACTAATTTAAATTGAGCTCAGCTATATTATTAATTCAAACTATTACCATAAAGGAATTTATATGCCGGAACGGCCAGAGAACAGTATTTGATGCCCTGAATCGTATTATATTTGCTTACGTATAAACCAAAACGCATGATTTCGTCCTCGATCTATGATTAACCTTTCAGTGGTCGCGCTACTACCACTACTCGAACGACTATTCGAAGGTAGATTAGCGATTATAAATCTATTTAAATTTATCGATATGAAAGTCAAAGATATCGATATTTAAATATCGATAATCATAACTTTTAAATGTCGAAATATCCTTATTTTTAACAAGATATCGTTTTTGATTTGTTTTTTGTTCAATCCATATTTCAAGTAATAGGAAACTATTTTACAAATCACGGTGTTTTTATGTTAATAGTTATGTTTTTTATGTTAATAAACCATCGACATTATAAAATTTCGATATTTTGTGGTTGATAATATCGATATATCGATAATAAGCGATCGAAATCGATATTTGCTTCACTCATTCCTACTAAAAATTATTCAGTCTAATGTTTTTTTCTTCGTATGACGTAGTTCTTTTAGCATCAATCCTTGGTGGGCCTCGGGAGGGTTTCTCCAAGTAACCCTACCAACCAAAACTAGAGCGACCCCCTGTTTGTTGTGGTCTATGTCATAAGGGTCCCCCCAACGTACGTTCACCTTGTCGTGGTGGGGGAGCTCAGTAGTGCCCTGCAATCCAGCCGGGCGCGAAGCCAAGAAACGCACAGGGAGGTGGCCCACTTCGGTGGGCGGTGGGAGGTGGCCCTCTTCGGTGGGTGGTGTACCATGCGGGTTGCTCCTGGTACTTCTCTGATAGCAGAGTGAACCTTGGAGCAACCCCGTGGTTGTTGTGGTCTGCTTCGGCAGACCTGCCGTCGGGGCGTCGTAGTTATTAAGACGGGGGAAGGTTTTGTTGGGTACCCACTAAAAAGTGGGTAGTACTGGCTTTGCCGGTGAGTCCCACACCTCTTGCGTAAGTGCATTTCCCAACGTTAAAAAAAGACCTGTCATAAGGGCGTCTTGGTTGAATGCGTAAGTGATCCTCCGACACCTCATTAAGACGAGGTTCTTTCGAGTGGGTACTACTGGCTTTTCTTGTGAATTATAACCACCTGTTGTTATATTACGTTATATGCGTAAATCCGTTAAGGCAAAAAAAGTTATATTTCAATATGAGAATTTTACTCGAGTTTTCCTTCGTAAGTCGGTTTACCTAAGAATGATAATAATTCACCTAAATTCGATAATTCTTTTTTTTTCTGCACTTCCTGAATTAAATCTCAGGCACAGCAGTTAACATCTGTTTTTTTTTAATTCGAATTATAATATTTTTCAATTTTTGTGTATTAATTTCATTGTGTTAGTGTATTTTGTTATTTATTTAATTTAATATTTTATAATAGTAATTTATTATTGTAACATAGATATAATGTAAACTGCCTCGGTGGTGTAGTGGCTAGCATGTACGGCTGCTCACCCGGAGGTCCTGGGTTGGAGTCCCGGGTCGGGCCAAGGTTAGTTATTGAGTCTTTCTGTAAGTGTGTAAGCCTCAGTAACAGCCCGGAGTTGAGAAGTCGGCGGTGTTTCACCCCCGTGCCTCGGAGAGCACGTAAAGCCGTCGATCCTGCGCCTTAACTCTCACTGGTCGTGTCGAGCAGTTGTCCCACCGGAGTATGAGAGTGACAGGAATAGAGAGTGCACTTGTGTCTGCGCGTACACTTGTGCACTATAATATCTCCTGCGCAGTTGGCTAGTCTCAATGAGATAGGCCGCCGTGGCCGGAATCGGTCAGGAGAACATCATCGAACATCATAATGTAAATTTAAAAGGTAGTGCAATTAGCTATAAGAACTTAAAAAAATTGTACTCATATATAATAAATTGTATGTATTATTGTAACGAGCCACTGGTGAATCTAATAAATAAATAAATAAATCTGTAGATTTTTTCTGTGTAGATCTTACATTCATACAACGTGGTTTTTAATCGTTTTTCCATATTTTGTAAGTTAAATATAATTTTGGTAAGGGGTTGTTTTATTATCATAAATAACCTTTTTTTTCTCTAAAATCTGTACACCTATAATATAGGCAAAGAGAAATCAGCTCAGTACCTTTTTCTCCTCTGTTTGTCAATCGATTTTACATATTTTTTAGGTGAAAACTTTAGTGTTATCAGTAAAAACAATTAATAAGTAACTTTTGGATATAGATAGGTAAATCTAATCTATACATATGATAAAATTGTAATAAAGTCGAATCTGTACATTAAATATTTTTTGGAAAATCTAACTGAAATAGATATTATTATCGATTATCGATACAAAGTCCGCATCTATAGTTTTTAGATTTTTTGTCTGTCTGTCTGTTTGTCTGTTACTGCATTACGAGAAAACTACTGGACAGATTTTGATGAAATTTGGTATGATGATAGCTGGTTATCCGGGTCAACATATAGGATACATTTGGTTGATAGAACTGCATTGTAAGAGTACATATACTAATGTGTAAAACCTAAGAATTTGGTTTTTGGTCATCTGAACGCGGGCGGAGCCGCGGGCTATGCTAGTCATATATATTTTCCTAAAATTTTCAACAACGTTTATGGTCCAATTTCATGTCCATTGGCTTAAGATTAGTCCAAGTAACTACATAATTAGGAACAAATCTGCTACATCATTATAACGACATGTCAATGTTAGCCCAGTGGTGACGCGCTCGCTTGGAAAACTAAGTGATGCAAGTTCGAATTCCGGGCTCACCTCACACCTCTGATATTCTCATGTGCGATTGATTTTCAACATGATTACCTACGAAATATTTAGGGTTAAGAAAACATTGCGAAAAAACCTGCATGTCTGAGAGAACTTGGCTAGTTTTCGAAAGACATGTGCAGTCCGCTCGTACTTGGCCAGGCCATGGTCTGACCTCTCTCGCATTCTTCAATGGGAAAGAAGTCCATTCTCGTAGTGGGACTTTAAAATAAAGGGCTAAATAAAAAAAAATATTAAAATGACACAAACATACAAAAATTATATTCAGAGACAGACAACAGATGGAAGGATTAATATATATATTACTAAAATAGAAACGAATTTTAGTTTTCTAGTTGCTCTGTAAATCATTCACATGTATGTATTCAGCCCTTTTTAACGTCCCACTGCTGGGGGTGGGCCTCCCTTCAGCACGAAGAGGATCAGGCCATAGTCCACCACGCTGGCCAAGTGCGGGTTGGCGGACTACACATGTCTTTTGAAAACTTACTAGGTTCTCTCAGACATGCAGGTTTCCTCACGATGTTTTCCTTCACCGTTAAGACAAGTGGTAATCATGTTGGAAATGATTCGCACATGAAAATATCAGAGGTGCGAGACCCGGGATTTGAACTCGCTTCACTCGGTTTCCCAAGCGACCGCGTTACCACTGGGCTACCACTGCCTTCACATACTGTGTCAGAAATGATGAAGTTTAAACATAATATGCTGTTATTTCAGGATGTTGAAATTCATATTTTACTTTCACTAACAACTAGACTAAAGTTGCCCAGAAAGGTTGTTTGATTAAATCAAAATAGACATTAAGGATGTGACACACTAGCCGATTTGTATTATTCTATAATTTTTGACCGATTTTAAAAACGCTGTAGTCATATCGGTTGTGTGTTCGTTTGTATGTTACGCAATATCTACGACTTTTTAAATTGATCTTCATAATAATTTTTGAAAGAAAGGGTTATACCTCAACAATGGTCCTCTTTTTAATTAAAAAAAAAACAAAATCTACACCTCATAATGTTTTTTTTTGAACTCGATGTACCAATCCATATTATAGTGCCAATCATGGATCATGATCGGTCCGGTATCATTCTGGTAAAATATTTTTAGACACGAATATAGAGTCAAATTCCGGTCGAGTTACGCTTCAGCAATTTTTTGCCCAACATCTCTTTACTAACTAGATCGATATCGGACTAAAAACGGACTGTAAGGGCCGATTCACACTACAGTGGCGATCACTGTCCAATCTTGATCCGAATCGGTCTGGTAAAGTATTTTTACAAAAGAATCGTTGCTAGAGCTAAGGCTGTGATTCGACAGGAACTTGACTCTTAGTGATAGTGTGAATGCACTCATTGTTATCTCTATAAATTTACTTTACCAGATCGAAGCCCGAAAATGAACAGTGATCGGCACTATAGTATGGATTAGGCCTAAAAGTGATCGGCACTATAATGGTAATGGTAAAACAATAAATAGCCTTTATTGTTATAAAATGATTACCGATAGCTTAATTTGATCGGTTTGCGATCACCATATCCTAACTCTGGGCTGTTCCAGATTTTTTTTGACCAAAACATATTTAAATTTCACTTATCTCACTTCTTACTAATATTATAAATGTGAAAGTTTAGATGTTTGGATGGATGTTTGTTACTCCATCACGCCAAAACGGCTGAACGGATCTGGATGAAATTTGGCACAGACATAGATTATAGTCTGTAATAGCACATAGGTTATTTTTTGTCCCTGAAAAAATTATAGTTCCCGTGGAATAGGTTTGTTTTTGTTTTTTTTTTGAGGAGAACACGAGCGAAGCCGGGATGAGCCTCTTGTAGCTTCTCCCTCTTTCTTAACTTCTCCCTTTTATACGCTATAATAGACCAGTCCCTCTGCGAGGAGTCTAACTTACCACTCATTTTTGTATGGCCCGACCCGGGTCTCGAACTGAGGACAGAAATCTGCATAAAGTATAGTCCCTAGACTAACAAAGCAGTTTATAAGCTGAGTATTACCACCCATCCCTTACAACCACGGTCATACACTCTCAGATCATTAAGACCAAAAAGTTTAATGTTACCAGAAGTTTTCCTATAATAAACCCTTTGAACTTCTGCCCACTTTGACTGAATAGGTCAAGTTATAAGCCAAGCCCGATAACTTCTATTGGACCCTTTGTTTTGAGGTCATAGGTTTATTTTATTCGAATATTATAATTATGCTTTAAATTATTAACCTTGAAAAAGATTCCAACGAATTGAGTAACTCCTTTTTGGAAGTCGGTTAAAATACTAGTTGAACCCTTACAGGTGTTCTTTTTTAATTTTTAAGTTATGCACAATTTTTTTTTAAATACTTTCTTAGATTTAAGCAAATATTTGACATCTTCTCTATATATAATATAAAAATGAATCGCTGAATGTGTTGGTAAGCGCAAATCCCGAGAGCAGCTGAACCGATTACGCTAATTCTTTTCTTAGAATATTCCTTGAAGTACGAAGATGGTTCTTACGGAGAGAAAAATTTAAAAAATTGCCCGAAAAAGTCTAAAAACAACACTTTTCTATACTCCCATACAAAAGATTCGTAATAATACTTAAAAGTCAATTTGAACTTTAATACCATACCATAAAGTGTAAGTGTTAGTGGAGAGGTTCCGGGAAGGCAAAACAATTGAGTGACGTTAGAATCGTATCAATATTAATGTCAATATTTGTCAATATTATTAACAAAAAAAATTAAAATGTATATGGCTAACGCTGGTTAATAACTATTTATATCTATTTAAAACGCACCTAGCGACGAACCCGAGCGAAGCGAGGGTGAGCCGCTTGTTTTAAATAAAACTCTTCTTGGATTTTTTCGCATATTTATTTGGATTTTTGGTTCAATGTTCCAAATGCTTTACAAGAATTATGGACAGAGGAGATACTGACCATGATTGATGTTTATATGTATTTTTTTTGTTTGAGTTTGTTTCTTTTTAGTTTATACCTTTTATCCCTTTGTTATTAATTATAAATATTTCTTAGATCGTGCATGTTGTGACACCTTCAAATGTTGAACATTTTACTATATTTTGTACTAGCGACACACCCTTGCTTCGCTCGGGTTCGTCCCTAGGTTGATTCCCAATACAAATTTTCTTACCCACTCTCACCACCTTAGGGGATGTTTTCTGGAATAAAAACTATCCTATGTCCTTCCCAGGGTCTAAAACTACCTTCTTACCAAATTTCATCTATATCGGTTTAGTAGATTCAGAGATTACTCCCTACAACCTCACAAACTTTACCTCTTTATAATATTAGTATAGATTAAGTTTTTCGATAAGATGTTATAATCTATACATATAATAAAAGATGAACAGTTTGCTGTCTGTGCATGGAAGATATTTGAGAAAACCTATCATTGGGGGTCTTTATTTACGCAATAGAACCCAAAACAATGATCTTTAGAATTTTTGTCTGTTTGTCTGTGAGTTTGTGCGCGTTAATCTCAGAAACGGCTTAACCGATTTGGATGCGGTTTTCATTAATGTATTGTGATAAGCTTCACTTAACATTAAGTATATGTTTCATTTCAATCGGTTCATAAATAAAAAAGTTACGTCAATTTAAAAAAAATCACCCAGGGACGAACCCGAGTGGAGCGAGGGTGAGTCGCTAGTTAGATATGTTTATAGTGTATTTATTCCATACTAACCTTTAAAACATATCTAGGGGCGAACCCGAGCGGAGCTAGGTCAAGCCGCCAGTGTTTTAATAACTGTATGTCCAGTAAACCAATACATCAATACATATAATAAATATGCAACTGATAGCTGTCTGTCTGATGAAAGATATTTGAGAAAAACTATTATTGGGGGTCGCAATAAAACCCAAAACGATGATTTTTTATATTTTTATCTGTTTGTCTACGTGTTTGTACGCGCTTATCTCAGAAACGGCTGAACTGATTTGGGTGCGGTTTTCACTTATGTGTAAGCTTCACTTAACATTTAGTATTTGTTTTATTTCAATCTGTTAATAAATGAAAAAGTTATGTCAATTTAAAGAATCACCTAGCGACGAACCTGACCAAAGCAAATGTGAGTTGCTAGTAAATAAATATAATTCTTTAGCCTGAGCCTATGTACTTCTAGTTATAATTTATCTGGACTTTCATCCAATTACATACATACACACAAATTATCTTTATACTGACTTGCATCTTATATGGACAATTTCAATGCCCATATACCAAGAAGTTCTAGCTGAATAGGTTATTGTTATTTGTATATGGAAATAAGGACGCATCTGTGCATAGCTAAAGTATCCTTATAACTAAAAAGCCACTATAGAGTATATAAAAATTGCGTTTTTCTTATAAGACGCTTATAATAATAATAATAATATGTTGGTACATTAAAACACAACACCATCTAGTTCCATGGTAAGCTACGAGGCTTGTGTTATGGATACCAGATAGTTGATACACTACACATATATTGCTTTAAATACATACATATTATAAATATAAACACCCATGACTGGAGTACAAACATTTGTGCGCATCACACAAATGAATGCCCTCAGCGGGACTCGAACCCGCGACCGCTGGCATAGTAAGTAGGGTCACTACAAACTGAACCAAACGTGTCGTCAAGCATGTATTTACATCCTTATATTTAAATTTCAATATCTTAAGACAAGGCTTCTATTACATTTCACGAAACACAATTTTTGTGCTAAATTATAGAGTAGTACATTCCCGTTGGACCAAAATATGGAGCCATTAAAGATTTCTCTGAAAAAATATTTTATGGCATATATTTAAAAATATTTTTGGAATATTAAAGTTATTAAATATTTTTATAAAAAATAATTAATTTTGTAAGCAGGAACTTAAGTCTATGTTACCTTTAAAGTGTGAATATCTGTTAGAGTGTAGAATAACTAGACAGTTTTATTATTTAATTGGTATCGGTAAAATGCGAAAAATTTGCATGTTTTTAAGTTATTAAGATAATATGCACCACTTCCAGATAAAATGTAGACTCATAACCAAGCGTTCACGCCCAAGACGCAACACACACGCACAGGCACACACGTACACACACACACACACACACACACACACACACACACACACACACACACACACACACACACACACACACACACACACACACACACATGAAAGTAGTCCAATTACAATTTATTATAAAGATTTATAACACGTACTAATATTTTAGTACTTATATGCTTATTACACAAATGTGAAGCTAACTCGATGAACTATCTAACAAAATAAAAGATAACATATATCTGTCTCACTTCTATTTTCAAGATTTACAGTCGTTGAATTAAATTAAATTAAATTAAATTAATATGTTAGGAAATTATCACACAGCACCATCTAGTTCCATGGTAAGCTACGAGGCCTGTGTTATGGATACCAGATAGTTGATACACTACACATATATAACTTTAAATACATACATATTATAAATATAAACACCCATGACTGGACTACAAACATTTGTGCTCATCACACAAATGAATGCCCCCAGCGGGACTCGAACCCGCGACCGCTGGCACAGGAAGTAGGGTATTACAAATTGAGCCAAACGTGTCGTCATTACGAAGAATAGAAATTTTGAAAATCTTATATTATTAAATGAACAATTCTTGTATAAATAAAAATTTATTTTGTGTTTGTAGAATATAAACGGCTCAAAGGGTTTGAATCAATTTCTCAAATTTATCCGTACAAATATGCTGAAAAAACGCAATTTTTATATATATATATATATGTATATATATATATATATATATGTTCCCAAAAACACCGAGCGAAGCTCAGTAAAACTCTAATATGTATGTTATAGAATCATAATATGTCATTTTCATTTATTTTTTAGATTTATATTCTTTAACAATTATACAAATATCTTCTGAGCCCCAATATTCTATAATCTACAGATTACCTAGCAAGGTGCAATTTGCAGATAAACGGATTCCGCACTCTATCGGTAACATAATATATATAACGACAATTAACGCGTAAGCATTAAATTCTCTTTTATATTTTATACTTTTGCTTATAAAAGTATTATTTTTGTTTATTATTTTTGTAATATTATCTTTACATATAATAAAATTCTAACTGAATCGAATCTGTACATTAAATATTTCTTGGAAAATCTTATTGAAATAGTCATTATTATCGATACAGAGACCGAATCTATATTTTTTTGAATTCTTGTCTGTCTGTCAGGGAACGCTTCACGAGAAAACCACTGGTCAGATTTTGATTAAATTTTCTATGACGATAGCTAGGTTTCCGGGTCAACATATAAGATACTTTTTACTGCAGGAAAATATCTAATTTGTGAGAAATCTATACTAACCGTTAAAACATTCTTAGGGAAGAACCCGAGTAGCGCGAGAGCGAGTCGCTAGTATGTTATATTACTAATATTCGTATATTATTCTTAAATTTCAATAATCATCGATACATTTTATTAATTATTAAAATTATTTACTTGCCATATAAAACAAATCTATACATTATAACTAAACTTATAGATTTTCATTTCACTCAACCACACTTCATAAACACTTTTAAAGTCAATTCGAGTGTCCGAAAATTTAATCTCTACTTAAAGTCACACCAAAGCGGTATAAGCAAAAAATATTCATTTAACTTAGAAACGTTTTTCTAACAGAATGTTCCTAACAATAAATTTCACAGAGCAAAAACATTATACGTTGGTTACCCCACTTTGACCGACCTCAGTATTTATATATATAGCCTCCACGCATTTTCAGCTTAGTCGATGACAGCGCTCTACAAAGGGCGGACGTGTCGCCTTCAAAACGGTACAACGCGAAGTATTATTAAAGAAAATATATTATATATATATGTAAAAGTGTGGTGGGTTATATGGATAGTGGCTTCGTGGATAAAAGGTGAGTGGGTGACGATATTTTTGTTTTTAAAAGCAGGTAGAGCCGTATTTGTAATGAGATATTCGCCGTCTGTGCAAAGTTTTCTCACTCTTATACAGAACGGTCTGAGATATAAGAATACGTATTAAGTAATTGTTAAAAGTATACGATTTCATACAAAATCCATTAAAACTTCTGTGGAATCGACAGTTCAAATTATAATGACTCTACCTGTAGCACAAAATGTAATTTTTTCTTATGAAATTGTGTTATAATTTAATCTACTTTGTTATCTTCTTCATATTATTAATAATAAACATTTCTACTATTATGATTGTGTAAAACAAAGACTCTAAGTATATTTTTTGTTTGATAAAAAACAATTTCTGAATAAATAGTTATTCATCTTGTGAAATATGTTCAAAGAAATTTCATACTTGCGTCGAGTTTCATTGTAATGAAACTCAAAGCCTCTTGTAATTGTGCAACTTAATTCACAGTCCATTAATGGAAAATTTTATTCTAAATGGTGAAAAATTTTATATTTTTTATCTAGTTTTCTGTATTATATCAAGTTAAAAATCTTAAAAAAAAATACTATACAAATTAATGAGATTATTTAGCTCTTATATAATATGTTATGTTCTTAGATGTACTTGAATATTCGACATCTACTCGTATGTATGTACATATATAATATATAAAAATTCAAATGCTGTATGTTTGTCTTACCAAAAAACGGCTGGACCAATGTGAACAATTCTTTTTTTTATTTTGTTAGGAGTATGTCAGGGGTGATCTAAGTATTAAAAAATAGGGAAAACCCAAAAGAAAAACTGGAAAGCCAAAAAATTTAGAACTTTTTATTATGTACCTAGGTATGTATATATAAAATATACTATGTCTATCTATTTCATACTAGCCGTTAAAACATACATACCATAGGGACGAATCGAGGGTGAGCCGCTAGTTTTTAAGACAACTATCATTTCAGAGTTTTTCGTGGATTTATTTGGATTTTTTGAACATTCGAAACATCTGTAACCAAACCATTCAAAAATATAATTTTATTTGAAATATTATACAGCTTTTGTATTTTTTTTTAAATAAGATTATAATAACTTATACACGTATATATAATCCTTATTACCTTAGATATCGTCGATTTTGGATTCGATTTTTAGGCAGCGAGTGTTTATTATTGCTTATACGTAATAGTGAAATTTGATCTGGTATTATTAAGAATAAATACCAATATTATCAGCACACCACGATATCACCACGCGGTGTCTTATTACTGGTAGGAAAATACAAACAAAATAAAGATTCACTATATCTTTAACCGACTTCCAAAAAGGAGGAGGTTATCAATTCGTCGGAATCTTTTTTTATGTATGTTCACCGATTACTCGAAGACTCCTGAACCGATTTGGAATTTTTTTTTGTTTCATAGGGTATACTTCCCAGGTGGTCCCATATAAATTTTATCGAAATCGGTCGAGCGGTTTTTAACAAATCAACAATAAATATATTTTTTTAAATAAATTGCTTAATCGAATATGTTATTAAAAAACTTTCTACTTACAAATTACCCGCTTATTACGTCTATACTAAAAATGGCTGGCACCGACTTCGAAGATATCTGATTAGGTATGTATTCTAAATGAAAACCTCTGTTTAGTTATTTTTTACATTTTAGTGCCTGGAAGTCGGTTTTTATTTTTTGTTATATACTCGTATCTACAGAAAAGTGTTTGATATTCGTTTTTTTTCGAATTTCTTTTATTGATGACGAATTTTGACAAGTAAAACTTAATACAAGATGACATTCCACAAACGTTGAAGACTAGAAATATAAAAAATACTAGCAACTCGCCCTCGCTCCGCTCGGGTTCGTCCCTAGTTATGTTTTAAAGATTAGTATAGAATTCTTACAGATGAGATATTATTTCGCAGTAAAAAGTATCCTATATATTGATCCGCATAACCAGCTATCATCATATCAAACTTCATCACAATCTGTCTAGTGATTTTCTCGTAATGCGTTCCCAGACAGACAGACAGACAGACAGACAAAATATCTAAAAACTATAGATTCGACCACTATATGTATTTATACTCACTTGATATAGTACGATTTTATGACGTAACGATTAAATTTGTTTTTTTTTTATAAATTTCAAAATTTATAATCTTAAACGGTCTGTCTCTATGTTTTCTAAGCTCCATAGTCTTCCAAATATAAATTAAAAAAAAAAAAACAATCTGTTTCATAATATTGGTTCTACGACGTAACTCTACGTCAACAATTTCATACGAAAAGAGAACAAAGTCTCTATCTACATCGGCTCTACGCCGTAGCTTTAAGTCTACGCTTTCAACATGCTTAATCCAAAACATGACAATTAAAAAAATTAAGGCCATCTTTTGTAAGAGAATATGATATCATAATTATAAAGTAGCAAATTTAACTAAAAATGTAGCAAAAATGTAGTAAAAATGTAAAAAAAAATATTTTACTAAGTTAATTATTCCCTCCATGACCGCGGACACGCCGGCGTGTCAGTTAACAATAGATTTCTTAGAAATTTAATTGATTTCTTAGAAATTCACCTGGAGGTGTTCTAGTTCATGTGTTACTCTGATGTATAAGCTGTATTACATAAAAGTTTCATCAAAATTAATTTAGTGGTTTTTACGTGAAATAATAACAAACATCCATCTATATATACTTATTAACTTTCACGTTTACAAAATTGGTACGATTCTAAGTGTACTCTATCATATCCTAGTAAGATTAAAGGCCATTGTTAGACCTAAAAAGTGGAAAATTTCTCAGTACACTTTTATAAAGACATGAATAGCCTTAGATTTTATCATTATTTTTTTTTTAAACAAAACTATCTTTTGAATCTCAGTCTGAGGTCTCTCCTGTGATGATGATTGCTGTAAAGCATTAGGAACATCGTCGGGAACCAAAAAATCAAAATAAATTCGAATGGATAGATTTATTTAATACTAGCGGCTCACCATCGCTTCGCTCGGGTTCCGCACTAGGTACGTTTTATATAGTTATTAGCCAGCGTTAGTTATAATAAATTAAATTTTTTTTTCGTTAATTTTTAATTTTTTCTCTTTATTAAAACTTTCCGTGGACCTTAAGGAACATACGAAAAAAAATGTTTGCCGAATTGGTCCAGCCATTCTTGAGTTATGCGCTTACCAACATTCATTTATATATATATATATATATATATATATATATATATATATATATATATATATATATATATATACAAGCCTCGTACAAGAATCGAATCTACGTCAACACGAAAATATTGTCAATGCTTCGGAAATCCAATAAATATTCAATATCTATAAAATGATACTTCATTTCCGATAAAACTCAATTTTTATTGTTAAATTGAATTTGATACGCCTCCTTGAGATCAGAAATATGAAAATGAAATTACTTACGAAATTTGAATGTAAATATGTACATATTATACTAAACCTATTACGATGGAGGTCACAAGTTTGATTACTGACAAACCTAGGTTTCATGAAGGTAAGGGGACCAGTTTTGTAGTATTAAATTAGCAATTCTTGTATATATTAATTTCATGTATTTTGGGAACGGCTCTAACGATATGGATGAAACTCTGTTTTTAGATAAGGTTTTACTTTTTCAGCTTATCTATATAAGTGTTTGTTTCCTGAAAAAAAGTGTGTGTGTACTTATGTACGCACGTAAGAAGTTATACTTCTTTGGTGTAACAGAACAAAAATAGCTAAAGATTTCATCCCGTGTGTCACAACTCTCTGTTTGTAAAAGGTATGCAGCTAACTTCATCATGTCGCTTTTTGGCTGTCGGTGCGCGCGCGTATCGTTAAAAACGTACTGTCATATTTTTTTCCAAACGTGCCAAAAGAAGTATAACTTTAAAAACTCAATTTTTATATACTTTCCGAAAAACACATGATTTTACAAAAAATGTCTAATATCTTTGTCTTGTGTAAAATGAGATTTGAAATCGTTACAAAAGTTGTAGAGCATAAAATTACCTTTGAATTTGGTCTTAAACTTAGCCGTTTGAATCTTTATATCCTGTTCTAACTTCTAAATGACTTAAACGATTTTATCGATATTTTTGTGTATTTTTTTTTATTTATGTACCAAAAAAAAAACATATAACATAGAAAACAGATACCATGCGTACAAAGGATGACTTATCTCTTTAAGAGAACTCTACCAGAAACCCTCAAGCGTGAGAAAAAAATAATAATAATAAGGTGCGGTGTAGGTACAAACTAGTTAACTATTATATTTATATCAATTTTTATATTATACACATTTACATATATACGGGCATATTACATAGATATTTACATACATAAATCCATACTAATATTATAAATGTGAAAGTGGTAGTGTGTTTGTTTGTTTGACCTTCTTTCAGGTCAAAACGGAATGACGTGTTGGCGTGATATTCTGTGTGGTGATAGTTGGAAGGCTGGAGAGTGACATAACCTACTTTTTACCGCCGGAGATTATCTCATTCCTGTAGGAAGACACGTTATAATACAATCCAAAAAAAAATATGGTCAGAATTACTTGAAACTTGGTATTAATGCTTTTCAATAAAATTAAATAAATACGTGTTTTAGCATTTTTTGAAATTCGTCCAATAAGGGGGTAAAATAGGGGATGAAAATTTGTATGAAACTATCTTTTCAGGGATTTTTTTGTAGTTTTAGCGCGAGCGAAGCCGCGGGTTCTGCTAGAATATCTATATATATAAAAGAAAGTCGTGTTAGTTACTTCGCTTATAACTCAAGAACGGCTGAACCGATTTAGCTGAAAATTGGCAGGGAGGTAGTTTAGAGCCAGGAGAAGGACATAGGATACTTTTTATCCCGTTCGACCGCGTTCCAATTTTTATGATATTTTAATTTTTGGATTTCTCTTAGTCCGGAATAGGTAAGTATTAAAACATATAATTAAAATGTGAGAAAGAAAGATTTTTTCTTTTTATATCTATTTAAAACGTACCTAGCGACGAACCCGAGCGAAGCGAGGGTGAGCCGCTAGTTATATAATAAAGAAATTATGGCGTCATCTGGATGATGCATAAGCATAGTTGGTCCCGAAAGGTGTGCCACCTCTGACATCTGGCCTACTATTATAGCGTATACAATACCACAATAAAGGTTTTTAATTAAAGTTACGGAGCTAACACCTTTCATCCCAAAGTTGCCTTATTTGATTGAGGTAAGAGATCTTACCAAAAATCTCATCGTATTTACTTATATATAGGTAGACTAGCGACTCACCCTCGCTTCGCTCGGTTTCGTTACAAGCTTAATTCCCCATACAAACTTTCATTCCCATTTTGATCCCCGTAACAGATGATTTCCGAGATAAAAAGTATCCTATGTCCTTTCCAGGGTCTCAAACTATCTTCTTACCAAATTTCATCTAAATCGGTTCAGTAGATGCAGAGATTACCCCCTACAACGTCACAAACTCACAAACTTTACTTTATAATATTAGTACAGATATATAGATTATGTATAGATAGATATATATAGTCAACATATGTTTTGTTCTAAGCAAAAAATAATCTTTTTAAATTCGTGGCGAGCTTTAAAACCACTATATTTTATCTATTTGTAACGTTTTTTTTTTACATTAACACACAACACCATCTAGTTCCATGGTAAGCTACGAGGCTTGTGTTATGGATACCAGATAGTTGATACACTACACGTATATGACTTTGAATACAAACATATTATAAATATAAACACCCATGACTAGAGTACAAACATTCGTGCTTATGACACAAATGATTGCCCCCAGCGGGACTCGAACCCGCGACCGCTGGCGCAGCAAGTAGGGTACTACAAAAATGTTTGTTGAATTACTATATTGGCTCTTTTTTGCACAAATTATGCCAAAGGGTCGCGGGCAAAAGCGAGTCTATAATAAAGTGGGATTTGAAGGTAAGCCCTTAAGTAAGCCACTTCGATTTGGTTGAAGTAAATATTTTGATTTCTATTAATAATAATCAGTCGTTAGACTAATTGATGATTAAGGCATTGGTAGCCCAGTGGTTTCGAACTGGCTTGGAAAACCAAGTGGTGTGGGTTGAAATCCCGGGTCTCGCACCTCAGATATTTTAATTTACGAATCATTTCTAACATGATTACCATATGTCTTACGGTGAACTAAAACGTCTTGAGTAAAGAAACCTATATATCTGAGAGAACCTAACAAGTTTCACAATTGTCCAAGTTTTGGCCAGCGTAGTGGAATATGGTCTGATGATGATGATGAAAAAGTGTTAAATACAAACATACAACTTATTGGAAATTATTGCTAATTGTACCAATTTTCATACTTTTTTATTTTCATCACGAGTGAAGCCACGGTATAAAGTTATAGGTATATATATAACAAACTATTCAATACCTTCTGTCCATCCATAACATGGTAAAGCTACTCGTAACACTACACTCTCGAACCCAAATAAACTACAACGACCGAGTATCCCTCGGGGACCAACTTTATGTTGAAGATGAAATAAGATTGTCAAAAGTATAGGTTTCTTACGTTTTATTATTATGAAAATGTATTTTTTACTAGATAGCAGGCATCCTTGTGTTTCCGCTTATTTTGCTTCTTTTCACATTTTATCTACTATTTAATCACATATATTATACACTTTTTACTAGGCTTCGTCCAGTGGTCGAAATACCAACATGATCATTTTTAAACCCCGACGCAAAAAGAGGGGTGTTTGACGTCGATGTCTGTCTGGGTGTGTGTGTATCTGTAAGTCTGTGGCATCGTAGCCTTCAAACGGATTAACCGATTTTGATGGGGTTGTTTTCATTTGAAAGCCAGTTTCCTTGCGGTGGTTCTTAGCTATGTTTGGTTAATATCAGTCCAGCAGTGTAAGAGTATTAACTATTTTCCAAAATGATGTAAGGCATTTTGGCGTATGATTACTCGATTAAGTGCATCACGCGTGCCAGTGTAATCGTTAAATGACAATTAATTTGTGTAGGGGTTTTTTTTTAATTTTTGATTCATAATTATAGGATGAATTAAATGTATACTAATATTATAAAAAATTAAAAAAAAAAATTATATAATTTTATATTTCAGCAATGTGATATAGATATTTTTTCGGATAGTTTAAATTTATTCAAAAAGAAAGTGTATTTAAATATTTAGATTAGTTATTTT
Source organism: Brenthis daphne (assembly GCA_947093115.1). NCBI lineage: Eukaryota > Metazoa > Arthropoda > Insecta > Lepidoptera > Nymphalidae > Brenthis > Brenthis daphne. The sequence goes on along the minus strand of OX352471.1, from coordinate 51,916,376 downwards.
TTTTCTTCTTTTGTTTATTGTACAACTAAAATTTTAATGGAATAATTCTATAAAAAGATGTGCATACTTTTAAAATAAATTTATATACAAATAGGTAAAATTATAATGTGGAATAAATGTTTTTATGTAAATTTAGTTAGTAAGCCTTTGTAATAAATAAATAAATAAATAAATAAATAAATAAATAAATAAATAAATAAATAAATAAATAAATAAATAAATAAATAAATAAATAAATAAATAAATAAATAAATAAATAAATAAATAAATAAATGAATAAATAAATAAATAAATAAATAAAGAGGTAAAGTTTGTGAGTTTGTAAGATTGTGAGTTTGGGACGTTGTAGGGGGTAATCTCTGGATCTACAGAACCAATTTAGATGAAATTTAGTAAGAAGGTAGTTTGAGACCCTGGAAAGGACATAGGATATTTTTTTATCCCGGAAATCATCCCAAAATGGGGATGAAAGCTTGTATTGGGAACCATTGGGAACCATGAATTTGGATGTTTATATTTTTTATGTATATACGGGCATAGCTCCGTGATTTATAGACGGATTTGCAAAATTATTATTTTGTTCGATAGAGGTTTTTCTAAATGGTCCCATTAAATTTTGAAAAAAACAAACACCCTAAGCGTAAAAAAAAACACTAAAAAGTATAAACTAACTGACTGGCAGTTTTCATTTACTATAGATACCTAATCAAATATTTTTCATACCTATCTATAGTAAATGAAAACTACCAATTAGTATTTTTACTTAAGTGTGTTTTTGAAGTGAGTTTTTTTTAAGTTTTATTTTTCCATTTTTGTATTCAGTAGGTACCGACGAGTTTTAGTGTTGTAGTATTTAAAGCTTTTTTAGAATGCCTAATTTATAGCCTACTAGCGACTCACTTTCGCTTCGCTCGGGTTCGTCCCTGGGTACGATTTGACACTTGGTATGAAATAGTTTTTTTTTTAAGTTTTTCGTGAATTTTTCCTATATTTTTACTGTTATTCTGCTATTCGGGGCGGAGATAAATCCAACAAATTAAAAACCATCAAAATCGGTCCACCAGTTCTCGAGTTAGAAGTGTTGTAACAAACCCGACTTTGTTTTATGTACGAGTATATAGATATAATAGTACATAAAAGAAATGAGTGAAATAAAGCAAATAAAATCAGTTTGTGTTTTCAACTAAGGATTTTATATAAATATACCAAAGGCATCTGGTCCAATTCACTTAACCCTACAAAGATCTATTGATCTATAGATCGATATATACTTAAACCCTTTTTACGTGCCCTCATATACTAAAGTAAGACCAAAAGGATTTCCCATCGGAAATATAAACTTGACTATCAGTTCCCATATTTTTAGCTTAAAAAATGACGAATTTTCATGCCTTCTCCCTTTATATTCCATTAGGCGATGAATTTTATATAGGTCTTCTAGAATCAGAGTTTTGGCAGTGTTTTATTTATATGTTGAGTATGATTAACGGGCTAAAATTGGGCTGGAAAACTAAAATGGGCTCATTTTAATTGTTTTTAAGCGAAACTCTCATTCTTTTTCTAAAATAAAAGTATCCTATATTACTCCTTATAACATCAGCTATCTGCCAGTGAAAGTCCCATCAAAATCGGTCCTGCCGTTGAGATTAACCCGAACAAACAGACAGACAAAAATTTTAAAAAAATGTGTTTTTCTTATAAGGATCGTATATAATTTCATATGCATTTAGTAAAAAGCTGTTATTTTGACATTACACACAGACACTACTATTTTATTTACCTGTATAGATTAGTATTAAAATAGTATGAGACCCTGGGTAGGACGTAGGATAGTTTTTATCCCGGAAGTCATGTCTTAAGGGGATGAAAATGGAAAAAGTTTGTATAGGGAATCAATATAGGGACGAACCCGAGCGAAGCAAGGGTGGGTCGCTAGTGTACATATATACATATATATGTACATTGTACATATATACTATTAAAGCTCGCTTCGCTTCATCACAGTCCAACATTTACCTAAATATTTTATGAATTATGTACGCGGTAAAAAGGTATTTTGTTCTGAGAATAACGGAAACGATGTTTTCTTTCATAATTCAAAATTTTAAAACTACTTTTATAAATATACAAGTTTTTTCTTCGGATATGCCTATATTTTCAACTTGTAGCTATTTTTGATATCCCACTGCTGGGCGTTGGCCTCCCTTCAGTACGAGGGGGATCAGGCCATAGCCCACCACGCTGGCCAAGTTTAGTACTTTAGTTCCCCTCCAGGCGTGCTGTAGCTACATCTTGCATATCGTTCAATAATTTTTCCAATATACTTATATCCTACGGATATTACGGAATCTTGGTTTAAATGGAATCGTTATCGGGTATCTTAGTTGAAGAGGAAACACGATAATGATAATATTAATCGTTTTCCATCTGTCAAGCTTTTTCTTAAGAACGCGTGAAGGTATCAAGTTAAACTCGTATTTTAATGAAAGGTTTTATGTATACATATAGTAATTGTGCTTTGTTTTGTTGTAGGTATAAGGTTTGTAGAGGATTTACTCCATTTTTTTACACTTTATAATTAACAGGTGATTCACCCTGGCTCCGTTCAGCTTTATCCCTAGTTACGTTTTGACTTTTAGTATAGATTTCTCAGAGATCACAATATGTGTATATATTTTAATAATAATATAAGTCACAAGTGAATCGGTAGACAGTTACGGGACATCTGGGGTTCATCAGCGTCAGCACTGCCACTACATTATCCTATATGTTGACCCGGATAACCAGCTATTATCATACCAAATTTCATCAACATCTGTCCAGTGATTTTCTTGAGATACGTTCCAGTCAGACAGATAGACAAAAATCTAAAAAGTATAGCTTCGGCCTCTGGATCGATAATAATGACTATTTCAATAAGATTTTCCAAAAAAATTTCATGTACAGATTCGACTCAGAATTTTATTATATGTATACACATAGTTTAATAATCTAATTTTTCCGACCAATCTCCTTCGTGTCTTCTCTATAATATGTATGAATTAATCTGTGCTCAACTGGCATGCTTTGACGTCACTAACCAGAGAATTGAATTGAACTTACATAACTCCATACTAATATTATAAATATGAAAATAACTCTGTCTGTTCTGTGTTCCTACGCAAACCTCTGAACAGATTTCAATAAAATTTGGAAAATACATAGATTGCATCCCGGAAACGGAAATAGGCTATCTTTGATCCCCGCCCAACATACCACACGAGCGAAGCTGCGGGTAAAAAACTAGTATGATATATTTCTATCTATGGTGCGTTGAAATTATAAAAAAACAAGCTTCTAAATCAATTTAATTAAAAACTCCTAAAATAACTACTTCTTGTTGATGTAGAATCATGAAAGGTAAAAAGTAAGACCTTAGAGCAAAATTCCGAGAAAAAATCTGAAATTCGTTGTTTTCGTATTATTAATAATTTTTTCCACTAAAAGATTTGAAGTTCAGAAGACTGTCCGTGTCTCATAGACTTTATTTGGGGACTGTTGAAGCTATATTGCTTATATTATACATATAATAAAATTGTAACTAAGCCGAATCTGTACATTAAATATTTTTTGGGAAATCTTATTGAAATAGACATTATTATCGATACAGAGGCCGAATCTATAGTTTTAAGAATTTTTGTCTGTCTGTCTGTCTGTCTGTCTCTCTGTCTGTCTGTTACCGCATCACAGAAAAACCACTGGAGGGATTTTGATGAAATTTGGTATGGTTATAGCTGGTTATCCGGGTCAACATATAGGATACTTTTTACAGCGGGAAAATATCTCATTTCTGAGAAAAAATACAAAAACTGCATTGTAAGAGTATACTAATATGTCTAACCTAAGAATTTGCTTTTTGGTCATCTGAACGCGGGCGGAGCCGCGGGCAATGCTAGTATTTATACTAAAATTACTTGAAACAAGAAAATCATATTGACACTCCGTAGATATAACTAAGGGTTGGAATACTTTAAACAAAAATTATTCAAAGAAAACTAAAACTTTACTTCTTATATAAAAATATTCAAAACTAGCGTGCCCCAGGTGACTCTTTAATTTGATATAACTGTTTTTTTTATGAGCCTATTAAAATAAAACAAATATTAAATATTAATTGAAGCTTACCACAATATATTAGTGAAAACCGCACCCAAATCGGTTAAAGTATTTCTGAGATTAGCGCGCACAAACGCACAGACAAACAAAGAAAATTTCTTCAAATCATTGTCTTGGGTTCTATTGCCTAAATAAAGACCCCCAATGATAGGTTTTCTCAAATATCTTTCATGCACAGACAGCGATCAGTTACACTTTTATTATATGTACAGATAAACTAGGCAGTGGTAGCCCAGTGGTAACGCGCTCGCTTGGGAAACCGAGTGATGCGGGTTCAAATCCCGGGTCTCGCATCTCTGATATTTTCATGTGCGAATCATTTTCTAACATGATTACCGCTTGCCGTACGGTGAAGGAAAACATCGTGAGGAAACCTGTATGTCTGAGAGAACCTAGCAAGTTTTCGAAAGACATGTGAAGTCCGCCAAACCGCACTTGGCCAGCGTGGTGGACTATGGCCTGATCCCCCTCATATCCATCCATCATCCAGCAGTGGGACGTTAAAAAAAGGGGCTGAATACACACACAGATAAACTTATTTATTGTTTCATATGTTAAAGAATTTAATTTTTTTTCCTACGAAACTCAAGCGCGACTTGTATTTTTTTAATTTTTTTTATAGTACTCAGTGACAAACAAGCAGACAACCCACCTGATGCAAAGCGGTACCTGTCGCCCATAACACCTACGGTTCTTGCACTTGGGTTTTATGTTACAGAAATGCAGAACCGCAGGTGCGTTGTCACTGTGAGGACTAAGATGATATGTCTCTTGCCTGTAACTGCGCTGGCTACCTTATCCTTCAAACCGGAACACAACAATGCAATCATTGTTGCTTGGCGGCAGAAATAGATAAGGCGGTGGTACCAACCAGTCGGACTCCTCAGGCTTGACAGAGTCCTACCACCGGTGAATTGTATTTGTCAATTTTTTTATTTCTCAAACAAATCCGGAAATCACGACTAGTTTATCAAGCTCCATAACAAAAAGGCTAATTAGAATCTGGCCTGAAGCATGGCATGTTTTTGACTCGCATACGATTTTGCACAATCGATTTGTACAGCTCTGGTAATTTACCTTTAGGAGTACAAAGCGAAGGGGTATTCTTACTTTGATTTCTTCTCTTTTACAATTGTCTATTATAATTTATATATTACTAGCAGAACCCGCGGCTTTGCTCGCGTTAAAACTACAAAAAAACGATTTAAAAAGTAGGTTTCATACAAATTTTCATCCCCTATTTTATCCTCTTATAGGATGAATTTCGAAGAATTCTAAAACACGTTTTTATTTAATTGTATTGAGCATTAACACCAGTTTCAAGTAATTCTGATCATAAATATTTTTTTGGATTTTATTATAACGTGTTTTCCCGTGGGAATGAGCTAATCTCCCGAAAAAAAAGTAGTCTATGTCACCTCCAGCCCTCCAACTATCTCCACACAAAAAATCACGCCAATCCGTCACTCCGTCTCGACGTGAAAGAAGGACAAACAAACAAACACACTATCACATTTATAATATTAGTATGGATTATAGAAACATCCAAAGTTGTTAAGCATTTTTTACCGATTTCAAATTATGTAAGTGCGTCATTAATGAACGATACATCAGTAATATTATGAATAAAATTATTATTTTGAAGATTTTAGTTGTTTTATTCCAATTATTGTACATATAATCTTATATATAAAATTTCCATGTCACAATGTATGTTACCGTACTCCTCCGAAACGGCTTTACCGATTTTTACCAAATTTTATATGCGTATTCAGTAGGTCTGAGAATCGGCTACTATCCATTTTCCATACCCCTAAGTGATAAGGATAAGGGTGGTCCTCCCAGACCCCACCCCAGGGACGAACCCGAGCGGAGCTAGGGTGAGTCGCTAGTAATATATAGAATAATAATATATATATATATATATATATATATATATATATATATATATATATATATATATACTGCCTCGGTGGTGTAGTGGCTAGCATCTACGGCTGCACACTCGGAGGTCCTGGGTTCGAGTCCCGGGTCGGGCCAAGTTTAGTTATTGAGTCTTTCTGTATAGTAAGTCTCAGTAACAGCCCGGAGTTGGGAAGTTGGCGGTGTTTCACCCCCGTGCCTCGGAGAGCACGTAAAGCCGTCGGCCCTGCGCCTTAACTCTCACTGGTCGTGTCGAGCAGTCGTCCCACCGGAGTATGAGAGTGACAGGAATAGAGAGTGCACGTTGTGTCTGCGCGTACACTTGTGCACTATAATATCTCCTGCGCAGTTGGCTAGTCTCAATGAGATTGGCCGCCGTAGCCGGAGTCGGCTAGGAGAACATCATCACCATCATATATATATATATATATATATATATATATATATATATATATATATATATATATATATATATATAATTTAGGAGAAATTTTTGGGAAATAGCATCGAAAATAAAAAATAATTACCATAACAATTTGAAAAGTAACTGCAACTTGGTCGCCAACTTGTAAAGATATATAGGATTTATTAAAATTTAATTAATATTATTAGGTATCTATATATAAATAGGCAAAGACAAAACAGTCCTTTTTCTCCTATTGGTCAAAAGATTTTCTTTTTTTTTGTTTATTAGCTATTGACGAGCTATAGTTTTGTCAATATTTTTTTGGAAACAGTTTTTGAGATTCCGTACCTCAAAAGGTAAAAAATGGAATCATTATAAGATCACTTCTTGTTCGTCTGTCCGTCTGTCCGTGTGTCACCACCAATTTTCCCAGGAACGGGTAGACCTAGCAAGTTGAAATTTATACCAGATACTGAAGTCTATAGTCCCTATTAGGTGTATAAAATCAAGACCCTGAATCAACAGAATAAAAAGATATAGGCAAATTTACCATAATTTTCAACTTTTTATTATTTTTCGGAATTTTCCCTTTCGGTTCCGTTTTTTACCTCTTGAGGTACGGAACCCTAAAAACTGTTTCCAAAAATTTATTTACAACACTAAAGCTCGTCAATAACCAATAAACAAAAAAAAAAAAAGAAAAAAGTCCTTATCTTATTAAGGAGAATAATTCTATAATACATTGTTTTCATATAACTTTGACGACACGTTTGGCTCAGTTTGTAGTGACCCTACTTACTGTGCCAGCGGTCGCGGGTTCGAGTCCCGCTGGGGGCATTCATTGTGTGATGAGCACGAATGTTTGTACTCCAGTCATGGGTGTTTATATTTATAATATGTGTGTATTTAAAGTTATATATGTGTAGTGTATCAACTATCTGCTATCCATAACACAGGCCTCGTAGCTTCCCATGGAACTAGATGGTGCTGTGTATTAATGTCCCAACATATTTAATTTAACTTTATTAGTTTACGTGGCACACGCCATTAAAACTCCCAGTCGGCATGATTTATTCTAAAATCTTCAACAATCATCGTTATATTTCAGCAAATTTACATAAAACCTTAATGAATTATACACGTAAACCTTCCTCATCGATCACTCCGTCTATTGGTAAGAACCGCATGTAAATCTATTCAGTAGTTTTTGAGATTAACGCGTTCAGACAAACAGACAGACGCGGTGGGGGAATTTGTTTTATAATATGTTGAAAGCTAAAAGCTTGATATCTTTAATATTAAATTTACTTTCATGTCCCGTCTGTTTGTTTCATGATGTTAATTAGTCAATATGTACATATTGTGAATTTCATTATTTTCTGAATTTCTAAGATACAATGTTTATTAGACGGTCTTTGTCATTACCATAGACCTTATCGATTAGTTCAATTAAATAGCGATAGTTTATTTGTTTGCAATTATTAGTCGGTTCGATTACCGGTTCAGGTAAGTTAAAAAAAAATATTTTTTAGATAAAAAAAACTTTTCAGTGACACTTTTTTTGATACCCGTAATAAGTCATCTGTGATAAATATTTTTTTTTATTATTAGTATTTCACAATATGACAATCTATAATAGCTTTGGCTTATAGACTCAAAATATAATATGAAAATGACACATCTAAATGCTATAAATAATTATTTTATGACATTAACACACAGCACTATCTAGTTCCATGGTAAGCTACGAGGCCTGTGTTATGGATACCAGATAGTTGATACACTACACATATATAACTTTAAATACATATATATTATAAATATAAACATCCATGACTCGAGTACAAACATTCGTGCTTATCAAATGAATGCCCCCAGCGGGACTCGAACCCGCGACCGCTGAAAGAGCAAGTAGGGTCACTACAAACTGAGCCAAACGTGTCGAAACATGTATAACACTATATAACACGTGGCCAAAATATGTAATTACCAAATATTTTTCTTATAAAATCCATATGGTTACCGTATTCTAAAAGAACACAAGAAACAGGGATACACCTGCACTTACGTTGTTAGAATTAGTAACCAAGTTTCAAAATGTACACATCGCATTATAAATTAAGCCAAGTACTGTTGACAGAAAAAATTTAATTACGTTTTTTTATTTTACACTAGTGACTTACCATCGCTTCGCTCGTTTCCAAGATGCATTTTGCGTCTGAACCGATTTAATTTATTTTATTATTAAAATGCTAGCAAAAGAAAAGGTTTAAAGGGAAAGGTTTGGAAATCTCGGAAATTTGGATAATTATGGTTACAATGAACCTTAAATTTTTGTATAGAAAAAAACAAAACAAGAATATAAATAACCAAAGACAGTTGAATACCTTTTTCTACTCTATTTGTGAACCGATTTCTTTTTGTTTTTTTTTTAGTAGATAATGATAGAAAAAATTAGAAATAGTTGTTTTTACTCATTCAGTGACATACAATAATGGTTATGATTGAGTTTCAACACTAGCTTGATGAATATGAGACCAAATAGTTAGTATAGCAGAAACTTAACTTTTAACTGCCTTGATGGTGTTATGGCTAGCAAATACGGCTGCACATCGCGAGGTCCTGGGTTCGAGTCCCGAGTCGGGCCATGTTTAAATATTGAGACTTTCTGTTTAGTAAGTCTCAGTAACAGCCCGTATTTGGGAAGTTGGGGGTGTTTCAACCCCGTGCCTCGGCTTTCACGTGTCGCGTCGGTCCTGCTCCTTAACTTTCATCGGTCGTGTCTCATTTCGTCCCACCGGAGTATGAAAGTGACAGGAATAGAGAGTGCACTTGTGTCTGCGCGTACACTTGTGCACTATAATATCTCCTGCGCAGTTGGCTATTCTCAATGAGACTGGCCGCCGTGGCCGAAGTCGATCATTATTATTATAGCATAAATGCAAAAATCTAAATCTACTATTATTATTTTTTGCTAACGCTACACAATTAGCGACACTAAACTTAAGCCGCTTGTTAGTGAACTTTATGGGGCGTGACCGTAACTGTTAAGCTGACCTGGACTATACTATCGTAGTTAGTGTACATCAGGTTCAAATTACTGAATAAATTATGGAAGTTTTAAATATGATTATATATTTATACTTACTGGCCATGTCCGGAAACGGAATATCGGCCATAATCAATATTTAAATAAATAAATATAAATATGTTGGGACATTAACACACAGCACCATCTAGTTCCATGGTAAGCTACGAGGCTTGTGTTATGGATACTAGATAGTTGATACACTACACATATGCAACTTTACATATATACATATTATAAATAAATAATTTAAATATCTATATAAAAAAAGCTAACAGACAGATGAATGTTGAGCTTTTGAACTGAAGTTCTTTAAATATTGTTTAATAATAATATTTATCTTCAAACGTTCTTTAAGAACATCCATTAGGAGGTCCATGACATTGTACACTTTTATATAACAACTAGGAACTCACACTCGCTCCGCTTAAATTTGTCCCTAGATATTTAGTATAGATTTCTCAGAGGTGAAATATTTCTCCGCAGTAAAAAGTATCCTATATGTTGACCCGGATAACCAACTATCATCATACCAAATTTTATCAAAATCTGTCCAGTGGTTTTCTCGTGAGGCGTTCCGAGACAAACAGACAAATTTCTAAAAAGTATAGATTCGATCTCTGTATCGATAATAATGTCTATTTCAATAAGATTTTCCAAAAAATATTTTTTGTACAGATTCAACTTTATTATATGTATACTCTTCTATATTATGACCCCAACGAAAAATAATAGAAAGTAGTTGAAAAATGTACCAAAGGTGAGCTTTTCGTTAAAAAAAGTGGTTTCTATAATAAACTTTGGGAACTTTAAAAAAAACTTACGACAATGTTACAAAAACCATTCAGTACCATTTTCTCTTCTGCTTCTAAAACTTTTTATATTACCACTTTAATATCACACTGCTGGGCACGTGACTCTCCCTAATGCGAGGGGAATCGAGCCATAGTCCACCACGCTGACTAAATGCGGGCTGGCGGACTACACACGTGTTTCTAAAACTTACTAGATTCTATATAGAAAACTAAATTAAAATTATCATTCTTAACTAATTTTAACTTTTTTTTATTACACATAGAACAATTATGTGGCTTAAATAATTAATATTATTTTTAATATTTTTTCGTTATGGTTATAAATATAATAATGGCAACATTAAATATAGATTATTAATTAATATTTTTTTTAAATTGTGATAATTATAATGATAACAGCTAAAATTAAATAAATAATATTCCATATTCAATTATAAAACTAATTAAAATTATAAAAATGTTTAAAGTTATAAAATATTGTAAGGTACTTGGTGCAATTTTTCTTTTCGTTAATTGTGGGTAGGCTGTCTGTAACAACTATACCTCCAAGACATCTAACACCTCAGTCTCTCCCGTGACCATGGATGCTGTAAAGCATTCAAAACGTCGGGAACCAAAAATCAAAATTATCCGCGAAATAATCCGAAAAGATAGTTTTAATTAAAATTACTTGATTCTCTTAGACATGAAGGTGTCTACATGATGATATCCTTCACCGAAACGGTTGTTATTATAATCATATTTGCTTACCCAGAGCAAGATTCGAACTCACGACCAAAAAGTATACCACCAAACAATATTTACAAGCAAAGCCGAAAGTTTTAGCTAGTATCTATAAGTATTTGGTTAAACCTACACTGAACGGAATCAATTTCGACGCCAACCTGTTTAATGAACAAAGAAACCCCAAATCCTATAGACTTTGCATCTTATTGTTGGTACCTTTCCTGAGTCGATGAATAAAAAGAGATTTTTTTCTTAATTTAAACCAAATCTTAATCTAAATATTTATTTACAGCACACTAGCAAACTGGCCTGGATTCGTTTGGCCTTTTTTTTTATTTGACATAAAATCTTTTTTAAGACATGTATTTTTTTAATGGAATTAATTTTTCTTCAATAATGAACGAAATTGGAAAATAAAAACTTTTTTGTAATTCATGCACAACTCCAAGATGCAATTTATATATTTGATAATGTTGATCGAAATCTGTTTAGCAGTTTAAGCGTGAAATGGTATGAAACATACAGATAGACGGATATTTATCTAATATATAAAATTCTCGTGTCACAGTTTTCGTTGCCATACTCCTCCGAAACGGCTTGACCGATTTTGATGAAATTTTTTGTGCTTATCCGGTATCTATGAGAATCGGCCAACATCTATTTTTCATCCCCCTAAATGTTAGGGGTAGTCCACCCCTAAATTTTTTTTTTATTTTTTAAACAAAATTTTTAATTTCTATTTTTTTATGATTCCGCATTATAAAATACATACAAACCTAAATTTTCACCTAGGGACGAACCCGAGCGGAGCGAGGGTGAGTCGCTAGTAAATATATATTTTAAAGGCTGTTGCTTTTCGTCCGATAGTCGGATGAATAAAAAAAATATATTATTCGTCCTAATTTCGTCGGTTTGTACGAATATCTACAACTTTTTGTTTTCTAATATAAAACAAGTGAGTTTTACTGCTACCGAGCTAAAAAAATATTCCTTTAAATCCCAAACTTTTTTTTACAAACATAAAAATAGTCACACCAATAATAGTCGGACGACTAATATATTTTTTATTCATCCGATTTTTTTTTTAATTAAAAATGGGCTCACTCTCGACCTTCATCTTAGCTTAAAGGCATAGATAAGGTCTATGATGTAGCGAGTTTGCCCAGAAGAAGCCTGTTGACACGCACCTTAAAAAGTCTCAGGTTGTACGCTCTCGGAAAAATTTCCAAATATTTTTCTACATAATAAATAAGTAAACTAGTATTGAAACCTTGTGGCAAAAATAATAAAACTCAGCAAAATTTAAGAACGAATAAAAGCTTATCATTTAATTATAATAAAAAGCTCAAAAAACGAAATTTTAGTAAGAATGATGAGCTTTTAATCCTATTACCCAAAGATGATATTTAACATAATTTATTTAATAAATAATATTTTAAGTTCATTAAGGAAATATAAAAGATCTTATTAACTTTTTCTGGTCTGTTTGTCACCACATTCTCTTATTCTTTTTATTCCCTCCACGACCGCGGACACGCCGGCGTGTCAGTCAACAATAGATTTGTTAGAAATTTAAATAAAACTATCTTTTCGGATTTTTTCGCGAATTTATTTTGATTTTTGGTTCCCGACGTTTCGAATGCTTTACAGCAATCATGGTCACGGGAGAGACTGAGGTGTTAGATGTAAGGTATTATCATCTATTCATTCGAAACGTCCGGAACCAAAAATCAAAATAAATCCGCGAAAATATCCGAAAAGATAGTTTTATTTAAAATGTCAAATATTCGCGTAAATCTAAGAAAGTATTATAATTTCTTAGAAATTTACCTGGAGGTGTTATACAGATAAATAAACGCTATTCATACGTTATCTTTAAATTTTCAATACCATAATTCCCATAAATATTATAAATGTGAAAATTTAGATGGATGTTTGTCACTCAATTACGTCAGAACGGCTGAACGGATCTGGATGAAATTTGACACAGAGATAGATTATAGTCTGGAATAGTATATAAGTTACTTTTTATCTCGAAAAAATGTATAGTTCCTGTGAGATATCCATGCTAACAGTTAAAACTTACCTAGGAACGAACCCGAGCGAAGCGTCGCTAGTAATGGTTATATATATTAAATACCACCAGATTTTAATGTACCACTACAAAACACAGTGTGTCACTGTCCGAGTTTAAACTCCTTATTTCTCGCAGTAGTCGACTCTATATATATTTCTATTTACATTACCTTAAACTTAATTTACAATTTAATAAGTATCAAAATGACTTGGTTTATTCACAACACGGGCTTTCATGTAGATTGTGAGAGGTAATATTTAAAAAAAGTATCCAAATAAAACGATTATAATCGTTGGGCACAAAATTTTATTTGAAATTTACATCACATAATATCAATATGGATTGGCCTTTTTCTCAACACACTAAAGTATACGCCATTTATAGATTAAAGCAAGCAATCATAATACAGACATATAATAAAATTCTGAGTCCAATCTGTACTTTTCACCCCCTTATAGGATGATTTCCGGGATAAAAAATAACCTATGTCCTTCCCAAGATTTCAAACTATTTTCATACTAAATTTCATCTAAATCGGTTCAGCGATTTTTTAGTTTATCCATTTCAAACAAACACACAATCTTAAATTATTATTCTGACAATTATATTATTTGCACTTTCAAAGTTTTTAGTCAATATATTTACAATTAATCTAAAATTGCCGTACGAGATTTGTTTATATTCTTAGGATGGCTTGATTTTCATCATCTCTGAGTTGTTGTCTATTTAAAATTGTTAGCAATAGAGGTAAAGTTTGTGAGCTTGAGACGCTGTAGAGGGTAATCTTTGGATCTACTGAACTGATTTAGATGAAATTTGGTAAGAAGATAGTTTGAGACCCTGGAAAGGACATAGGATACTTTTTATCTCGGAAATCATCTGTTACGGGGATCAAAATGGGAATGAAAGTTTGTATGGGGAATCAACCAAGTGTAATATAAATAGGCACAGATAAAACAGTTCAGTACTTTTATCTCCTCTGTTTGTCTAACGATTTTCTTTTTTTTCGGTATAGTAGCTATTAACGGGCTTTACTTCTATCAATATTAAATATGTTTTGGTAAATCTTAATGAAATAGTCATTATTATCGACACAGAATGTATAGTTTTTAGAATTTTTGTCTGTCTGTCTGTTTGTCTGGGAACGCATCACGAGAAAACCACTGGACAGATTATGATGATAGCTGGTTATTCGGGTCAACATAAAGAATTTTTTTTACTGCGGGAAAATATCTCATCTGTTAGAAATCCATACTAACCGTTAAAACGTAAGTAGGGACGAACCCGAGCGGAACGAGGGTAAGTAGCTAGTTTTTAATAAAATTATTGTCGAATTTCGTCCACTAAACGAACACTAGCTATAAAAAAATCTGAAAGAGACTAATACTTTCTTAAATTTACGCGAATATTTGACATTTTAAATAAAACTATCTTTTCTGATTATTTCGCGGATTTATTTGGATTTTTGGTTCCCGACGTTTCGAATGCTTTACAGCATCCACGGTCACGTGAGAGACTCAGTCTCTCATAATTTTATTTAAAATCTGAAAGAGACTCTAAAAAAGTTAAATTTTATGAAAAATTACATATTTCTACTAAAATATTAATTTCTAATAAAACTAATGAAAACTAGTAAGTATCTATTGATTTTTTAATTGAACGATAAGATAAAGCTTTTATCATTGCTCGGTCAACAAAAATAAAGGTGACGTGCATTGTATAAACTAGCACTTGCGTGTTATTTTACTTAGATTTGATTTTTAATCAAACTTTTTACTTAGCAATTTTTTTCAACCGACTTCTAAAAGGAGGAGGTTCTCAATTCGACTGTATTTTTTTTTCTTTTTTTATGTTTGTTACCTCAGAACTCCGTCATTTATTAACCGATTTGGACAATTTTTGTGTTGTTCGAAAGTGTATACTTTCAGATTGGTCCCATTTAAATTTCAAAAAAAAAAAATACCACCCCTAAGGGCTTTGGCTAAGTAATTAAAGCCTATCTATTAAATACATACCTAATCAAATATTTTCGAAATCGGTGCCAGCCCATACAAAGCAAAGCACACCGACTTCGAAAATATTTAATTAGGTATGTATAGTAAATGAAAACTACCAATCAGTTATTTTTTACTTTTTAGTGCTTTTGTTTGAAGTCGGTTTTTATTTTTTTGTTAATTACGTTGGAAAATGCATTTAGGCACGAGGTGTGGGAGTCACCGGCAAAACTAGTATAATAATAATAATATAATAATAAAAGCCTTTATTCGCTGACCATTGGTACAGTAATTATAATTTACATATGTGGTACTTAAAACATAATAATATTTAAAATCTGATTTTAAAATAATTTATTCAGCAACCAGTTTGTTGGTCAGGTTGTCCTTCGACATAGGCCTCTCCCATTTTCTTCCATTCATCTCTGTTCCGAGTTCTCCATCCTGCTGGTAAGTCATCTTCTTATCTTTTAATTTGACGTCCTTGGCAAAACTAGTACTACTCACTAAAACCTTTTTTTTTAACGTTGGGAAATGCATTTACGCACGAGGTGTGGGACTCACCGGCAAAGCCAGTACTACCCACTTAAACCCAACAAAGCCTTCCCCCGTCTTAATGGAGCGTTGCAGGATCACTTCCGCACTCAACCACGACACCCCGACAGCAGGTTTGCCGAAGCAGACCAAAACAACCATGGTGTTGCTCCACAGTCCAATCTGCTATCAGAGAAGTACCAGGAGCAACTCGCGTGATAAACCACCCACCGAAGTGGGCCTCGTCTAGTGTCTTTTAGCGCCACGCTCGGCTGAATTTCCAGACGCTAACGGGCAATGATGTAGCCTTTTTGGGTCCCAATGTAAAAAAAAATAAAAGTGCATCTCGTAAAACCAGCGTAAGACCTGTTATACTTGAATAAGACAGAAAGTTTTTGAACTTCTCATTTTTTTCAAACCGCTTTCTCGGAAGAACGGATGAGTAAAAAATATAAATGGGAAATCCAAACTTACTAATATTAAAAATGTGAAAGTGTTATTGTTTGTTTGTCCTTCTTTCACGTCGAAACCGGGTTACGCATTAGCGTGAATCTTTGTATGGAGGTAGTTGGTGGGCTGGAGAGTGACATAGGCTACTTTATACCGCGGAAGATTATCTAATTCCCACGGAAAAACACGTTATAATATAATATATATATAATAAAAATATTGGTATTACAATTACTATTATAATTTATTTAATTACTTTATAATACTATATAATTTATTTAATTACTCTATAATTTATTAATAAAATTAATTAAATACGGGTTTTAGCATTTTTCGAAATTCATCTTATAAGGGGGTAAAATAGGGGATGAAAGTTTGTATGACATTTACCTTTTTAAGGATTATTTGTAGTTTTAGCGCGAGCAAAGCCGCGGGTTCTGCTAGTAGACTATAATCTGAAGTAGCACGTATTATAAACAAACTTACTTTCAAATTAATAGTATTATTAGTAGGGATTGAGTTATTCTATATAATATCTCAAAGTAATAAGAATTTAAACCGCGTCTGACTTGAATTCGATTAACTTTGGGAACCCTTTGTACAATAATTTGCTTTACTACCTACTTTATGATGAAAATATTAGAGTTTCTGTATTATAAATTACGGAGGTTATATAATGGTTTTTATTTGACTGGCTGTATTTAGCGGGTTCGATTTTTATCTGAGGACACAGTATTAAAAATGGTGAATAAATTATACAGTATTCATTACATATGTTACTCACCCTCGCTTCGCTCGGATTCGTCCCTAGGTAAGTTTTAATTTTTTTGAGCGAAACCCTAATTCTTTTTCTAAGATAAAAATAGCCTATGTTACTTCCTATAACATCAGCTATCTTCCAGTGAAAGTCCCGTCAAAATCAGTCCAGACGTGATTATCTGGAATAAACAGACAGGCAGACAAAAATTTTAAAAATTTGTGTTTTTCTTATAAGTAACGTATATAATTTCATAATATGCATTTAGTAAAACGCTGATATTTTGACATTACAAACAGACACTTTAAATTTAGTTATCTGTATAGATTTTGTCCATGAGCAGTTAAGTCATAGTATACATTTTGTATCATTTTATTTACTATACGACATATACAATATATAATACTAGCGTCTACACCTCGCTTCGCTCGGGTTCGTCTCTGGTGAAAAGCAGAAGCAAATCTACCCCTTTTGAGTAACAAACATCCATCCATCGAAACTTTGGCATTTATATAGTACTAGCTGACCCGACAGACGTTGTCCTGTCTACACGTCTTTAATTTGAAAATTTCAAACTTTTTTTAATATATTATTTTCTATTAAAAAAATTGTGAATCTAAACCATTCCCAGATCCCCTTGAACACACACAAAAAATTTCATAAAAATCGGTCCAGTCGTTTGAGAGAAGTTCAGTGACATACACACTCACAGAAGAATTATATATATAAAGATTATCATATTATAGCTGACCTTACGTCGTAAAGTAAACATAAGAGTTAGTGTAATAATAATAAAGCATTTATTTCATTCATCTACTTAATAGCAAAGTTCTAATTAAATTTAAAAATGACTTGTACAGTAATAACTAAGTAATAAATAAATATGTTGGTACATTAACACACAGCACCATCTAGTTCCATGGTGAGCTACGAGGCTTGTGTTATGGATACCAGATAGTTGATACACTACACATATATAACTAAATACATAAATATTATAAATATAAACACCCATGACTGGAGTACAAACATTATGTAGGGTTACTACACAAGAGCCAAACGAGCCAAACGTGTCGTCAAAAATTGTTTTGTATATATATTTAAGTATATTTGTAATTTTCTTTATTGTAAATAAATTGTACTATTATAATTATAAATAATCTGCAAGTCAACTTTCATAACTTTTTTGTTTTTAAGGCATTTTAGTGGAAAAAAATCTCAAAAAGATATAGAAATAATATCGTTTTCGTCGTAATTTTTTTCAAATTTGGATCGATAATTGTTGTTTTAATATTGATAAATAACCAGTGTTCAATCTTTTTTATAAATCAGAAGAAAAAATGAGATTGATACTTTTTTTGAATATTTTTTTTAATTTAAAAATGTATATATAAATTTTAAGCATATACATGAATATATTGTAAGATATTACCTTAATTTAATATTAGCAACGCACCATCGCTTCTCGGGCTTAGGTGTTTAAACCATACCCTTTTTTTCCTAAGGTGACAAACAAACACAAACACGCACATACACAAAACTTTCGGATATATTACTCGGATTATATCAACGTTAAACACCACACAACAATTACTAATAACTGTACTTGGCTGGCTCTGGAGTCGAACCTAGGACCTCTTAACCTATAGCCGTAAAAGCTAGCCACTAGATCGACGAAGCAATCACTACTACGACACACCTGATTACGGGACTAGTATCTAAATTAAAAAACCGCATTGAAGCTTAGCCTTTGAGCTTTTTAATGAAAAAACCTGCCTGGTCATTTGGCAGCTACGACGCCACATACATATGTACAGACAGATAGATATCAAAGATCACAAATTCAGCACAAATCTATTCAGAAAAATTGTGTCTGTGTGTAATGTCAAAATAACAGCTTTTTACTAAATGCATATGAAATTATATATGGTACTTAATAATAAAAACACAATTCTGTCTTCCTGTCTGTCTGTTTGTCTCAGCTAATATCTGAAACGGCTGGATTGATTTTGACGGCACTTTCACTGGCAGATAGCTGATGTCATAAGCAGTAAATTAGGCTACTTTTATTTTAGAAAAAGAATTAGGGTTCCGTTCAAAAAAAAATTAAACGTACCTAGGGCTTATTTTTAACACTAGTTTTTAATATAGAACTAACTTAAAAAAAACAGCTCAAACTATATATGAAAAATAATACACGAGCAAAGTGAAATGAAAATTTAGTTCAAATTG
Organism: Brenthis daphne; assembly: GCA_947093115.1. NCBI lineage: Eukaryota > Metazoa > Arthropoda > Insecta > Lepidoptera > Nymphalidae > Brenthis > Brenthis daphne. Next base: position 51,897,219 of record OX352471.1, on the reverse strand, counting down.
TTTGAAATTTCAATTGACTCTACGCTAAAGCTACGACGTAGCTCTGCTACGCCACATGTTATTTTAAGAGATACAACCTTGTCATAGTAAGCTTTTAACTAATTTGTAACGTAATTCTGCTTAATGTACCCATCCATGGGTTAATGTGAGAAGGTTGTAAAGTTTATTTGGTAGACACACTGTCTAGTTACGTTAAGGCTAATCAATCTCTTTCTCTAAGAAACATTTACTAAGTGTCTTATCTTATATCTTTAAACGAGCAAATTCTTGTATATATATATATATATATATATATATATATATATATATATATATATATATATATATATTCAGCCCTTTTTAACGTCCCACTGCTGGGCACGGGCCTCCTCAGTACGAGGGGGATCAGGCCATAGTCCACCACGCTGGCCTAGTGCGGGTTGGTGGACTTCACATGTCTTTCGAAAACTTGCTAGGTTTTCTCAGACATGCAGGTTTCCTCACGATGTTTTCCTTCACCGTAAGGCAAGTGGTAATCATGTTATAAATGATTCGCACATGAAATTATCAGAGGTGCGAGAACCGGGATTTGAACCCGCTTCACTCGGTTTCCCAAGCGAGCGCGTTACCACTGGGCTATATATATATATATATATATATATATATATATATATATATATATACTCTGAAACGGCTCCAACGATTTTCATGAAATTTACTTTGCCCAGGTACTATATAAAGAAGATAATATTTTGATAAAGTACTTGAAACCGTCAAATTAAGTTATGGCAGGCTAATTACATCCTGAAAAGTGTGCAATTCAATAATCTGCCGATTTGCACAAGCCAAAGAGGCAAAAATCGACATAGACTTTATAGTCGATTTTTGCCTCTAAAAAAATTTAAAATATTTTTTTAATATTTTGATCGGCTGTCCTAGACGCGCGCCCTTATATATAGGGCTTAAATTATGGTGGAGGTACTCAACAGAGTGCAAGGTATCCACCCTTATGTTATGTAAAAACCCCTCTTGGGTTCCCCTACTATTAAGTTTGGATGGCAATGCATGGTCAGCTATGTGACGTCATTGTAAATCCAATATGGCGGACTTCCAAAAATGGCGGAATATGTTTTCTTTTTATCTGAAAGCCTTTGTTGAGAAGAACACGAATAAATAATTGAGAAATAAAATAAAACTTTAAATTAAATCAAACCCACTAATTTAATACAATACACAATTTATATGACATAACAGCTTGTTTTTAAAAATGTTTTTTTTTTAATATTAATATTAGGTTCAAAATAGCCTTGAAGCCATCTCTTGTAACTTATCTTTTACTAGATTTTAATAGAGATCGATTCAGCAGCTTAGCCGTAACGAACAGACAGATAACGTAAAATATAATATATAATATGTCTTTCGCATGCATTTTGGTTTTCCATCAGCGATATTGCTTGTAGACAAAAAAGTACTAGATAGAAATATTATTACTTAATGTACATAGAACGCTAAAAATACTGTTCGTCGATTATTTTGAATTATTTAAACACGCACTATATGTAATTAGGACAAAAAAGTCGATACGTTTTAGGCTTACGTCTGACAACGCACGATTTTTTTATGCGATATTTCAATAAAATGATTTATTTATTTATGGTTTTTATGGAAATGGGAACTTAATAATTTTAGCTATTTTGAAATATCTCTTCTGAGGTTTAAAGTGATAAACGAGATATCACCTCTGTATCTTTTAAAAAACCTCTATCTTTCATACAGATAAATAAAATTGAAGTGTCTGTTTGTAATGTCAAAATAATAGCTTTTTACTAAATGCATATGGATGTATACACGATACATATACCAAAACAACATTTTTTTTTACAATTTTTGTCTGTCTGTCTGTTCGTTCCGGCTAATCTCTGAAATGACTGGACCGATTTTGACGGGTCTTTCACTGGCAGATAGCTGATGTAATAAGAAGTAACTTAGGTTACTTTTATTTTAGAAAAAAATAGGGTCCCACGAAAAATTAAAATCAATGAAAAATTTAATAATATCCGATTCAAATAGGGAAGTTGTATACATACCCTAAGGACGAACCCGAGCGAAGCAAGAGTGAGTCGCTAGTTAAAAAAAATCTTTTAAGATTTTTTATGGTATTTTTATTCAATGGCAAGTGTAATAACTATATAGTCCCTAGGTACATTTTACCGGTTAGTATGAATATAATATTCATGTATTATACATATAAGCCTTCCTCTTCAATCACTCTATCTATAGCTGAAAACTGCATTAAAATCCGTTGAGTAGTTCAAAAGATCTACGCGTACAAACAGCGGGAGCGGCTTTGTATTATACTATGTATAGATGTCAGATACTCTATATATTTTTTTAAACAAAGAAACACCTAGATTTTATATATATATAGTGTAATTACAATTCCTCTTCTGAAGCAGAAGTAAAATAGTTTGACCTATACTCACAATGTTGTTGGGACACAAAATATGTTAGGACATTAACACAGCAACATCTAGTTCCATGGTAAGCTACGAGGCTTGTGTTATGGATACCAGATAGTTGATACACTACATATATATAACTAAATACATACATATTATAAATATAAACACCCATGACTGGAGTACAAACATTCGTGCTCATCACACAAATGAATGCTCCCTACGGGATTCGAACCCGCAACCGCTGGCATAACAAGTAGGGTTACTACACACCGAGCCAAACGTGTCGTCAAATGTTGTCAAATGTTCATAAAGAATACCCCTTTCAAGAGTAGTTTTTAGGGTCCCGTACCCAAAGGGTTGCCAATGGAGCCCTATTACTAAGGCTTTGCTGTCTGTCCGTCTGTCAGAGGGCTGTGTCTCATGAACCGTAATAGGTAGAGAGTTGAAATTTTCACAGAATATGTATTTCTATAGCCGCTATAACAACAAATAATAAAAAAAACCCCATGAAACACTTTTTAACGTTCGTAATCGATCATCGAAGTTAATATACTACATACATAGAGTAAAAGTCATATTAATAAAAATTAAATGTACGATGGACGGAACCCTTCGTGTGCGAATTCGACTCGCACTTGACCGATTTTTTTACTCATATCGAAATATTTCTTGTAACTCTTCCAACTAGAATATTTGTTTTCTATAAAAATGCATTTAATACTTTCTTAGATTTACGCGAATATTTGACATTTTAATACTATATTTTATATTTTTTATGGTTATAAATATAATAATGGCAACACTAAATATAGGTTACTAATTAATATTCTTAAAAATTGTAATAATTATAATAATAACAGCAAAAATTAAATAAATAATTTTCCATATTCAATTATAAAACGAATTAAAATTATAAAAATGTTTAAAGTTAAAAAATATTGTAAGGTAATTTTTGCAATTTTCATTTTGTTAATTGTGGGTAGGCTGTCTGTAACAACTATACATTCAAGACATGTAACACCTCAGTCTCTCCCGTGACCATGGATGCTGTAAAGCATTCGAAACGTCGGGAACCAAAAATCAAAATAAATCCGCGAAATAATCCGAAAAGATAGTTTTATTTAAAATTTATTTAATGTACACAGTCTAAGCTAATCCTAAGTATGGATTCAAAGCCCTGTAATTCATGTAAAAGCGGCACCCACCTTAATAATTAGATCGATAACTATAATAAACTATAATAGCTTTGAACTGTTTTATAGTTATTGTCGCTTAAATGTCACATACTATTATTAACCGACTTCCAAAAAGGAGGAGGTTCTCAATTCGTTGAAATCTTTTTTTTACGTATGTTCACCGATTACTCGAAGACGCCTGAACCGATTTGGAATTTTTTTGGTTGTTTCAAAGAGTATACTTCCCAGGTATTCCCATATAAATTTTATCGAAATCGGTCGAGCGGTTTTTAAAAAAATCAACAATATATATATTTTTTTAAATAAATTGCTTAATCGAATATGTTATTAAAAAAACTTTCTTCTTACAAATTACCTGCTTATTACATCTACACTATATAAAATACAAATATATAAAATAAAAAGTTAAAGAAAAACCGACTTCAAGGCACTAAAATGTAAAAAATAACTAAACGGGGGTTTTCATTTAGAATAGATAACTAATCGGATATTTTCGAAGTCGGTGCCAGCCGACAATATTTTAAGATATGAATAGGTAAATAATATGTATTTAACGTATCGAAATATATTAGATTTGCTTTGACTTCGAAAATATCTGATTAGTTATCTATTCTAAATGAAAACCCTAGTTCAGTTATGTTTTACAGTTTAGTGCCTGGAAGTCGGTTTTTTTAAGTTTTTATTTATTATCGACTAGAGGCTCGAGCTCGCTTAGCTCGGGTTTCGGGTTCGCCTCTAGAAAACAAAAACCAACCTATCCCACGGGAACTATACATTTTCCGGGATAAAAACTAGCTTATGTATTATCATACAAAATTTCACATTTATAATATTAGTAGGTAGAATCCAATTCAGGTGTCGAGTTGCGTTAAAGCCCTTCAGAATAAATCTACAGCCATAAATAAGGGCTTAGATCTGACAGTTTCTGACAACAAAACTGACAGAACTGTCTCATACAAAAAAAACTGACAGAATTAAAACAGACATATTGAATTCAAAAAGAAAAGTGCCTACAGCTTTCATCAACCAAACCTAAAACCTACTTGTGTTTGATGTAAGTTTGTTATGACGAGAACGACCATCATTTTGAATATATAAATACTTATTTTTATGATGATTTGTATTGAACTATTTTTGTAGTAGTGTTGTAGACGCGAATATCTATATATATAAAAGAAAGTCGTGTTAGTTACACTATTTATAACTCCAGAACGACTGAACCGATTTGGCTGAAAATTGGCGGGGAGGTAGCTTAGAACCCAGAGACGGACATAGGATACTTTTTATCCCGTTCGACTGCGTTCCCGTGTGATATTGTTTGTCTGTTTGTCTGTTTGTACGGGCTAATCTCCGAATCTATTGGACCGATTTAAATGAAATTTTGCATGGTGTTACCTTATATCCCCGGACAACGTCTTAGATATTTTTTATCCCGGAAAATATAATGGTTCCCGTGGGATAGTTAAAAAACTATTATAACCTATACAATTTATGCACCTAATTTAGTAAAATTTAACATTCTGATACCTTATATTGCCGGTCAAACAACCGGTTACTTTTCATCCGGGAAAAATGAACGGTTCCCGTGGGAACTAATAGATTTTTATTAGTGTTTTTCTAGAGGCGAACCCGAGCGAAGCGAGGGTGAGCCGCTAGTTTTCAAAATAATTATCGATTTTAATAGTTTTTTTTATATAAGACATCGATTAGATTAAAGCTCTCGGAACAAGCGATTAAAATATGAATTTTATATATTCATATAATACTAATTTATCCCGTGACAGTACGTAAGTGGTACGCCCAGTGGTAACGCGCTGGCTTGGGAAACCGAGCGAAGTGGGTTCAAATCCCGGGTATTGCACCTCTGACATTTTCATGTGCGAATCATTTCTAACATGATTACCACTTGCTTTCGGTGAAAGAAAACATCGTGAGGAAACCTGCATGTCTGAGAAAACTTAGCAAGTTTCTGAAAGACATGTGAAGTCCGTAAACCCGCACTGGGCCAGCGTGGTGGAATATGACCTCATCCTCCTCGTATTAAAGGGAGGCCCACCCCCAGCAGTGGGACGTTAAAAAAGGGCTAAATACTAAGTTATCCTATGGCTCCGTTCATATAATCTATTTATATATAACTGTTTCAATCCTAGAAGTCGTAGCATGATATTAGATAGCCCATAACTTTTTTTAAGAACTAGGGTATTAAATGGTAGAAAAGATTTTTCAAATCCAGAGATAAGCGCTTTCAAACATAAAAACAAACGAACTCTTTAACTTAATTATATTAAACTAGCATTGCCCGCGGCTCCACCCTCATTCAGATGACCAAAAATCAAATTCTTAGGTTTTACATATTACTATACTCTTACATTGCAGTTTTTATATTTTTTCTCAGAAATAAGACATTTTCCCGCAGTAAAAAGTATCCTATATGTTGATCCGGATAACCAGCTATCATCATACCAAATTTCATTAAAATTCCAGTAGTTTTTCTGTGATGAGGTAACAGACAGAGAGACAGACAAAAATTCTTAAAACTGTAGATTCCCCCTCTGTATCGATAATATGTCTATTTCAATAAGATTTTCCAAAAAATATTTAATGTACAGATTCGACTTAGTTAGAATTTTACTATATGTATAGAGTTCACTCATATATACATATGTTAAAAATTTATTATATTTAGCTATCTTACCCATCATTTATTCAGGAATCTTCACTCGGCACGTTAAGATATTCTCATGGGATTCAACACAATAAGCTGGGTCATTGTTTGATCTAATTGTTCTAATATTAGTAGGATATATTTGGCTACGTTTGGCTCACTATGTAGTCATCATGATGAACACGGATGTTTGTACTCCAGTCATGGGTGTTTATATTTATAATATGTATGTATTTAAAGGTATATGATGATGATGTTGATGATGTTCTCTCCCGACCGATTCCGGCCACGGCGGCCAATCTCATTGAGATTAGCCAACTGCGCAGGAGATATTTATAGTGCACAAGTGTACGCGCAGACACAACGTACACTCTCTATTTCTATCACTCTCATACTCCGGTGGGACGACGCGAGACACGACCAGTGAGTGTCGGCGCAGGACCGACGGCTTTACGTGCTCTCCGAGGCACGGGGGTGAAACAACGCCAACTTCCCAACTTCGGGCTGTTACTGAGACTTACTATACAGAAAGATTCAATAACTAAACTTGGCCCGACCCGAGACTCGAACCCAGGACCTCCGGGTGTGCAGCCGTACATGCTAGCCACTACACCACCGAGGCAGTTATTGATGTTCTTCTAGCCGATTCCGGCTACGGCGGCCAATCTCATTGAGACTAGCCAACTGCGCAGGAGATATTATAGTGCTCAAGTGTACGCGCAGATACAAGTGCACTCTCTATTCCTGTCACTCTCATACTCCGGTGGGACGACTGCACGACACGACCGGTGAGAGTTAAGGTGCAGGACCGACGGTTTAACGTGCTCTCCGAGGCACGGGGGTGAAACACCGCCAACTTCCCAACTCCGGGCTGTTACTGAAACTTACTATACAGAAAGACTCAATAACTAAACTTGGCCCGACCCGGGACTCGAACCCAGGACCTCCGAGTGTGCAGCCGTACTTGCTAGCCACTACACCACCGAGGCAGTTATATGTGTAGTATATCAACTATCTGGTATCCATAACACAAGCCTCGTAGCTTACCATGGAACTAGATGGTGTTGTGTGTTAATGTCCCAACATATTTATTTATTATTTATTTGATTTTATAATACGAAATCAATATTTCGAAATTGGATTGTAATTTATATCTTTAAATCTTTTATGTACAAATCATTTCCAACATGATTATTATCACTTACGAATACGGCAAAGGAAAATATTGTAAGAAAACTTACATGTCTGGGAGAACCTAGCAATTTTTCGAAGGACATGCTCAGTCCACCCGCACTTGGCCAGCGTGGTGGGCTATGGCCTGATCCCCCTCGTATTGAAGGGAGGCCCGCGCCCAGCAGTGGGATGTTAAAAAGAGCTGAATATGAATACAACATCTTTAAAACCACTTAGCTGGTACCTTGAAAATGTTGAAAAATCTATACATATAATAAAATTCTAACTTAGCCGAATCTGTACATGAAATATTTTCCGAAAATTTTTAGTAAATTGACATTACTATCGATACTCAAGCCGAATCTATAGTTTTTAGAATGTTTGTCTGTCTGTCTGTTACCGCATCACGGAAAACCTACTGGACGGATTTTGATGAAATTTGGTATGGTGATCGCTGGTTATCCGGGTCAATATATAGGATACTTTTTACTGTGGGAAAATATTTCATTTTTGAGAAATCTATACAAAACGTTAAAATATACAAAGATTTACCTCAAACTATAAGTACTTTTTCTGAACACACGTTTCTCATTGTACAACATATTTGTATCCTCCTCGTATATTCCAGACGCGTAGTAAGCAAATATTAAAACAAACTGTGGGAAAATTTAAATGAAGTTCCAACGTATCTTTGCTAATATAAAATTTTCCATTATTTCTCTCTCGAGCAGAGCTGGAACATTTTCTTCTGCGGGCTTCAATTTTTCTTATAACTACGCTATTTTATTTTTAAATTTTCAACTATTTCTTGTATTTTAGTAAGTTGTTGTTGGTTTGTTTTAGAACGTGTCACGTGGAAATGAGATAATCACCCGCAGCAAAAATTTGCCTATATCACTCTCCGTCCCTCCAACTACCAACACACATAATCATGCCGATCCGTTACTCTGATTCATCGTGAAAGAAGAACAAACAAAGAAACAAACAAACAAACACTTTCACATTATGATATTACTAGTGGCTCACCCACGCTTCACTCGGGTTGCCTCTAGAAAAACAAAAACAAATCTATCCCTCGTCAACCGTATATTTTTCCGAGATAAAAAGTAGCCTATGTGCCATTCCAAACTATAATCTATCTTTGTGCCAAATTTCATCCAGATCTGTTCAGCCGTTCTGGCGTAAAAGAGTAACAAACATCCATCCATACTCACAAACTTTCACATTCACAATATTTATACAGATATACAGATTATGGATATATAAAAAATAGAGAAAGAAGTAACAAAGAAAATCGAAAAGTAAATACTATATTTGACAACACGTTTGGCTCAGTTTGTAGTGACCCTACTTGCTGCGCCAGCGGTCGCGGGTTCGAGTCCCGCTGGGGGCATTCATTTGTGTGATGAGCACGAATGTTTGTACTCCAGTCATGGGTGTTTATATTTATAATATGTATGTATTTAAAGTTATATATGTGTAGTGTATCAACTATCTGGTATCCATAACACAAGCCTCGTAGCTTACCATGGAACTAGATGGTGTTGTGTGTTAATGTCCTGACATATTTAAATACGATGGTCACCCTACCGATTGAAAGTGGATCCACTGTACGCCGTACACCTAACTCAGTTTGTTTAATACCTTTTAAACTAGCTCCATTGCTTTCATACAATGGAATTACGTGGAGAATATTGACAAGGTATGTTGATATGTGTGTCACGTGAATTACTGTACACATTTTGATGAAACTTAATTTATATAAGACTAACGACTCGCTTTGCTCAGGTGCGTCCCTTGATACGTTTTAAATACATAAAAACTATAATATTGTATTACTAGCGATTCTTTTCGTCTTTGAGTACGTTTTGATGCTGAATTATGAGTTTTATATCTCTTAGTTGAGAAATGATTGATTCACTATACAAATTTCCACCCCTCTTTTCACCCCCTTAATTAAGGGATGACTTTTAACATATGCTTTATCCTTCCCAGGGTCTCAACCTATCTCCATATCAAAATTTCATTTAAATCGGTTCAGCTGATTAAGCGTGAAAAGGTAACAGACGGACAAACAGACAGAGTAACTTTCGCAATTATAATATTCGTGCGTTAGTAAGTTAATATTGTCCTTTTTTGGGGAAATAAACATCTTTAACCACAAATGGGAGCCGTACTTCCAGATATTTGCATACGCAAACAAACAAACAAAAAACTTTTCAACTTTGTATGTATATTAGTTTAATGTTGATCTAACATCACGCTTAGAAGAGAAATAATTAAACAAAAAAAGCTAAGCTATGTGTGTTCCTATTGATCAAATAAATTCAAATCCTTTAAAAGATTATATAGGTATCATTCAAAATTTTAGTTCCAAAACACAAACTAGACTTGACAAGATGAATTTTGGCCAGAAGAAATTGCACGTCGTTTTACTGATTTTAAAGAAAAAGGGAAGCCACAAGTGACTTAACACGGCAAAGAATTATAATATTAACATCTAATTACTATGGATTATATATTGATCTGAAATAAATACTTATTATTATTATTATTAAGCAAGTGAAGCTGTAGGCAAAAACAAGTTAATACATATTAGCTTTCTGTAGTCCTTCTCCATAAAAACTTTTACTATGCCAAAGCTCTAACTCTTCCGTTTCCGGAATATTTTAAGAAGGGTTAGATACAAAAGTTTGTCTTCACGTATTAATATCTATATATAAACAGACAGACGAAACCGTTCAGTATCTTTTTTTTCTCTGTTTGTTAATCGATTTTTTTATTTAGTAGCTTTTGACGTTTTAGTCTATACTAATATTATAAAGAGGTAAAGTGAGTTAGTGAGTTTATGAGGTTGTAGGGGATAATCTGTGTATCTATTTAACCGATTTGGATGAAATTTGCTAAAAAAATAGTTTGAGACCCTGGGAACGACATAGGATACTTTTTATCCCGGAAATCATCCTTTAAGGGGGTGAGAATGGGGATGAAAGTTTGAATTGGGAAGCAAACTAGGAACGAACTCGATCGAAGCGAGGGTGAGTCGCTAGTTATCAAAAAAACTTTTTCGAAACAGTTCTGTTTAGAGCAACCTCTATAAAAAAATGATATTTCATTACAGAAAATGACAATATTAATTTGTCTCACGAAACTAGAACCAAGAACCTCCAAATCTATGTCCAAACCGAAGTAAAAGTGACCCACCCACTAAAAAATTATAATATTCTTCTACCTACCAATTACTAAGAAAAGTGGAAATTATATATCATAACTTAGAAATCGAAAACTTTATGATTTTTTTTTACTTTTCCATTTTTTTTTCTGAAGTTGTAAAAAAGTGGCAGCAACAAAAATTGGTTATGTTTTGTCTGATAGCCCATTGGTATCGCGGTCACTTCTAAAACCAAGTGAAGTGGGTTCAAGCCCCGAATCTTGTATCTATGATTTTTAATTATCTATATCTTATTTTTCAAGAAGCACATCTTATAATTAACAGTAGATTATGTGTTACTCTAGGTTATAATCTATGTACTAAACTCTATCCAAAGCTCAGCCATTACGCATTGTGCGTACAAATATACATCTATCTATACATATAACAAAATTGTAACTAAGCCGAATCTGTACATTAAATATTTTTTGGAAATTCTAATTGAAATAGACATTATTATCGATACAGAGTCCGAAGCTATAGTTTTTAGGATTTTTGTCTATCTGTCTGTCTGTCTGTTACCGCATCACAGAAAAACCAATGGAAGGATTCTTTTGCAATCTGGTATGATGATAGCTGGTTATCCGGGTCAACATATAGGATACTTTTTACCGCGGGAAAATATCTCATTTCTGAGAAAAAATACATAAACTGCAAAGTAAGAGTATACTAATATGTAAAACCTAAGAATTTTGTTTTTAGTCATCTGAACGCGGGCGGAGCCGCGGGCAGTGCTAGTATTTTATAAAAGTAAGCGTAATCTATTATACAATGAGACATCTAGGTCGATCGAGAAGATTAATAGTGATTGTTTCTGATGCTATTGTTGATGGGTCGATTTGTTTTGCAGACCAGTGCCCACAAGCCCATTCGTGCGTGTCGTGGGTTATTCTTCTTAGATTATCCTGTTTTTCTTAATAACTAGCGACTCAATCTCGCTTTGCTCGGATGCGTCCCTAGCTTGCATCCCAATACAAACTTTTATCCCCATTTTCACCTTCTTAAGGGATGATTTCCGGGATAAAAACTATCCTATGTCTGTCCCAGAGTCTCAACCTATCTTCTTACCAAATTTCATCTAAATCAGTTCAGTAGATCCAGAGATTACCCGCTACAACGTCACAAACTCACAATCTCACAAACTTTACCTCTTTATAATATTAGTATAGATAGTATAGATATAACGCTTGTGTGTATTTTTGATATGAACTTAATAGAATTATAAGCAAAATAGAACATGTAGAGCTAATGTCATTAATCTACGAAATTTTGGATCTGTTTTTAGTAACCGTACTTGCTGTGCCAGCGGTCGCGGGTTCGAGTCCCGCTGGGGGCATTCATTTGTGTGGTGAGCACGAATGTTTATAATGTGTATGTATTTAAAGTTATATATGTTTAGTGTATCAACTATCTGGTATCCATAACACAAGCCTCGTAGCTTACCATGGAACTAGATGGTGCTGTGTGTTAATGTCCCAACATATTTATTTATTAATATTTTTAAACAATTTTTTTTAAAGTATATATATATTATGTTTTCCTTAAATCTTACTAATTTTATAAATATAAAAGTTTAGATATTTGAATGGATGTTTGTTACTCAATCACGCCAGAACGGCTGAACGGATCTGGATGAAATTTGGCACAGAGATAGATTATAGTCTGGAATAGCACATACACTAGTTTTTATACCGGAAAAAATTGAGGTTCCCGTGGGATAGATTAATTTTCGTTTTTCCAGAGGCGATTCCATGTAAAGCGAGGGTGAGCCGCTAGTTTTCTATAACGATTACGGCTAACTTCGACTACTAGGTGAACACTATCCCACAATTGTACATACACAAAAACTAGAAAGAGAAACTAAAAAAATAAAACCGTTTGACACAGCATTATTCTAAATCACGTATAGAGGTTCGTTAGGCGTTGTCGATGTTTCAGTTTTACAAATAATTTACCATTTTCCGTAGCTTTATGTTTTTTTTTTAAATATTGCTTACTAGTTTTCACCCGCTTTGTCTCGTGGTAAATGGGGAAGGGATCAAAGGTAGTGTCTATCCTCAGGATGCACTGGACTTTGTTAAATTTCATCGAAATCTGTTTAAGCGGCTTAAGCGTGAAAAGGTAATGGACAGAGTGTTATTATTTCAATAATAACATTATTTAGGTTTTTTGAAAGAAATGGTTTTCATACAGTAATTATTTATTTAACACTAGATTTTGACCGCGTCTCTACTTTAGCTTTAATTTTAATTTTGTTATTTAACTAGCGACTCACCCCCGCTTCGTTCGGGTTAAATTAAAATGGATATAGTATGTTATCCTTAAGAGATAGACATTTGCCATCGCGGACTTTTCTGTAGATCTATATAAGATACACAATTCCACCATACATTATTTTGTTATATCTCAAAGGGTTCAGGCAGGGTTTTCGTTGAAAGCTCCCAGGCGTCCTATTTTTTCCGACACCTCCAACAAATATCGTTATATTTTAGCCAATGTATACAAAAACTTAACAAATTATATACTAAAACCTTCCTCTTGAATCACTCTATCTATTAAAAAAACCGCATCAAAGTCCGATGCGTAGTTTTAAAGATTTAAGCATACATAGGGATATAGGGACAGAGAAAGCGACTTTGTTTTATACTATGTAGTGATTTTAGCTTTAAAGAAATTTAGATTTAAGTTAATTTTACTGAGACTCTTCAGTCACTTACTCACTAACTCTTCAGCCTGTACAAATATATCTATTCAAATTATAAGGTCAATTTGTTATTTTTTGATAAGTAATGGAAGGAAAAACAAACACACATCTTCAGTTAAAATATTAGACGGCAAATAAAAATGATCACGTTCATAGAACCCTTCTATAACGATAATACAAATACAATACCTTTTAAAATTTTTAGTAAAAATATATCTATATCAATATCCAAGCAGCCATTAACACGTAAGAGCCAGAAGCGAAGCCGTTTTATTGAATAAAAAAATCACGCCTTCACTAAAAGATCAAATTTTTCTTATGAAATACACTTATCAGTAATGGTGGAAATGATAACATTTTTCCTCTCTACAATCATTTTGCACTAGTGTTGTACCGCGGTTCCTGCGTAGTTCAAATATATATATTTATACGACTCACCATCAATTCGGTCGGGTTCGTAGTTAGGTCGATATATAATACTAGCATTGCCCGCGGCGCCGCCCGCGTTCCGTTGACCAAAAACCAAATTCTTAGGTTTTACAGATTAGTATACTCTTACATTGCAGTTTATGTATTTTTTCTCAGAAATGAGATATTTTCCCGCGGTAAAAAGTATCCTATATGTTGACCCGGATAACCAGCTACCACCATACCAAATTTCATCAAAATCCCTCCAGTGGTTTTTCTGTGATGCGGTAACAAACAGACAGACAGACAAAAATTCTAAAAACTATAGATTCGGTCTCTGTATCGATAATAATGTTTATTTTAATAAGATTTTTCAAAAAATATTTAATGTACTGATTTGGCTTCGCTACAATTTTATTATATGTATAGATTATAATATATTAAAAATTCTCAGACGCCGCACTGAAATGCTCACAGTATAAAGTCTGCCGGACAACGACATTTTCTGGTTTTATATACAAATATTATTTTGTCATGCGTAAAATTATTCTATAAATTTTATATTATTTCAAACGAACAAAGATTTTTTGTAGAGTAATATTATCCATATCCATACTTATATTGTAAACTAGTGACTCACCCTCGCTTTGCTCGGGTTCGACTCTAGCTTGATTCTCCATATAAATTTTTCAAATTTCATCCCCTTTTTCATCCCTTTGAGGGATGATTTCCGGGATAAAAAAATCCTATATCCTTCCCAGGGCCTCAAACTATCATCTTACTAAATTTCATCTAAATCGGTTCTGTAGATCCAGAGATTACCTCCTACAATGTCACAAACTCACAAACTTTACCTCTTTATAATATTAGTATAGATGTGAAAGTGTGTTTGTTTGTCCTTCTTTCACTTCGAAACGGAGCGACGGATTGGGATGTTTTTTTGTGTGAAGATAATTGGAGAGCTGGAGAGTGACATAGGCTACTTTTCACCGCGGGATAATATCTCATTCCCACGGGAAAACACGTTATAATACAACCCACAACAACTCATCATATACTCTATCTATTTCATACTAACCGTTAAAACGTATAGGGACGAGTAAGTCATTAGTTATGTTATATCCATTATATAATTTTTTAGGTAAGACATTTTTAGGCCAAAATTTATATGAATAGAGAGAGAGCCTCTGCCAAGAAGGGTTTGGAAGTGGTCCAGGATGACTGTAAGTTGTTATACAGATTATTTAGTGTGGAAAAATTACAAATATATTTGCTCTTACTTCAACATCGTAAGAGTAATATATGATGATTTAGCCATACTTATGTTTTATCTTTTTTATTAATATAAATTCTGAATTTCAAATTAATTTATTTTTTTCATATTTACATAACCAGTTTTTTGTTCAAGTACCTAATATGGAAATAGGTTTTTGGTTCAAGTCCCAGCCATCGATTGCGCAACCTTTTGCGATTAGTAGAGGCTAACTCACAGCATTTATAGCAGTTTATATTTTAAATTATAAAAACAAACTTTCATCCCCATTTTCACCCGTTAAGGGATGATTTCCCTTAAGAGATGATGTCCGGGATTTTAAATGGGAACGGGAAATTAAATGTTTAGAATTAAAATTAACAATAATTTCAAAGTACTTAGGTGCCATTTTTGAATTATTGAAATCATTTTTGTAATATTGCGGGTAGGTAATGTCTGTAACAAGTAATATATAACGTCTTTGAGACATCTAAAACCTCAGTCTCTCCCGTGACCATGATTGCTGTAAAGCATTCGAAACGCCGGGAACCAAAAATCAAAATAAACCCGTAAAATAATCCGAAAAAATAGTTTTATTTCAAAAAAACTCTAAAAAGGTAGTTTCATACAAACTTTCATCCCCTATCGTAACAAACAAACACACTTGCACATTTATAATATTAGTATGGATATCAAATACATATTCGCGTAAATTTAAGAAAGTATTAAATATCCATATACTTAACATTCAAGAACAAATCCACACAATGTAATCATTGAAGTCAAAATATATATATTTAAATACAAAATCCTACGTACAAATCTAAGCCTGTTACGTTCACACCATTTGTATAGAAGATAACACTCCAAAAGTTTCATTGTTAAAGCTCTAACTATACGCTGGTTTTTTAATCGGATTTACATTGTTAGTGAATTTCAAAACTATACGCTTTGTTAGACGAGTGAATGAGAATAAGTTTAGGTACTAACGTCCCGCTCCAGCTTCGTTCAGGTTTGATGACCCGCATTCATATGACCAAAAACCAAATCTTAGGTTTTACATATTAGTATATTCTTACATTGCAGTTTTTGTATTTTTTTCTCAGAAATGAGATATTTTTCCGCGGTAAAAAGTATCCTATATGTTGACCCGGATAACCAGCTATCACCATAACAAATTTTATCATAATCCCTCCGGTGGTTGTTTCTGTGATGCGGTAACAGACAGACAGACAAAAATTCTAAAAACTATAGATTTGGCCTCTGTATCGATGATAATGTCTATTTTAATATAATTTTCCAAAAAATATTTAATGTACAGATTCAAAACACCGTTATTATAAAAGGAAACAACTAAAAACACCATAAGTAATAAAATTGGAGATGGTTCCTATAGCAACTCATGGACCTAAAGAAAAGGGTTCGCAATCTGCGAAATTTAATTTAAACATATATATATATATATATATATATATATATATATATATATATATATATATATATATATATATAACAAAAGATTAAATTGAAAAAAATCTACTATAATCTATCTCTGTGCCAAATTTCATTCAGATCCGTTTAATCGTTCCGGCGTGAACGAGTAACAAACATCCATACTCACAAACTTTCACTTTTATAATATTAACTAGCAGAATCCACGGCTTCGCTAGCGCGAAAAATACAAGATAAATCTCTGAAGGTAAATTTCATACAAATTTTCATGCCCTATTTTACCCCTTTATACAATGAATTTTGAAAAATGCTCAAACACGTATTTATTTAATTTTATTGAAGAAAATTATTATAAAGTTTCAAGTAATTATGATCACAATTTTTTTTGGGTCGTATAATAACGTGTTTTCCCGTGGGAATGAGATAATCTCCCGCGGTAAAAAGTAGCCCATGTCACTGTCCAGCCCTCCAACTATCACCACACAGAATATCACGCCAACACGTCATTCCGTTTCGATGTGAAAGAAGGACAAACAAATAGACACACTTTCACATTTATAATATTAGTATGGATACGAATAATACAGATGTGCTAGCGATTTACGTTTTAACAGTAGTATGGAATCGATAGACTATACATACATAGTGTCATCAACATTGTTATTTTTAGTAATATTTAGTTACTCATATTGTTATTTAACGATAATTAAGATATTGTATTGACTACACGCACGTACCTAATAATAGATGGCAGTGCTTGTGAATGCATAAATAGGGGGTATATGCTGTCAAGAGGACAGTCTCTCACTGAACGCCAAAGAGACAAGTGTCAACTCAAAGTGGAAGTGTTGTATAGTGATTATTTAATAAAACAGTGTATTTGTGCAGTGGAGGTGTGGTGTTTAAGTGTTGTGTAGTGCATAAGTGTTGTTTCGCAACGTGTGGAGTGTCAGTGTAAAAAGTGAGACAAAACGAAAGAATAGTTGTGAGTATTGTGTTAATATATATATATAAAAGTGAGTATAATTATAGTTTTATTTACATCCTTAATTTTAACACCGATGAGTAAATAGGGCCTAATCCTGCAATAGGTATGATGAGTTGTTGTGGATTGTATTATAAAGTGCTATCCCGTGGGAATGACCTAATCTCCCTCGGTAAAAAGTAACCCATATCACTCTCCAGCCCTCCATCTCCGCACAAAAAATCACGCCAATCCGATACTCTGTTTCGGCGTGAAAGACGGACAAACAAACAAACACATTTTCACATATATAATATTATTATGGATAAACAGGCAAAAACAAAACAGCTCAGTACCTATTTCTCCTCTGTTTATCAACAGATTTTCTTTTTTATCTACATAATATATTTTTTATTAGTGATAATGATCGAATTCCGATCATAGAACGAAAATTTGTATTAAAAATTACTAAAATAACATCACTTAAATATGTATGTACATACATACAAGCTATTTCTTGCTACTTGTCCCCCTATTATTTTACTAGTTCACCCGTGACCATGATTGTTGTAAAGCATTTGAAACGTCGGGAACCAAAAATCCAAATAAATACGCGAAAAAACACAAAAAGAAAGTTTTATTTAAAATTATATTAAATAAACACCATCAAAATTGATTCATAATTGGCGAAAATAGCATATATACATAAAAATATAACCGAATTCAGTATATTTTAAAGTCGGTTAAAAATATATAAAATACTAGCGACTCACTCTTGCTCGGGATCGTCCCTACTTATGTTTTAACGATTAGTATAGATTTCTCAGAGATGAGATATTTTCCCGCTGTACAAAGTATTTTATATTTTGACCCGGATAACCAGCTATCATCATACCAAATTTCATCAAAATCCCTCCAATGGTTTTTTCTGTGATGCGGTAACAGACAGACAGACAAAAATTCTAAAAACTATAGATTTGGCCTCTGTATCGATAATAATGTCTATTTCTATTAGATTTTCCAAAAAATATTTAATGTACAGATTCGACTTAGTTACAATTTTATTATATGTATAGATAATATATAGCTTAAATAACTTTTAACACCTTTTAAAGACGGTATTGCCATTAAAAGTTACCACTTCACCAGCTCTCATAAGGACCCTTCAATACTTGCTGTGAAAATATTTCAGGTAGTACTAATGTTTTCTCGCAGCTTTGCTCAAGTCTTATATAAAAGCTTAACACCTAATGGACTTTATTAAAGCACCCATCATGGAAGTCTGAAAGTGAAAAGACGCCAAGTTCCTCTGTACTTTGTGCACAGAGGGTTCCGGACATTATTGTATATATATATATATATATATATATATATATATATATATATATATGTATGTATGTATATATAATATGTGTGTGTATGTTTGTTACTTTTTTACGTTGTAACGACAGGGCAGATATTGATCAAGTTTACGAGTAATATACAGATTTACTATGACTACTGGTACCACGTTTGGCTCAGTTAGTAGTGACCTACTTGCTGTGCCAACGGTCGCGGGTTCAAGTCCTGCTGGGGGCATTCATTTGTGTAATGCACACGAATGTTTTTTCTCCAGTCACGGGTGTTTATATTTATAATATGTATATTTTTAAAGTTATATATATGTAGTGTATCAATTATCGTGTATCCATAACACAAGCCTCGTAGCTTACCATGGATTAATCTATATATATAAAAGAAAGTCGTGTTAGTTACTTCGCTTATAACTCAAGAACGGCTGAACCGATTTAGCTGAAAATTGGCAGGGAGGTAGTTTAGAGCCAGGAGAAGGACATAGGATACTTTTTATCCCGTTCGACCGCGTTCCAATTTTTATGATATTTTAATTTTTGGATTTCTCTTAGTCCGGAATAGGTAAGTATTAAAACATATAATTAAAATGTGAGAAAGAAAGATTTTTTCTTTTTATATCTATTTAAAACGTACCTAGCGACGAACCCGAGCGAAGCGAGGGTGAGCCGCTAGTGAATAAATAAAACATCTATAGTGCAAAAGATGTAGTTTGATTTTCATATCTTAGAACTCATATATCGTAACAATATAAAAACACACGCAAAGCCATAGTCAGTAACTAGTATTTAAATATAATTATAATGGCTGCCTGTAGACGGCGATAGGAGCTCTGATTTCGGAATTGGCTACTTAGAAAGCGTAAGGGCTTTTAAAGTTTCGCTAAAAGGTTGTTGTGCTCATCATTCTTACAAATTGAGGAAAAATGGGTAATAATGAAAATTGTGTATACAAAATCGTCTTATATTTAGTTTGTTTTGAATTAATAAAGCTTGTGAAGTATGTTTGTTGATTGTTAACGCTGTAACTCCGTAACGGATTTCAGTATTTGAAATGGAAAAAAAAATTATTCAATACTAGTGACATCGCTTCGTTCAAGTGTTTTTAATTTTTTTTAACGGAACTCTAATACGTCTTCTACAATAAAAGTAGCCTAAGTTACTCCATAGAATATCAGCTATCTGCCAGTGAAAGTCTCGCCAAAATTAATCCAGCCGTTTCAGAGATTAGCTGGAACAAACAGACAGATAATAATTTCAAACATTGTGTTTTTTTATAAGTACCGTTTATAATTTCATATACATTAACAGTGCTACAAGCATCATTTGGCACGTGGCCGAAATTAGAACTAACATAGCCATCTTGTAAAGCGTATCTTGTGACAGACAGCTGGAGTTGATGTTTTTTGGAGATATTTCGTGCTTTTATTTCAATAAAAATATCCCAAAATATGAAGTGGTGTTAGAGAGGTTAGGGGGTTTATTTTTTATAAAAGAAAACCCCTAATTTCACACCCACACCCTCATGTCAATGTCATTTAAGTGCCAAATAATCCTTGTAGCACTGTAGTAAAAAGCTGTTATTTTGACAATACAACAACAGACACTTCAATTTTATTTATCTGTATGGATTAAAATAAAACAATGTTCGCCCGGTGGTCGAATTTAGACCATAATCTATACATACAATAAAATTTTAACTAAGCTGAATCTGTGCATTAGATATTTTTGGAAAATCTTATTAAAATAAACATTATTATCGATACAGAGGCCGAATCTATAGTTTTTAGAATTTTTGTCTGTCTGTCTGTTACCGCATCACGAGAAAACAACTGGATAGATTTTGATGAAATTTGGTATGATGATAGCTGGTTATCCGGGTCAACATATAGGATACTCTTTATCGCGGAAAAATATCTTATTTCTGAAAAAAAATACAAAAACTGCAACGTAAGAGTATACCAATATGTAAAACCTAAGCATTTGGTTTTTAGTCATCAGAACGCGGCAATGCTAGATATTATTGAAAATTTAAGGGAAACATACATTATTATATTTATAGAATTTACCTAACTGTATGAAAAAACCACATGTTACTACACAAAAAAAATGTTGAAAAACAGAAAAGAAAAAGATACTGAATTGATCAGTCTTTGCCTATTTATAGAATAGAAAAACGTATATAATAGAAGGGTCTCGCCTCGAACCTCTGATATTTCAATATAATTACCACTTACCTTGCCGTGAAGGAAAATATCTAGGAAACCTGCATGTCTGAGAGAACCTAACAAGTTTTTGAAAGACATGTGAAGTCTGCCAAACCGTACTTGGCCAGCTTGATGGACTAATGCCTGATCCTCATTGATCATTGAAGGGAGACTCATGCCGAGCAATGAAGATATGTGAAAGTGACGACACAAAATAGGGCCATTTAAACATTTTTTCTCTCAGACATGCAGGTTTTCACACGATATTTTCCTTCACCGTTAAGACAAGTGGTAATCATGTTGGAAATGATTCGCACATGAAAATATCAGATGTGCGAGACCCGGGATTTGAACTCGCTTCACTCGGTTTCCCAAGCGAGCGCGTTACCACTGGGCTACCACTGCCTTATACTCATGTACACTCATTTTTTTCTGAACGAGAATCCCTTTTTTCGTAATTTGGCAGAATTCTCTAACAATTGACATGATATACCTACCTACCTTTCAGCAATATATCTCCAATAGTATCTTAGTAATATTACTGTGACATACAGACGAATGGACGGACAAATTATAAGGATTTCATTTTTGTCTTTTAGCTACGTAACCCTAATGAAAATTACCTAGGGTCGGCATTTCCAAAACTTGGGTCATACTGACAATCTACCGCATGGCCCTGATAGGACGTTAAAAAGGGTTGAATGAAAGTTATTACATCTAAGTAATAAACTGTCTTAAATTTCAATATGTAAAACATATTTCATTAAGAGCATGTTTCATTTGTATAGAAATTTAGAACTGAGTTATGAAGTTAAAACACAAGGGAAATCTCATTTCGTAATTAATTAAACAAAGATAGTGGAAAAAGTTAAATATACATAATTTAGGTCAAGTTGGAATCTATATCTGTATAACCATAGATAATAAAAATAGAGATTGAGATTTTTTTTAAATTCCACCATAACTTGCCATGTTAAATAAAATTATCTTTTTGGATTTTTTCGCAGATTTATTTGATTCTTGCTTCCCAACGTTTCGAATGATTTACAGCGCACATGGTCACGGAAGAGACTAAGGTATGAGACGTCTCGAAAATTATTACATCGTTGTTATACAAACAGTATAAATTTGTAATATAGATAAGTACCGTTTGTAACAACTATAAAGAAAAAATAGTTTTATTTGAAATGCCACCATACAATGAAAGGTTAAGGATGATTCTTGTATGGATTGAAAAAAATGGTTATTTATACAAAATTAATGGCCTTTTAATATCCAACATTTTTACATCGTTATTTCAAAATTCCTACATATTTTCTTATTTTGAATATACGTGTATGTTCATATGTTGGTTTTAACGTACCTTTACAAAGGAGCAATCTTGTTTTTAAAAACCTCAGGAAAATTCTGCCGACTTTTAATTTTTTTGGTCCTCCAGAGCTCAATAATGAGGTGGCTGCCCTCCAGCAATTACAAAGAATTCTGAATAAAACACGTACCCACAATTATTGGTTCGGATCACGCGAAATTGTAAAGTGGTGTGGTGGGTGTTGTAGCGATTTAAGCTATTTTAGTACCATCACCGTATAAGTAGTGTTAATATTTATAAATATATAATCAGTTAATATTTTATATTAAAAAATAATATCTATACAGATAAATAAAATTGTAGCGTCTGTATGTAATATCAAAATAACAGCTTTTTACTAAACGCATAGGACAGTATATACGGTACTTATAAGAAATACATATTTTTTTTTTAAATTGTAATCGTATTTATAAATGTACACAAGAGGAAACGTTGAAAGGGAAAAATTATGTGTGAAATACATAAATATTTCAAATAAAACTAACTTTTTAAATTTTTTCGTGGATTTATTCGCATTCGAAACGTCGGGAACCAATAATCAAGATATAAGAGATAAGATTGCGAAAAAATCCGAAAAGATAGATTTATTTAAAATGTCAAATATTCGGGTAAATCTAACAACGTATAGATAAATATTTAACTATTATCATAATAACCGATATAAATTATGAAATCAATAACACTACTTAATCGCACTGCGATTAAGGGAGTTTACACAATTTCCATTTTGCAACAATTGTAGACGATATTTTGTTTAATCTTGACGTCAGGTTCGCCTCAGTTCATTTGGTTCAAGTTCCGTTGGGGGCATTCATTTGTTGTGATGTGATGAGCTCGATTGTTTGTACTTCAGTCATGGGTGTTTATATTTATGATATGTCTCTATTTAAAGTTATATAGTAACTGGGCTACCGAGTTTCTCTCGGAGTTTTTGGCGTAAAGTACAATATTCTTCTTTTTTTTAAACAAAAAACTTGAATAAATATTTAAAAAAAAAAAGTAAAAACTTTATATCCGACCAGGATTCGAACCCGGACACCTATGATTGCCAATCTTGCACCTTGGCCGCTTGACTATGATGCTTATGCCCGAGCGTGCGTAATTATCGATCATATTTTCGTGGAATAATGCGAAAGAAAACCGCATGAAAATTCGATACACACATAAAACTAATCTAGATCGATTTATCGCCCCCGAAACCTCCTGTATACTAAATTTCATGAAAATCGTTGGAGCCGTTTACGAGATTCAGATTATATAGACATATATAAATATATATACAAGAATTGCTCATTTAAATATATTAGATATGTGTAGTGTATCAACTATCTGGTATCCATAACACAAGCCTCGTAGCTTACCATGGAACTAGATGGTGCTGTGTGTTAATGTTCCAACATATTTATTTATTTATAAATCCAAGGCAACGACGCTATCGCTAATCGCTAGTAAGATCATGCAAAATCGCTAACACTGTCGACTTACATACATTCCATAGCGTGCTTCTTATACTACGACCAAAATAGACTCCTTACGTAATATATTAGGTATAAATCATATTTTTTATTTTACTACCGTGTATGAGGTCGTTAAGAAATAGCTATTGTAATTACATATTAATATGAATTTAAAATTCTTACACTGGGGCTTAGAAAAGATAGAAAAGATGTCATTCTACGATCCTTAATCTAAAAAGATATATGCGAATGACATATCTATATATTCTATGACATAACGACAACAATTGTCATCCATACTAATATTATATAATGTAAAGTGTATTTGTTTGTTTGTCTTTCTTTCACGTCCAAAAAGAGTGATGAATGGGCGTCATTTTTTGTGTGGAGATAGTTGGAGAGATTCTCATTCCCACAGGAAAACACGTTATAATGCAACCCAAAAAATAATTGATGATCAGAATAAACTTGAAACTTGGTATTATTGCTCTTCAATTCAATTAAATAAGTACAGATTTTAGCATTCATCCCATAAGAGTGTAAATTAGGTGATTAAAGTTTGTATGGAACCTACCTTTTTAATTTTTTTGTAGTTTTAACGTCAGCGAACTTCGTGGAGAAGAGCGCGGGTTCTTCTAGTAATATTATAATAGTGAAAATGTGTTTGGTTGTTTGTTTGTTTGTCTTTCTTTCACGTCCAAAAAGAGTAACGAATGGACTTAATTTTTTGTGTAGAAATAGTTGGAGGGCTAGAAAGTGACATAGGATACTTCTTACCGCGGGAGATTATCTCATTCCCACGGGAAAACACGTTACAATACAACCCACAACAACTGAGCATACCTATGTAAAATAATTATAATATATAGTCTATAATATTCTATATCTACTAACTGTGAAAACGTACCTAAGGACGAACCCGAGTAAAGCGAGAGTGAATCGCTAGTTTCAGTATAATTTTTAAAATGTCTATTCTGCAACGATTGCAGAATGACATCTTATCTAAGATCCACTGATCGTCTAATAAACAATGCTCAGACTAAACTGCTGGGCACAAAATGATAAAATTTTACTTAAGAGTTTTAAGCCCTAAGAAATGGTATTTGAAAATTCACCCTCTAAAAGGGCTACATAGGGCATAAAAGTATTATCAAACACTATTATTTTTGGAATTCGACATATAAATGGATGGAAATATTTTCTGTACATAGGTAAATTCTATTAATATATGTTTTCTTGAAATTTGTAATAATGGTTATGGTCGATTTTCGACACAGTAAGTAGTAAGCAGAAATCTTCACATTTAATTATGAATTCTGGAGTATTACAAACAAAGACAGACTAACAATTTATTCAACATGACGGTCAAGGATGAGCTCGCAATCTAACTTAGCTGGTGCTGTGTATCCCTCGAGAGATACAGCTATTAAAATAATATGTGAGAGGAACAAGGAAAATAAGAGCAAAGTTTTGATATTAATTCAGTTACTCTGCCTTCCACATTAGAGGATAGTATTCAGTCTTCATTTCATTTGTCGGCAATTCCCTATTTCTGGAGCACAAAAAAATGAGACCAAATGGATTATACGGGTACTGTATATGTGTCATATACGTATAATATATCTGATTAGCGACTCATCCTCGCTCCGCTCGGGTTCGTCCCTATATACGTTTTAATGTTTAGTATAGATTTCTAAGATATGAGATATTTTCTAGCAGTAAAAAGTATCCTATATGTTGACCCGGATAACCAGCTATCATCATACCAAATTTCATCAAAATCTGTCCAGTGGTTCTCTCATGACGCGTTCCCAACAGACAGACAGACAAAAATTCTAAAAACTATAAATTCGGCCTGTATATCGATAATAAAGACTATTTCAATAAGATTTTCCAAAAAAACTTTAATGTACAAATTCGACTCAGAATTTTATTATATTGTATCAATAGATATCATTTTTCACCTTACTTCTCGGTGAATATCAAACACGTTAGAACATTACAAAAAGGCCCAAAAACTTATTAAATGTGACAAAATAAGCAGAATCGCTATAAATAAGCGCAAACATTAGTGCTAATTTAGTGCCAAAAGCTAAAAA
Source organism: Brenthis daphne (assembly GCA_947093115.1). Taxonomy (NCBI): domain Eukaryota; kingdom Metazoa; phylum Arthropoda; class Insecta; order Lepidoptera; family Nymphalidae; genus Brenthis; species Brenthis daphne. The sequence goes on along the minus strand of OX352471.1, from coordinate 51,871,272 downwards.
TGTGCATGTGTATTCAGCCTTTTTTAACGTCCCACTGCTGGGCACGGGCCTCCCTTCAATACGAGGCCATAGTCCACTACGCTGGCCAAGTGCGGGTTGGCGGACTTCACATGTCTTTCGAAAACTTGCTAAGTTCTCTCAGACATGCAGGTTTCCTCACGATGTTTTCCTTCACCGTAAGGCAAGTGGTAATCATGTTAGAAATGATTCGCACATGAAAATATCAGAGGTGCGAGACCCGGGATTTGAACCCGCTTCACTCGGTTTCCCAAGCAAGCGCGTTACCACTGGGCTACCACTGCCTAAAAAATGTGCATAGTCACAAGAAAAAAGTAGTGAAATATAAAATAAAGAATAAACAGCAGTGTTCAGTATCAGCACTAGACAGTATGTCAAAACTCATTCAATCGATATCTAAAGTTACTTTATGGGATCATGTAAATCCGCTTTGAACTTAAGCTAATATGTACATCCATACTAATATTATAAATGTGAAAGTGTGTTTGTTTGTTCTTCTTTCTCGTCGAAACGGAGTGACAGATGCGCGTGGTTTTTTGTGTAGAGATAGTTGGAGGGCTGGAGAGTGACATAGGCTGCTTTTTACCGCGGGAAATTATCTAATTCCTACGGAAAACACGTTATAATATATCAAACTATTGATACTAATTAAAAGCTTTTCGAGTAATAAACAAACCGAAAAAAACTGTAGATTTAAACCCTATTATGTATATTAACTGCCTCCGTGGTGTAGTGGCTAGCATGTACGGCTGCACACCCGGAGGTCCTGGGTTCGAGTCCCGGGTCAGGCCAAGTTTAGTTATTGAGTATTTCTGTATAGTAAGCCTCGGTAGCAGCCCGGAGTTGGGAAGTTGGCGGTGTTTCACCCCCGTGCCTCGGAGAGCACGTAAAGCCGTCGGTCCTGCGCCTTAACTCTTACTGGTCGTGTCTCGTGTCGTCCCACCGGAGTATGAGAGTGACAGGAATAGAGAGTGCACGTTGTGTCTGCGCGTACACTTGTGCACTATAATATCTCCTGCGCAGTTGGCTAGTCTCAATAAGATTGGCCGCTGTGGCAGGAATCGGCCAGGTGAAAATTATTTATATACTAATATAAGATAATTTTTACACTTACAACTACCACACTAACGTAAATGCGGGCGGAAATTAAAGATTTTATTGAATACATTAAAGTACTATTGGTATAACCGGATGTTTCAAACCAATAAGGCTACCTTTCAACTTACATCCGCTTCAACTGAAGCTTATATAGAAGCTTCAGAGACCGGAACTAACTTATAAACTTGTTAAAACTGTTTTATACCTCTATTTTTATCTTTTCAAGCTTTTGTGTTGTCCATCAAATTTGTCTAGGCAAAGTAAATGGTTTGAAAAAATATTGTAGTGACCCTACTTTCTGTGCCAGCGGTCGCGGGTTCGAGTTCCGCTGGGGGCATTCATTTGTGTGATGAGCATGAATGTTTGTAATCCAGTCATGGGTGTTTATATATATATATATATATATATATATATATATATATATATATAATATGTATGTATTTAAAGCAATATATGTGTAGTGTATCAACTATCTGGTATCCATAACACAAGCCTCGTAGCTTACCATGGAACTAGATGGTGCTGTGTGTTAATGTACCAACATATTTATATATTAAAAAATTTCCTTTTTACAAACGTCGGTTAAGGGGCGTTTTCATTAAATTAACTTTCACGCGATAAATTCAATATTCATGTTATATTTGCTGAAATTTCATGCGAATATTATAATAAATTCAATATCTGGTGCCTTTCATTGGTTTTCTATAAGGTTTGTTTCGTTAGTGCTGAAATGGTGGCATGGCGGAATACACTGTATATTGTGTAGGTCGTACGTTCTTAGTGCCTTCTCCATTTTACGTGATAGTAAAAATTGAGATAAACTAACAAGTATATATCTATCTATATATCTATCTATACATATAATAAAATTCTGAGTCGAATCTGTACAATAAATATGATGATTATGATGATGTTCTCCTAACCGATTCCGGCTACGGCGGCCAATCTCATTGAGACTAGCCAACTGCGCAGGAGATATTATAGTGCACAAGTGTACGCGCAGACACAACGTGCACTCTCTATTCCTGTCACTCTCATACTCCGGTGGGATGATACGAGACACGACCGGTGAGAGTTAAGGCGCAGGACCGACGGCTTTACGTGCTCTCCGAGGCACGGGGGTGAAACACCGCCACCTTCCCAACTCCGGGCTGTTACTGAGACTTACTATATAGAAAGACTCAATAACTAAACTTGGCCCGACCCGGGACCCGAACCCGAGGAGCAGCCGTACATGCTAGCCATTACACCACCGAGGCAGTTAACACAATAAATATAATAAAATCAATGATAAAAATGAATAAAAAAAAATGAGAATAATATTCTTCGTTGAAACGCACTAAAGGAAACGGAACCAGTTCATAACGCTGGTTACGTGTAACCAATATCATATACAGGTTACACAGTGACTGAACTAACTCTACAAAAGATTACGGTATTGCCATAAATAATGGGATAATAAACTTTAATATATTATATATTCCAGTGTTACCAAAACTTTTAATTTATTCCTAGTCACGAATGGTTAACAAAATACGAAACGGCAACACTGAGTGAAAATCTAAAGGATTTACAGACGTTAATCGTACCAGTTTTATAAATGAGAAAGTTTATGTGTTTATTTTTATAACTCTTACACGCTGAAACGGTTAGACCGATTTAGATGAAATTTAGCACACAGATAGATAATGACCTGGAGTAATCTACAGACTAACGATAAAAAGGTACCTTCGAGCAAAATCGGAATAAGTTACTTGTGAAAAAATAAGTTTTAATTTTATTTCTATAAAACAAAAACAAATCTATCCCACGGGAACCCTACAACAAAAACCGTTTTCCGGGATAAAAAGCCAGCTATTTGCTATTCCAAACTATAATTCATATTTGTGCCAAATTTCATCCAGATCCGTTCAGCCGTTCTGGCGTGATTTAGTAACAAACATCCAACCAAACTTTTGCATTTATAATAATACATAGTATAAAATTGTAACTAAGCCAAATCTGTACATTAAATATTATTTGGAAAATCGTATTAACATAAACATTATTATCGATACAGAGGCCAAATCTATAGTTTTAAAATTTTTGTCTGTCTGTCTGTCTGTTACGCATCACAGAAAAACCACTGGAGGGATTTTGATGAAATTTGGTATGATGATAGCTGGTTATCCGTGTAATCATATAGGATACTTTTTACCGCGGCAAAATATCTCATTTTTAAGAAAAAATACAAAAACTGCATTGTAAGAGTACTATACTAATATGTAAAACCTAAGAATTTGGTTTTTAGTCATCTGAACGCGAGCGGAGCCGCGGGCAATGCTAGTATTAAATAATAATACCATTTTAATGAGCATATTTACGTTTTGAGATATCGATAATATGTACACGTTTTAACAGATAATAGATACTTATTACGTGTCGTCTTCCAACACGTTCCTTTTTACCGTCCTAAGCCTGTATTTACATCAATGAAATTTATTTCATCGACCTCGTTAGTAAATTCGAAAGCGCCTTCGCGAAGATAAAAGAAAGGCACTTTTCTTGAAGGCCTCCGAAACTTTTCAAAGAGTTTGGTATTATTTTGGATGGAGAGTCAAAATTCACTTATACATTCATACCAATGGACATGAAGTATCTAATTTGTGAGTATTATAGTCAATTCTTTAACGGCTTGACAGATTTGATTGAAACTTGTAATAGAGATAGGTTATATCTTAGATAAAGAGCTTTTATAAATATACTGGCGAACATCTAGAAAAACAAACAAAATCTATCCCACGGGAACCGTTAATTATTCCGGGATAAAAATAGTCTATGTGATATTCCAGAGTATAATTTATTTCTGTGCAAAAGTTTATCCAAATACGTTTAGCTGTTCTGACGTGATTGTGTAACAAATATCCATCTAAATATCCAAGTTACACGTTTGGCTCAATGTGTAGTGACCCTACTTGCTGTGCCAGCGGTCGCGGGTTCGAGTCCCGCTGGGGGTATTCATTGTGTGATGAGCACGAATGTTTGTACTCCAGTCATGGGTGTTTATATTTATAATATGTATGTATTTAAAGTTATATATGTGTAGTGTATCAACTATCTGTTATCTATAACAGAAGCCTCGTAGCTTACCATGGAACTAGATGGTGCTGTGTGTTAATGTCCCAACATATAATATAATAATAATAAAGCATCTACTTTCACATCCGTATTAATATTATAAATGTAAAAGTTTGTGAGTATGGATGTTTGTTACTCTTTAATGCCATAACAGCTAAATAGATTTGGATGAAATTTGTCACAGAGATAGATTATAGTCTCGAATAACACATAGGCTACTTTTTATCCCGGAAAAATGTAAGGTTCCCGTGGGATAGTGAGCCGCTAGTTTATAATATAAGCAAGATATACTTGCAAGTAGAACCGAGACTAAAACTAGTTTTTTTTTATATTGATCAATTTTAAAGGTCCTCGTAACTCTATAGTTTTATCTGTGAATAAGCCCCATGTTTTAAACAGACTTTAACAAGAGTAGGTTTTTTCGTCTACTTTTTTCGTATGTGTGTTACACTATATCTTCGTAACTTGTTCGATGTATATTATTTTTATTTCATGGCGGTATACGTAATACTTCTATGATGGTCCAACTCTATTATAATTTGAACAAAATCCAAGGGTGAAATTCTTAATCATAAAACTTTAAGTCGAACTCATCTTTACAAAGTTAACTTTATATTCCCAATATTACTGTCAATAATTTTGATTTCTCAGCCGTTTATACTCGTACTATCGGCTCACCCTTGCTTTGTTCGGGTTCGTCCGTCGTGAAAAACAAAAACAACTCTATCCCACGGGAATAAAAATTGGTCTATGTGCTATTCCATACTATAATCTAAGCTTTAAAGTGCTAATTTACAACAAAAAGCCACATTTCACCCGTAACCTGACATGCATTTGGTTTAATTATTTATTTTTTACATATTTAACAAATTTAATAGGTACACCAGGGGCTCACCCTCGATCGCTCGGGTTCGCCTCTAGAACAACAAAAACAAATCTATCTCACGGGAACCGTAGTCTATGTGCTAATCCAAACTCTAATCTATTTCTGTGCCAAATTTCATCCAGATACGTTCAGCCGTTCTGGCGTCATTGAGTAACAAACATCCATACATCCAAACTTTTAAACGACCGAATTGATAACATCTCTAATTTATTACAACTACAGATAAAATTATTAACTTAAATGACATTTAATTTAAATGACAATAACATAGATAGACAGATATAAAAGAGTAAAATTTTAGTTTTAGTTTAAAAATCACATCGTAGCATTATTGTTGTTATACGTATATTTGCAGACCCGGTCGGTATACTCTTACATATTTAATAGAATCTGCCCCAAGCGGCCTCAACCGGTACTTAAAATTATACTTTCAACTAAAATTTTAAGCCCCATGTTTTTATCTCTTCTCCTTTTGTACCCTTTTTGCGACATAATTGTTTGTTTGTGGAACATTTTATCCATACTAATATTTTAATATGAAAGTTACTCTGTTATATTTGCACGCTTAAATAGCTGAACAGATTTTGATTAAACTTGACTAGGACGTAGATTGTAGCTTGGGGATGGATTTAGGGTATCTTTGATCTCCACCTCACTTTCACGCTGTACAAAGCGTGAAAGCGTGAAAAGGTAGAGTTACTTCCACAGTATATTCCATACCAAAACAGTATATTTTATGTGAAAGAAAATTATAATGGAACCTATTCGGTAGTAAACTAAATACTTAACACCGCCAAATTGCAAACTCCAGGCTGTTACTGAGGTTTACTAAATAGAAATACTCAATAAGTAAACTTAGGCCCACCCGAGACTCGAACCCAGGACCAACGGATGTAGAGTACATGCTAGCCACTACACCACTGAGACAGTTAAACCGCATTTGTGAATAGAAATCTATACAAAAACTGTTGCATATTTTTTTTTATTATTAACACTAAACAAAAAAATTGGTGCTAAATAGAGAAGAAAAATGAACTAAACTATTTTGTCTTTGCCTATAATTGATATATGCACATATACCTTTCTTTGAAGTTGGTAAAAGCTCTTTTATAGTATTTTAGACATTTAAAATATCAATACCTTAAGAATATAAGCTTTAGTGATGTACCCACAATCTATACATATAATAAAATTGTAACTAAGTCGAATCTGTACATTAAATATTTTTTGGAAAATCTAATTGAAATAGACATTATTATCGATACAGAGGCCGAATCTATAGTTTTTAGAATTTTTGTCTGTCCGTCTGTTACCGCATCACGAAAAACCACTAGAGGGATTTTGATGAAATTTGGTATGGTCACAGCTGGTTATCCGGGTCAACATATAGGATACTTTTTACCGCGGGAAAATGTCTCATTTCTGAGAAAAATTCAAAACTACAATGTAAGAGTATACTAATATGTAAAACCTAAGAATTTGGTTTTTGGTCATCTGAACGCGGGCGGAGCCGCGGGCAATGCTAGTCTTTTATAAATAAAAAGTTAGATAAATATTTTAGTTTAACAACTATCCAGAAATTCAACTGTGTGTTTTACCCTCGCTTTATAACGCGTTAAGTTTGAAATACTCCAACGAAAAACAAATAAAAAAGAATCTCGATAGATAGTATACAGATACTTCCGTAGTTAACAAGGAACCCTTATAGTTTCAAACTGTCCGTCTGTCCGTAGCTTGCCTCACAGACTCTTAGTACTAAACAGCTGTAATCTGGCATGCATATACATATTAGTCTCGCCGACAAGCTTTTCTCTAAGTCCACATTATTGTGATGGACAAATACGGAACCCCACATTACGCGTGGCATGTATTCAGCCCTTTTTAACGTCCCACTGCTGGGGGTGGGCCTCCCTTCAGTACGAGGGGAATCAGGCCATAGTCTACCACGCTGGCCAAGTGCGAGTTGGCGGACTTCACATGTCTTTCGAAAACTTGTTAGTTTCTCTCAGACATGCAGGTTTCCTCACGATGTTTTCCTTCACCGTTAAGACAAGTGGTAATCATGTTGGAAATGATTCGCACATGAAAATATCAGAAGTGCGAGACCCGGGATTTGAACCCGCTTCACTCGGTTTCCCAAGCGAGCGCGTTACCACTGGGCTACCACTGCCTTTTTACTACCACTGGCATTATACAAAACTATATACTTACATAAAGTATAATATAAATTTCTAAAGTATTGAACAAAATTCCTTCTAGTTTGGGTTCATTGTTGTTGTAACAAATTTAATACGTTGCAGTAATTGGTCAAAAGCGTATTTTTCTTTTTTTTTTATATCCACAATTTCGATATAAATGAAAATATAAGAACATCACTAAAGAAAACACTTTTCCACCATTTCCCTTGATTTACACGCCTAACCATTTACAGCACCTGTTTGTTTGCACGACGCATAAAATGTAAAGAAAATACCAAAAGAAAACTTTCCGCACTCTTTTCCTTAGTAAATGTGACGTAAACGTAATTTGGTCCATTTTCACACGTCATTTGCTAAAGCGGTTTTGATGAGAATTTGGAGAATAGTTTGTAATGTAAAGAAGTATTTTAAAGGTTTTTTCGGACTGTTAGGGTTAATGATCTAACCCAGACTTTTTGAAATAAGACCATGTTAAAATGAGTACTTTTTTAGGTTTAGCTATTTATATGTAACTTACCCTCGCTCCGCTCAGGTTCGTCCCTAGGTACTTTTGAACGGTTAATATAGATTTCTCAGAAATTAGATATTTTTCCGCAGTAAAAATTATCCGATATATTGACCCGGGTAACGAGCTATCATCATACCAAATTTCATCAAAATCTGTTTAGTGGTTTTCGTGATGCATTCCCAGACAGACAAACAGATAGACAGATAAAAATTCTAAAAACTATAGATTCAGTCTCTCTTTCGATAATTATTAATGAATATTTCATTTTCACTCACTCATTCACACAACACCATTTAGTCCCATGGTTAAGCTACGAGGCTTCTGTTATAGATACCAGATAGTTGATACACTACATATATTTAACTTTAAATACACAAATATTATAAATATAAACACCCATGACTGGAGTACAAACATTCGTGCTCATCACACAAATGAATGCTCCCAGCGGGATTCGAACCCGCGACCGCTGGCATAGGAAGTAGGGTCACTACAAACTGAGCCAAACGTGTCGTCATATTGTAGTTTAGTTATTATGTAATTTCGATGGTAATGAAATATTACGGCACCATCGGGCTGACGTGATGATGGTTCCGGGGTGTAGAGACTGGTACTCCATGAAGTATATGGTAGAACAGCCGAATTTGGGTTAGTATGGTTTGTTATTAGAAATACTTTCCATTACACATTATGATGAGGATAAGTATATGAGCCGGACTTGTTTTTAAAATTCTTTTTTTTTCATAAACATAAAGTAAAATTTCTTCATAACTTTTAGAATAAGGCGTAAAGAGATTTTTTTATGAAAGCAATTTTATAATCAGAATCATAAATATTCAAAAAGTATTTTTTATGTGTTTGTGTAATAAATTGATGACTGTAGTGTGTGTATCGGATCTCTTAAAGCGGAGATATCCAGTAGTCCCATATTAGCACCTTTTTGGAGAATCCAATCAAAAATACCGACGGCAAAAAAAATCCTAAAAGTCGTACAACCTGTTCAAGTATCGTTCAAAACGATTTTAAAATACGACCTGCAGAGGAGTACAAACAAACTAACAGAGGAAAACGGCCATACTTGAAGCAGAGACGCTTCGCTCCCACGATCAATTGTTATAAATAGAAAAGGCAGGAACGTACCCGAGCGAAGCGAGATTAAGTGGCTAGTAAGAAAAAATAACAACGCATGTGAGATATAACAAACATATATCAGAGGCATGGATGGCAATGATTTATCGCCTGTCAAAACTTTTACCAAGCGATGAATGTAACGATAGAAAAAAAATTATCGGAATTGAAAAAAATTTTTTTTTTATAATTATATTAATATTATAATTAATTATACTTAAAAGATGTTTGTTACGTAGAAGCCATGTCATATTGATTTTGTATGTTTGTTTATTTATCAGTTTTCAATTACGAATTACTCAGAATAATTGTAATGAGACATTTTAATACGCTTTTAGCTTCACTAGTACCTAACTAACCCATTACCTTTATCTGTACATTTATACAGATAAATAAAATTGAAGTGTCTGTTTGTAATGTCAAAGTAACAGCTTTCTACTAAACGCATATTAAATTATATACGGTACATATATATAAGCAAATAACGACTTTTAACATTTTGTCCGTCTGTTTGTTCCGGCTAATCTCTTACATGGCTGGACCGATTTTAACGGGACTTTCATTGGCAGGTAGGTGATGTTGTAAGGAATAATATAGGCTACTTTTATTTTAGGAAAAGAATTAGGGTGCTGCTCAAAAAAATTTAAAACGATGCAACCGAGCGAAGTGAGGGTAATTCGTTAGTATGTAATTATCTCAGAAATCGATTTAAACCTACTCCCAAATGCCATTTATTAGAAACATTAACTTTGTACATGAAATCTATATGGATATAATAAAGAGAGACCATCGAGCTGATCTGATGACGGAGTCGAGTGTCCATTATTTTAAGGGCTACTAGTAAAACCTTTGTTATGTGGCTCATTTGCAGCGCTGGATTCACACTAGGGGCACTCGGGGCTAGTGCCCAGGGCGGAAAATTTACAGGGTCGGCAAAAAAAATTCTTCGCGTTATCAAAAAAGTTTTTTATTTCTCAAAAAAATGAATAATAAAAAAAAAGTTAGTACATTTTTCGAAAAATTGAAAACATTTACATATTATTATATTTTTCATTTTTTTTAAATTGAAATTAAAAAAAATGAACTTTATCGAAACTTCAAATTTCGATAATGGAGTGGCATTTCTTACATTGCCCAGGGGCGGCGCAGGTTGAATCCGGCACTGCTCATTTGATTTTTGACAAGTCCTTATATTACAGTTAATAAAACTTTTTTTTAATCATCTTATTTTACCGACCAATCTCCTTCGTCTCTTCTCCATTCTACGTGAAATTGGCGAAGCAATCTATGCTCAATTGGCTTTGAAGGCTTTAAAGAAGCTTCCGAAAACGCACGTGCTTAAAAAACGATTCAAATCATGGGTTTTGCACCTCTAATGTTCGTCGCACTTGGACAGCGTGATGGACTATTGCCTGATCTCCATCTTATTGAAGAAAGGTCCGATACCAGTATTGGGACATGAAATGACAGGATTGACACGAAAAACAGTTGAATACATTAAATGTAACTATTTATATATAATGATATTTAATTTAGAATAGATTTAAAAATATACTTTATATTTGTTGTTCTAAAAAAACGTGTGTGTACTTATGTACGCACGTAAGAAGTTATACTTCTTTGGCGTATCAGAACAGAAATAGCTAAAGATTTCATCCCGTATGACACAGCTCTCTGTTTGCATAAGGAATGTAGCTGACTTCATTATGTCGCTTTTTGGCTGTTGGTGGGCGCGGGCATCGTAAAAATTTTACTTTTAAAAGAAAACCTTTTAATAGTTTTAAAGTGAAATGAAATGCACGCGATCAAAACCGTAGGAAAAAGCAGTCTTTTGAAACTACTCATTAAGAGGGATTCATTTCCAGTCATTAAAAAGTTGATGTCTTTTAATAAATATAAAAGTGTAGTAAATTTTTTATGAACTTCAGCTTTGACATGGTGCATTTGACATGTATCTATATGAATGGGAATGCTGACAACGCTTGATATTGCGGGTTCGATTTCGCAAAAATCAAGTATTCTCGCTGTATAAAATTCATATTCAAAGTAGGTGGTCTTTGCTCTCAAAGGAGATAGAATTGTCATATACAATATTATATGACGATCGGGAGCGCCCCTCTCGCTTCTCCCTCTGTACGCCTCGAACATTGCCATCGTTAGGACGACTGTATGGATTAGTATACTGTAGTAGACTATAGTATACGAACGCGTAAGTTTCTCTACTTGATACTTCTTCTCATACGAATCTCAAAATATTCCACCCAAAAAACGATTTTGATCATAAAAGCCTTTTATTTAAAAAAAAAATATTATTGATTTAAAATACGTCATTATCAATTTTTACCTCAAAACAATATTTTATCCATCTATCAATCCGTAAGTACTTAAATAGTTTGGCTCAGTTTGTAGTGACCCTACTTTCTGTGCCAGCGGTCGCGGGTTCGAGTCCCGCTGGGGGCATAGATTTGTGCGATGAGCATGAATGTTTGTACTTCAGTCATGGGTGTTTATATTTATAATATGTATGTATTCAAAGTTATATATGTGTAGTGTATCAACTATCTGGTATCCATAACACAAGCCTCGTAGCTTACCATGGTACTAGATAGTGTTGTGTGTTAATGTCCCAACATATATAGTGGCTTTAATGACCTCGAAAGTTCCCAGTGATTTTTTTTTTAAATGTTTACCTAACAAAAATATACATTATGGTATGTTATGGTATATTCGGCCTTGTTTCCGAAACTCGACGTCTGTGCATTTTGCGTTTGTGAGAAATTATTCATTCGTGTTACTCTTGCCAACCCAGTTCCTCCAGGAATTTCAGCAATCTCTTCGTAATAAACAGTTAATAAAAATATATTTGTTTGTTAAATTTGTTAAAATGTTTGTTAAACTTGTTAAATTTTAGTCTCATTTAATATTATTAATTCAATTATGTTTTGCATCTTACTTTGATATATGTGTTTTAGTAACATTAAAAACTGTTATTGGTTAAGTTTTGTTAATTAATTTCTATTCTATATTTTTTGTTAATACTGTTTGTTTCCAAAATAAATAAATAAATACATTTTATTTGAAACACTAACGAAACTAACTCCCAAGCGCCATGATTTAAAAAAAAATTACACTTAAAAATCCCCTTTACAAGTGTAGAGTGGTAGTATATTTGTGTGGAGTTTATTTGAACAGCAACAACTTTATTTGCTGACGGTACACAAAACAAACTTTTCTTGTGCCTAACGAGTTAGCGAGTTATTATGAATTAGAATTATTTTGTGATTTTACTTTTTATCCGACTGATCGTAAAAGAGAGTAATGTTTTGGTTTGGCTTTGGTTTCATATTATGTTTGAATATCATACACTAGTAAGGCTAGTATCATCTGTTGTTGAGTTTCGATTGTAATATGTAATCAAAATGCATTTTATATTTTAGGACTTGTCAAAACTACCTTTTTTATATTTAGATATATTTTTGTATTAAAAAAATAGATAAATAACACATAATTTTATTGTTACAGATAAAACAGGCTGAATGGAAAACGCCAATGTCACTGTAAAAGTGACGTTATGATGTCAATGCTTAATTATAGATAATTTATTAGTGAAAGTGTACAGTGAAGTGTGATTCAAAGTGTTAGTGTAAATAGCAAGTGTTTAGTTATTAATGATAAGTGAAGTGAAGTGAAATGCGAGACGGGTCTAAGCCTGGCCCGAGTGGAGGCTCGAGCGGGCATGCGTTAGATAAAGAATTTGAAGGTAATTTTTTCTAGTTTTTAGCGATTTATTAGTTTAATTAATAATCTACATATTATAAAATTTGTCGAAATATCTGTAAATTATTTATTTACTTACAAAAGTTCGTATTTATAGTCCATTTAAACATAACTAACCTCCACAGTTAAGCCTGTACAGTTAGACTGAACAAGTCAGCCGAGAGAAAAAAAAGTAAAATAACACACTACAGGTACAATTTTGCGTGTAAGATAAAATATCTTAAAGCGTATTTGAGAATTATACTAATAACCCAATTTTCATATTATTCTAATTCTTATTTACTTCAGACTTTGCTAACCTCTCGCCCTAGCTTTCACAGAATAGTATCTGGCACCATCTGGTTTGAATCTAACTAGAATACTATAAATAACAAACGAGCTAGTGCAAGTCTCACTCGCACCTCGAGGGTTAATACATTACCTAAAATGTATATTTTGTTTTAACATACTCATTTTTATCTACACTAATATTATAAAGAGGTAGAGTTTATTTGTTTGAACGCGGTAATCTCAGGAACTTCTAATCGGATTTGAAAAAAATTTTTTGCTTGATTTTTGGCTCCCGACGACAAAATTAATTCATTTTGTTAATTGTGGATAGGCTGTCTGTTACAACTATATAATTCCTTAGAGACATCTAACACCCCAGTCTCTCCCGTGACCATGATTGCTGTAAAGCATTCGAAACGTCGGGAACCAAAAATCAAAATAAATCCGCGAAATAATCCGAAAAGATAGTTTTATTTAAAATGTCAAATATTTGCGTAAATCTAAGAAAGTATCATATTTACATGTATATTAAATCCATAATATTTACAAAAAGTGGCATAGAGCGTTTATCTCAAGACATATTCACAGAAAACCCTCATGCTTAAGTGGACTCAATCGTTTCACATCCCTCAGTTGAAAAACATAATAACTAGAATAACATAAATATGAGTTGTATTCAGCCCTTTTTAACGTCCCACTGCTGGGCGTGGGCCTCCCTTCAGTACGAAGAGGATCAGGCCATAGTCCACCACGCTGGCCAAGTGCGGGTTGGTGGACTTCACATGTCTTTTGAAAACTTGCTAGGTTCTCTCAGACATGCAGGTTTCCTCACGATGTTTTACTTCACCGTCAAGACAAGTGGTAATCATGTTGGAAATGATTCGCACATGAAAATATCAGAGGTGCGAGACCCGGGATTTGAACTCGCTTCACTCGGTTTCCAAAGCGAGTGTGTTACCACTGGGCTACCCCTACCACTGCCTCTAAATATGAGTTAGGCATATGAAATTAACTTTAAAAACACACAAAATAACACCTTTGATACCTACTAAAGTATGAATAATTTTCTTATCACGCTTCAATATATAGTTACATTTTGGCGTGTTGAAATGAGTAAGCATTACAAGAGTCATCAATTATCCTTCAGCATTTGACAAATCTGCAAACGTCCAAAACTGATGGCACAATTATAATAATGGCAAATTACTACTACTTCCTGCAACATATACTGCTATCTATACTTCCTTACTTTCAAACTTTCAATGTATTGAATCTACCCCATTTTCGACGTCCCACTGCTGGGGGTGGGCCTCCCTTCAATACGAGGGGATCAGGCTATAGTTCACCACCCTGTCCAAGTGTGGGGCGGAAAAATGTCATGTAATATGTCTTATGAAAACTTGTCCGGTTCTCTCAGACATGCAGGTTCCCAGTACCCACAGAACAGGTGGTAGTCATGTTGAAAATAATTCGCACATGATAATATCAAAGATATTTCTATATAATGTGACTAGCATTCCCGCGGCTCCGCCCGCGTTCAGATGACCAAAAACCAAATTCTTAGGTTTTACATATTAGTATACTCTTACATTGCAGTTTTTGTATTTTTTCTCAGAAATGAAATATTTTCCCGGGGTAAAAAGTATCTTATATGTTGACCCGGATAACCAGCTATCACCATACTAAAATTCATCAAAATCCCTACTGTGGTTTTTCTGTGATGCGGTAACAGACAGACAGACAAAAATTCTAAAAACTATAGATTCCGCCTCTGTATCGATAATAATGTTTATTTCAATAAGATTTTCCAAAAAAATATTTAATGTACAGATTCGGCTTAGTTACAATTTTATTATATGTACAGATAAAACCTGTATCAGTCAAAATTTCGTATGTCAGGATTACATTATGTGTTCTCATGGGAATAAGATATATGGGATATTTTCCCGCTTTCATAAGTAGGAAAGGGAATCCTACGACTCTTGTGGCGTCGCCATTTGACTAAAATTAAAAAATGAAATAAAAATAAAATATTTAAAAATAACTCTCTAAGTAGTTATTTGTCTCTATATAATCTTTCGTATCGTTTCATATATGTATATTATATAATATAATATACATTATACATATATGTGTGTATCTATACTAATATTATAAAGAGGTAAATCTATAGTTTTTAGATTTTTTGTCTGTCTGTCTGTCTTTCTGTTTGTCTGTCTGTCTGTTACTGCATCACGAGAAAACCACTGGACAGATTTTGATGAAATTTGGTATGATGATAGCTGGTTATCCGAGTCAACATATAGGATACTTTTACCGCGGGAAAATGTCTCATTTCTGAGAAAAAATACAAAAAACTTATTGTAAGAGTATAATTAATATGTAAAGTCTAAGAATTTGGTTTTTGGAGCCGCGGGCAATGCTAGTATTATATATAATAAAACTGTAGAGGTCGAATGTCATAGTGTACATAGTAAAAAAAATGCTAAAAACCGAGTCAGGGGGATGTAAGAAGAGAAATAGAACAAATCCAGATTTTTTCAAATTTTTTTCTCTGTCTGTTTGTCTGTTTGTACGGACTAATCTCCAAAATTTTTAGACCGATTTAAATGAAATCTTCGGTCACCATTTTAGATACTTTACATCCCGAAAAATTAAAGAGTTCACGTGGGATAGTAAAAAAAAACTATAGTAACTTATACAGCTTAGTACACAAAAACTACTGATTGGATTTTAATGAAACTTTACAATAATATAGTTCAGACATCAAAATAACAAATAGTCTACTTTTTATTCCGGAAAAATGTACGGTTCCCGTGGGATATATTTGTTTTTCTTTTGTTGTTTTTGTGTGTTTTGTTTGCGAGAGTGAGCCGCTAGTTTTATTATATTCATAATATACAGATTACAAACCTCACGTACTGAAAGAGGTTCCCAACAACCCATCTATCTTCAGTTTCCCTTACAAGCGATACTAATTTGACATAATTTGTACAGAGCTTACGTCAAGTTTCTATTTATAGTGAGGAAAATTTCAGATTGATAAGGTATTTGAAACTAGCGTAAATGAATTCTCTTGAGATAGCCGAAACTTTCCGAACGAACGCCCTATTCCTTAGTAAAATACAGATATTTTATTACTTTGTCATTTCATTGTTCTAGATCTTCTAAAATTTACTAGCGGCTCACCCTCGCTTCGCTTGGATCCGTCCCTATTGAAAAATCTGTCCCACGGGATGGGGACGGGGGCAAATCTATCCCACGGGAACCGTACATTTTTTCCGGGATAAAAAGTAGCCTATGTGCTATTTCAGTCTATAATCTATTTCTGTGCCAAATTTCATCCAGATCCGTTCAGCCGTTCTGGCGTGATTGAGTAACAAACATCCTAACATCCAAACTTTAGCATTTACATATTTAGTAATAAGATTACGCAAAATGATATATAATCCTTTAAAAAGCAAAGACAAAACAGATCAAATCTTTCTCTCATTTGTTTGTCAACCGATTTTCTTTTTAACCGACTTCCCAAAAGAGGAGGAGGTTCTCAATTCGTCGGAATCTTTTTTTTATGTACCTATGTTCACCGATTACTCGAAGACGCCTGAACCGATTTGGAAAAATATTTTTTTGTTTCAAAGGGTATACTTTCCAAGAGGTTCTATATAAATTTTATCGAAATCGGTCGAGCGGTTTTTTTTTAAATCAACAAATACATTATTTTTTTTAAATAAATTGCTTAATCGAATATGTTATTAAAAACTTTCTTCTAACACTTTACCTACTTATTACGTCTACACTAAAAATGGACAAATAAAAACTGAAAAAAACTAACTTCCAGGCACTAAAATGTGAAAAATAACTAAACGGGGGTTTTCATTTAGAATAGATACCTAATCAGATATTTTCGAATTCGGTGCCTTGCATCGGCTGGCTTACATTTTAGTGCCTGGAAGTTGGTTTTTTTTTTTAATTTTTTATTTTTGTTTAGTAGCTATTGACGAGCTTTGTTGTTATCCACACCATTGGACGAACACAAGTTGTTTTAAATGATTATATGTATATTTAAAAAAATCTTGCTTTATGTCCAGTATTTAAAGGTCGGGGTTCTTAAATACACAAAACTGAAGCATTAATATCTTGACCTAGACTTGGTACGGGAGTTTGAACCAGTAACCTCCGTCGTGGTACTTCGTGCTAATCATACTAATATTATAAATGCGATAGTTTGTATGTGTTTGTTATACATTTACGCTAAATGACAGTGAAATTCTAACTAAGCCGAATCGGTATATTAAATATTTTTTGCAAAATCTTATTGAAATAGACATTATTATCGATACAGAGACCGAATCTATAGTTTTTAGAGTTTATGTCTGCCTGTCTGTTTGTTACCGCATCACTAAAAAACCACTGGAGGGATTTTGATGAAATTTGTTATGATGATAGCTGGTTATCCGGGTCAACATATAAGATAGTCTTTATCGCGGGAGAATATCTAATTTCTGAGAAAAAATACAAAACTGCAATGTAAGAGTATACTAATATGTAAAACCTAAGAATTTGGATTTTGGTCATGTGAACGCGGGCGGAGCCGCGGGCAATGCTAGTCTATCTATATAAGAAAACTAACTGTTTCCAAATTTTAATATAAACACTACACCTCATCAATCTATTTATGTATATGTATATAACAACAATGTAACTGGTCGCTGTCTGTGCATGGAAGATATTTGACAAAAACTATTATTAGGGGTATTTATTAGCGCAATAGAACCCAAAACAATAATTTTTAGAATTTTTGTCTGTTTGTCTGTGCGTTTGTGCGCCGCTAATCTCAGAAACTGCTTAACCGATTTGGATGCGGTTTTCGCGAATGTACTTTGGTAAGCTTCACTTAACATTTAGTATTAGTTTTATTTTAATCGGTTCATAAATAAAAAAGTTATGTCAATTTAAAAAAATACCTAGGGACGAACTGGAGCGAAACGGGTGTAAGTCGCTAATACTAAATAAAAGAATATCGGTTAAAACACAAAGGAGAAAAAGGTACTAAACTATTTTCTCTTTGCCTATTTATATCTTATCTTATAATATATATATAATTCTTCTGTGTGACCTTGTCACCTTACTCCTCCCAAAGAGCTGGACCGATTTGGATGAAATTTTGTATGAATATTCCAATGGGCTCCTGAATGGTTTGAAAACACAATTGGACCCGGTAGGTGGCGCTGCTGTTGGTGTGTTAGTGTTTGTTTTTTTAGTAGTTTGAACGCGGGCGATTATAGAATATATTATTTTACCATTCTTCTATTAGCTTCTCTTTTAAATAACCTACTTTTAATATTATAGATTACAAACTTTGTATGTAAAATCAGGATGACTTCGATACTGGAATTAAAATGGCTTCCAGTAAATTCTTTAATAATACTTTCTTAGATTTACGCGAATGTTTGACATTATTAAATAAAACTATCTTTTCGGATTATTTCGCGGATTTATTTTGAGGGATATCAGGGAACCAAAAATCAAAATAAATCCGCGAAATAATCCGAAAAGATAGTTTTATTTAATAAATTCTTTGAGTTTGGACTATTAACATATTGATAAAAAAGAGCTGATCTAAGTTTTTTTAAGGTATTCGAATCTAAGTATCTAATTGTAAAAGTATTTTATTGTCCAACACAACAAATTTTAGGGTACAACAGTATCCATTATCACTGTTTATCCTTTTCATCCCATTTTTACAATACTTTCACATTAACGAGAAAGGTCTTCCCAAATTGGCTGACCTATTTCCAAATTAGCTTTGATAAATGGCAGATTAAATTTTAAAGTACCGGGTCCTTTGGAACAATACTCATTAGTGAATCACAAACAGTTATTTCCTTGTTGTTTATTTACTAGCAACTTACCCTTGCTTCGCTCGTTCCCACGTGTTTTTTGTATTTATAACTCTTAATGTCCCACTGCTGGGGGTGGGCCTCCCTTCAATACGAGGAGGAGCAGGCCATAATATAAATATATATATATATATATATATATATATATATATATATATATATATATATATATATATATATAATATGTATGTATTTAAAGTTACATATGTGTGTAGTGTATCAACTATCTGGTGTCCATAACACAAGCCTCGTAGCTTTCCATGGAACTAGATGGTGCTGTGTGTTAATGTACCAACATAGTCTACCACCTCATAAGGGGGACTTCACATGTCTTTCGAATACCTGCTAGGTTTTCTCAGACATACAGGTTTACTCACGATGTTTTACTTCACCGTAAGGCAAGTGGTAATCATGTTAGGAATGATTCGGACATGAATATCAGAAGTGCGAGATCCGGGATTTGAACCCGCTTCACTCGGTTTCCCAAGCGAGCGCGTTACCACTGGGCTACCACTGCCTAATAATATTGTATACTATGCTTATAATGTGTGTAATGTTTCTGGGCTAGATTCGCCCATTTTTTTATGTTTTTTTTTTCGCTAATCCTGAAATTTTCAAAAATATTGGAATATGATATGAAATAAAGCTTTTCACTTCTTTCATTGAATTAAAAAAAATCCTACTAGTAATTAAATATAAATATGTTGGGACATTAACACACAGCGCCATCTAGTTCCATGGTAAGCTACGAGGCCTGTGTTATGGATACCAGATAGTTGATACACTACACATATATAACTTTAAATACATACATGCTATAAATATAAACCTATGACTGGAGTACAAACATTCGTGCTCATCACACAAAAGAATACCCCCAGCGGGACTCAAACCCGCGACTGCTGGCACAGCAAGTAGGGTCACTACAAACTGAGCCAAACGTGTCGTTATATTATAAATTCCATTTATTTTCAGGTTCATCGTCAAGCGAGGAAAGCAGTCATGAAGAGTTAGCGATTTTGAAAACCTTACTGCATTTTCCAGAAGAAATCGCCTTACGCCTCACAGACACCGAATATAAACTTTTTTACCAAGTATGTAGTTTTTTATATCAATTCCTATATTTTTCTTGTATTTTGTAAGATTCTTAACAAATATGGCTGACAACTGTTTGTATTTAGCGGTATAGTAATATTATTTACTTTCATAGTTATACTAGCAGTACCCGCGGCTTTGCTCGCGCTAGTACTACAAAAAAAACTGTTTGCAATAATATATGGAAGTCTGCCCGATTTGATGACATTTATGATTACTGTTCCGCTCCCTTAGATATATACTAGCGGCTCACCCTCGCTTCGCTCGGGTTCGTCGCTAGGTACGTTTTAAATAGATATAAAAAGAAAAAATCTTTCTTTCTCACATTTTAATTATATGTTTTAATACTTACCTATTCCGGACTAAGAGAAATCCAAAAATTAAAATATCATAAAAATTGGAACGCGGTCGAACGGGATAAAAAAGTATCCTATGTCCTTCTCCTGGCTCTAAACTACCTCCCTGCCAATTTTCAGCTAAATCGGTTCAGCCGTTCTTGAGTTATAAGCGAAGTAACTAACACGACTTTCTTTTATATATATACTAGCGGCTCACCCTCGCTTCGCTCGGGTTCGTCGCTAGGTACGTTTTAAATAGATATAAAAAGAAAAAATCTTTCTTTCTCACATTTTAATTATATGTTTTAATACTTACCTATTCCGGACTAAGAGAAATCCAAAAATTAAAATATCATAAAAATTGGAACGCGGTCGAACGGGATAAAAAGTATCCTATGTCCTTCTCCTGGCTCTAAACTACCTCCCTGCCAATTTTCAGCTAAATCGGTTCAGCCGTTCTTGAGTTATAAGCGAAGTAACTAACACGACTTTCTTTTATATATATAAGATATATATATATATATATATATATATATATATATATATATATATATATAGCCTATAGCCTTCTTCGATAAACAGGGTATTTAATGCAAAAAAAAATTTCAAATCGGATAAGTAGTTCCTGAGATTAGCGCGTTCAAACAAACAAACGAAAAAACAGACAAACTCTGCCTCTTTATAATATTACTATGGATTATCATTTCTATTCTAAACAAATAGAGTGCTAGAACTCGTATTATCTAAACTAATATTATAAATGTGAAGGTAATTCTGCTTGTTACCTTTTCACGCCTAAACCGCTGAACAGATTTTGGTAAAATTTGGCAAGAATATAGATGGCCTTCTGGTTCGATATAGGCTACACTTGATCTTTCGCTTGTCACACGAAAGAAACCGCAGGCAAAAACAATAAATGAAATGTATACATAATAATAATAAAATTGTAACTAAGCCGAATCTGTACATTAAATATTTTTTGGAGAATCTAATTGAAATAAACATTCTTATCGATACAGAATCCGATTCTATAGTTTTTAAAATTTTTGTCTGTCTGTCTGTCTGTCTGTTACCGCATCACGAGAAAACCACTGGACAGATTTTGATGAAACTTGGTATGATGATAGCTGTTTATCCGGATCAACATATAGGATACTTTTTACCGCGAGAAAATATTTCATTTCAGAGAAAAAATACAAAAACTGCATTGTAAGAGCATACTAATATGTAAAACCTAAGAATTTGGTTTTTGGTCATCTGGACGCGGGCGGAGCCGCGGGCAATGCTAGTTTAAATATATAATTAACACATTTTAACATGAATTAAAGTATCTATAAAACCTAACATTAACAGAAGTATCGCAATGCTTTTATATGAAAATCTAAGTTGCTTTTAAGCCACAAGACTTATTCTAAAATGAAAAAATAACATTTTTATATTTTATTACGTTACGTTGAATTAATCACAAATTTTTGACATATTTCTAATCTGTATTTTTAAAGCGGTTTAAGATTTTTTTTTTTTTATTATTATTTAAACTAAACGAAGAAAACACGTAGGAATCTGCGTTTAAAAATTATAATTATTATTATAGCAAACATCTCAAGCTTCGCAACAATTGCTAGAACGGTAATTTTGAGATAATCTCGCCCTATGTTGAAACAGTAGGGTGACAACATATTTTTAAAGATAAATAATAAAAATTAAGAGAAAATGAAGAAGATTTATGGATAAATTTTTTTCTTAATAAACATATTTATTATTATTTATTTTGACGACTCGTTTGGCTCAGTTTGTAGTGAATTGCAGTGCCAGCGGTCGCGGGTTTGAGTCCCGCTGGGGGCAACCATTTGTGTAATTAACACGAATGTTTGTCCAGTCATGGGTGTTTATATGTATAACTAGCGACATACATACATACGTCCTCATCACACAAATAAATGCCCCCCAGCGGGACTCGAACCCGCGACCGCTGGCACAGCAAGTAGGATCACTACAAACTGAGTCAAACCTGTCGTCAAATAAATATGTATATCTATTTTAATTGTTAAGTCGTCACTGTCCAGCTGTCTTTCTTTACATCTTTATTTTTTACTCCACAAAGAAAAAAAGGCTCGGAACCATAAACTATTAAAGTAACTAAATAAAATCTAAATTATATAACATATAATATATGAATATCCCAAAATAGGTTAGGGTTTGTGTAACCTCCCAACAGATAACCCATTTACGTTCATTTTACGGGCGTTAGATCGTCGATAAATATATTTATTACTCTATCAACAAACGGTTTTAGGAGTGATTTCATTTAATTAAAACAATTCGCAGTAATTCTGTATTACATGGGTCGTGGGTTCGATTCATGCGTGAGGTAAGAATGAAATGGAAATTGGTTGATATAGTATTAGTTAATATAGTTTTGGAAGAACTTTGTCATCTGTCTTTACGCCGGAGTTCGCGGGTTTGAATCTCAATAATTACATACATATTTATATGTTTGATGCATTATTTGTTGTAATCTAAGTACATTACTATATTTTATGATATATATATATATATATATATATATATATATATATATATATATATATATATATATATATATATAATATATATATATATCTGTTATAGTATTTTAATGGAAGAAGTCAGTAGAGGGAAGAGATTTTTTTGTCTAATAAATAAAGTCAATCTTTTTTACTGAGCTAAAGATAAATAAAAGATGGAGCCACTTAACAAAAGAATTGAATTTAATAAATAACAAAATAAAGAATCAAATATCGCTCTTTCACATTTATAATACTATTTAGCATAATATAATAAGTATAGTAATCGTAATGAATTAATAATTATAAATTTAAAATAAAAAAAAAATCCTACGCAAATTGTCATTTAACGATTACACTGGCACGCGTGAAGCACTTAATCGTGTAATCATACGCCAAAATGCCTTACATCATTTTGGAAAAGAGCTGATACTCTTACACTGCTGGACCGATATTAACCTAACATAGCTAAGAACCGCAAGGAAACTGGCTTTCAAATAAAAAAAAACACATCGAAATCGGTCCATCCACACTACGATGCAGCTACGATGCCACAGACAGACACACACAGAGACAGACATCAACGTCAAACTTATAACACCTTTTTGCGTCGGGGGTTAAAAACAATGTTAGAACATTTTATGTCAAGAAGAGACCGACAAAAATGTTAGTATAATTTATATTACACAACGAGCGACCTCACTTCGCTCGAGTGAATCTCTGGGTGCCTAAAAATCTATATGCTACTCCACATCATACTCTATCTGCATACCTAATTTCATCGAAATCCGTTCAGCCAATTCTACATAAAGAAGTAACATACGTACATACATCCAAATTTAGCATTTATAACCGGAGTCCGGTGTGCATTATGTATTACCATTTTTTTATTACTATAAAATATAAAACTATCTTTTCAAAAATACAATTTTTTTCTTGAAATCATTTTGTAATATTGTGGATAGACACTGTCTGTAACCACTAGGTATGTAATAACCTTTGAGACATCTGAAACCTTAGTTTTTCCCGTGACCATGATTGCTATAATGCATACGAAACGTGGAGAACCAAAAATTAAAATAAATTTGCGGTAAAATAAGAAAAGATAGTTTTATTAAAAACTAGCGACTCAACCCCGCTCCGCTTGGGTTCGTCCCTACTTACGTTTTAACGTTTAATATAGATTTCTCAGAGATGAGATATTTTCCCGCAGTTAAAGTATCCTATATGTTGATCCGGATAACCAGCTATCATCATACCAAATTTCATCAAAATCTGTCCAGTGGTTTTCTCGTGATGCGGTAACAGATAGACAGAAAGACAGACAGACAGGCAAAAATTGTAAAAACTATAGATTCGGTCTCTGTATCGATAATAATGTCTATTTCAATAAGATTTTCCAAAAAATATTTTATGTACAGATTCCACTCAGAATTATATTATGTGTATAGATGTCAAATATTCGCGGAAATTATAAGAAAATATTATGACTAATATTATAAAGAGGTAAAATTTGTAGTGACGTTGTAGGGGGTAATCTCTGGAACTACTGAACGGATTTAAATGAAACTTGGTAAGAAGATAGTTTGAGACCCTGGGAAGGACATAGGATACTTTTTACCCCGGAAATCATTCCTTAAAAGGGGTGAAAGTATCTATTGGGAAGCAAACGCTAGTATTAAATACATGCATAGTTATAAAGTCCTATAATTTTATGGTCACTCTACAGGTGTCCCACTGAGCGGGTTTAAAATAGGCTGAATCGATATGATACTTCGAGCAGAAAATTACTATATTGTTGTAGAATAGAATTGAATATATAATCAATCTTTATTTATTCTATGTCTGTATCAATATTATAAAGAAGAAAGATTTGTTTGGTTTTTTGTTTGTTTGCACATCAACTAAAACTACTGTACCAATTTTAATAAGTCTTTCACTAATAGATAGCTACTTTATCTGGGAATGTTATAGACTGTAAATTTTATTTGTATCATATGTTTTGGCTGAGCAGTAATAGCTTTTGTTTAGAAAGTCGGAAAAATACAACATATTCTACGTGCGCTGCTTAGGCACCTTTAACACGTATTATCCATAGTAATATTGTTAACGTGAAAGTCACCATTGTTATCTTTTGGCGCTTAAACTGCTAAACAGATTTCGATGAAATTTGGCAAGGATATAGATTGTATCCTAGGGTATGAACGTAAAGTAAAACCGAACGAACTATGTAAAAGAAGCCACGGGAAAAGATACTATAAAATAAGTCTACTGTTAAGAAACTTTTGAATTTACTTAATCTTGGAAAGTTTCCATATAAATAAGTTATAAATGCAGAAAATTATGCATGTACAATAAGAGCTGATTTTTCTTTCATCATAAAATTATTCATTGGATATAATATAATAAGCAAATTAGGGTGTACAGATTTGTATGAATAAAATATTAGTATTATAATAGCGAAAATATGTTTATGTTTGTAAAGATTCCTTTCAAACGGCTGGACAAATTTGAATGAAAATTGCACAGACAGATAAGCGTTTCATTCGTTCAATTATTTGTACGCTGGCATAAGCTGCATTTTGAGGAGTTATTCTGCTCATCACGCCGAAGATCTTCATCAGAACTTCACCAATTTTTTATGAGACATACTTAAAGTTACTTACTACCTTTCATATAAAAAAGGATAATTGAAATCGGATCTCAAAGGTGGAGATATCCCATAGCCTCGTTTAAACTCTTTTTTAGAGGAAGTACCCCTTCAATCAGAGTTTTAGACAGCTCGTTTGGGTCGCGGGTTCGAGTCCCGCTGAGGGCATTCATTTGTGTGATGAGCACAAATGTTTGTACTTCAGTCATGGGTGTTTATATTTATAATATGTATGTTTTTAAAATTATATATATTATGTAGTGTATCAACTATCCGGTATCCATAACACAGGCCTCGTAGCTTACCATGGAACTAAACGGTGTTGTGTGTTCATGTCCCAACATATTTATTTATAACTAGCGGCTCACCCTCGCTTCGCTCGGGTTCGCCTCTAGAAAAACACTTATAGAGATCTATTAGTTCCCACGGGAACCGTTTATTTTTCCCGGATGAAAAGTAACCTGTTGTTTGACCGGCAATATAAGATATCAGAATGTTAAATTTTACTAAATTAGGTGCATAAGTTGTATAAGTTATTAGAGTTTTAAACTAACCCACGGGAACTATTTAATTTTCCGGGATAAAAAGTATCTAAGATGTTGCCCGGGCATATAAGGTACCACCATGCAAAATTTCATTTAAATCGGTTCAATAGATTCGGAGATTAGCCCGTACAAACAGACAAACAGACAGTGAAACAAAAAATTAAAAAAAAAATCTGGATTTGTTCTATTTGTCTTCTTACATCCCCCTGACTCGGTTTTAGCATTTTTTTGCTATGTACAGACATTCGATCTCTACTGTTTTATTATAGTATATATTATTTATTAGTACCTAGATTAGACTATAGACTGGAGTAGCACATAAGGACACCTAGGTGTTAGATAGTTCTTACTTACTTTTTCAGTAAATTCATTATTTTGTTTTATGTATTTAAACTAGCAAAACCCACTGCTTCGCTCGCATTAAAACTACAACAAAACAAATTATTTGGCTTTATCCTATAAGTAATTAATACACAAACACCCCCGCTCCCCCGCACGTCCTGCGCCGCCCTACCACCATGCGCCCGCCTACCATGCTGTGTAGGATTTTCGAAGCCATATTTGACTTTGTTGGTGGATGATTTTGGAAAAACTGTGATATACGTATCTCATAAATTTAATTAAAGAATATATTGAAGGGTAATTACGTGTACAAATTATCGAATCAAACGATTCAAGGAACAACAAGTTTCACAGAAAATTCAACCCCAAGCCCCCCCCCCCCCCATTTCATCCTCTTAGGGGTGGAATTTCAAAAACCTCTTGATATTTTTTGATTTATTGGTATATTATACATTATAAAAGTTAATCAAAGCATTTATACGAGTTATTCTACGAGAGTATATTAGTTGACTTCCTATTTATTTAAATAAATAAATTAACAGTACTTAAGTTAAGGACATAATGATATACCTGAGAAATAAAAAAGAATCTCAGTCAAAGTCGGGTCGGGATAGTTGTATTGAAATAGACCCCGAATTTTATAAAAATATCTATCACTATTCCATACAAACTTTAATAGGTGAAACGTATTAAAAATCGTGAAATTAGGCTAAGTGGCAGTTGACAGTAATTACTTACAAATTCTTATTTGTTAAATGGGATTTGGGGCATTTCCGAAATTAAAATCATAATTTTATTTACCCAACTTACCTAATTCTGCTTATGTGCTCTCGTTCTTACGTCCCACAGCTGGGAGTGGGCCTCAATTCAATACGAGGGAGATCAGGCCATAGTCCAAAATTGGCAAAATTCTCTCAGATATGCAAGTTTTTTCACGATGTTTTCCTTAACCGTAAGGTTTCTCAAGATGTTTTCCTCGTACTTATGTATGTTGGCAATAATAAGTTTATAACTAACAAAATAAGACCACAAAAACGACGGGTGAACGACATAATATCCGTGGCGGGGGAAAACTGTACCGGAGTAGCGCAGGAAAGGGAAAAATGGATGCATTAGAGGAGTGGGCATCCTATCAAGGGATGCCTATAAAAACATTAACAATATTTATAAGTTATTACTAACACTCGAGTTACTCGAGTTAGTTAGAAAAAAGCGTAATAAAAAAAAATCTTATTGAAATACATATTATTATCGATACAGAGGCCGAATCTATAGTTTTTAGAATTTTTGTCTGTCTGTCTGTTAGCGCATCACAGGAAAACCACTAGAGGGATTTTGATGAAATTTGGTATGGTGATAGCTGGTTATCCGTATCAACATATAGGATACTTTTTACCGCGGAAAAATATCTCATTTCTGAGAAAAAATATAAAAACTGCAATGTAAGAGTATACTAATATGTAAAACCTAAGAATTTGGTTTTTGGTCATCTAAACGCGGGCGGAGCCGCGGACAATGCTACTTCTATATTTTTAATGACCAGAGGCTCAAATATAAACTATTCTTTATTGCACTTAAAATTTAAATACGATAATAAAAATATAATTTTGTATGTATTTACAAATTCATCTTCGGTTTCAGTAACATGAATTCATAAGTACTCGTAGGAACAACAATTAATGTTGAACTGTTCGCGTGTCAGTACACTTTGTTGTTAAATATTTATAAGCTGTAAATTAACCCTACTGCTGTGTACATATTAGGAGACACTTTTTAACTTCCTCGGTGGTGTAGTGGCTAGCATGTACGGCTGCACACCCGGAAGTCCTGGGTTCGAGTCCAGGGTCGAGCCAAGTTCAGTTATTGGAGTCTT
Source organism: Brenthis daphne (assembly GCA_947093115.1). Classification (NCBI taxonomy): domain Eukaryota; kingdom Metazoa; phylum Arthropoda; class Insecta; order Lepidoptera; family Nymphalidae; genus Brenthis; species Brenthis daphne. Next base: position 51,842,980 of record OX352471.1, on the reverse strand, counting down.
TCTGTATAGTAAGCTTCAGTAACAGCCCGGAGTTGGGAAGTTGGCGGTGTTTCACCCCCGTGCCTCGGAGAGCACGTAAAGCCGTCGGTCCTGCGCCTTAACTCTCACCGGTCGTGTCTCGTGTCGTCCCACCGGAGTATGAGAGTAACGGGAATAGAGAGTGCACGTTGTGTCTGCGCTCTCCCTCACACGCGCTTCACTATAATATCTCCTGCGCAGTTGGCTAGTCTCAATGAGATTGGCCGCCGTCGCCGGAATCGGTCAGGAGAACATCATCATCATCATTAGGTGACAAGGCTCTTTAAACAGAAATTAAAATGGCTGTTTCTATTAATCCAATAATCGGATGAATAACAAAATATATTATTCGTCCAACTATTGTCGGTTTGTACGAATATCTACCACTTTTTGTTTTCTAATGTAAAATAAATGATTTTTAGGTGTTGCTGTTTCTATATCTACACTAATATTATAAAGAGGTAAAGTTTGTGAGTTTGTTTGTGACGTTGTAGGGGGTAACATCTGGATCTACTGAACCGATTTAGATGAAATTTGCTAAGAAGATAGTTTGAGACCCTAAGAAGGGCATAGGATACTCATTATCCCGAAACTCATCCCTTAAGGGGATGAAAATGGAGATGAAAGTACGTATGGGGAATCAAGCTTGAGAAGAACACGAGCGAAGCGAGGGTGAGAATAAAACCTTAACCTACCGAGTTAAAAACTTATTCTTTTAGATCTCAATGTTTTTTTTTATGGAAAGATAAAAATATTTGCAGTCGCAATATATCACACACCAACAACAGTCGGACGAATAATATATTTTTATTCATCCCATTAACGGACGAATAGACAAACAGACTTAAAAAAAAACATTTTTTTTTATTTTTTTTCTATCTATGATCAAACACCTCACTGTATGTATAATACGTCTATAATATACCTATATGTTTAAAAAGTCCGACCATATGTGGCTTAATTATGCGGGAAGGACACCGTTCATAAAAAGTGAATATTTTAATATAATAAAAACACCCTATATCATAATAGGGAAATGTTAACGTTAATAGGGAGATGAAATAAACCTTTGTTATATATATTTTTTATATAGACTAGCTTTTGCGAGCGGTGCCTTTCGGGTATTCGCATATTTTATTACATATAATCTATTTTTTCTATCTTCTGTCCATCTATTTTAAAATTTGAGAATCATATATGAATAGAATTTACCTATTTATATAAAAAAATTACAGTTTGGATTTTTTTCTTATTGACAACACTTAAACTCGTCAATGGATAATAAACAAAAAAAACCGGTTAACAAATAGAGAAAAAGGTACTGTACGGTTTTGCCTTTGCCTATTTAAGAAATGTGTGGAATTAATATATATTGACTCATATGTGGGCTATCTGTAATATTATTAAATATTTGAAATATATGTTGGGACATTAACACACAGCGCCATCTAGTTCCATGGCAAGCTACGAGGCCTGTGTTATGGATACCAGATAGTTGATACACTACACATATATAACTTTAAATACATACATATTATAAATATAAACACCCATGACTGGAGTACAAACCTTCGTCATCACACAAATGAATGCCCCCAGCGGGACTCGAACCCGCGACCGCTGGCACAGTAAGTAGGGTCACTACAAACTGAGCCAAGCGTGTCGTCATTGTAATAAGTTTATTTGGATAAAGTTCCCTCTCATTACTCACCCTCGCTTCGCTCGGTTTCGCCTCTATAGGAAAAAAACAAATCTATCCCACGGTAAGTGCAATTTTTCCGGGATAAAAGTAGCCTATATGTTATTCCAGACTGTAATATCTGTGCTGAATTTTATCTACATCCGTTCAGCCGTTCTGGCGTGATTGGGTAACAAACATCCAAACCTCTAAACGTTCATATTTATAATATTAGTAAGATATATCTAAGTATATATATATATATATATATATATATATAGGTATGTTTATCTACATAGTTTTACAATAATGTGTGGAAGTCTACCCGATTTGTTGACATTTATGATGACTGTTCCGCTTGATTGGGTAGTAGCATGATGATATATAGCCTATAGCCTTCCTCGATAAACGGGATATCTAATGCAAAAAGAATTTTTCAAATCGGATTAGTAGTTCTTGAGATTAGCGCATACAAACAAACAAACAAACAAACAAACAAACTCTGCCTCTTTAAAATATTAGTATAGAATATAGATAATAAAAAATAGGTACACGTGGGCATAGCCGCTGGCTTCAGTAACTAATGAGAATTATGTTAGAAAAATTATTCGACGAATTTTTGTATATATAATAAACGTTTGTAGCAAGTAGGCCGCGTGGGATGTCGCCCGAAGGTAGAGTCAAAACCGAAAAAACCACTGGATGGAAAATTAATTAGAATATTTAAAAAAATATATACATAAAATAGTAATTTATGTTCGTGTGTACTTCAATTTTTTTAATTAAACTAACTTAGGCTAGTTTGCTTTTTTTTAAATTAGCGGCGCACGATAATATTAGTATATATAGATAGATGATATTTAAATGAATAAAAAAATTCAAATATAGTGCACTAAAATGTCACATTTTCAATAGAAATAAACTTTAGCAATTATTTAATTAAAAAAACTGACTTCAAAAACTAAAAACTATAAAATAACTTAATAAAGATTTAATTTAATGCATATCTTATGCAAATCTAATATCTTTAATATTAATAAAATATAATTATTTCTATGTGCTACCTATTGGTAGGTTTGAAGTCGGTGCCAAGACAAATGTGATAGTAGGTATCTACCTACACACGCCGCGATCTGAGAAATCTATACTAAAGAAATCTCATAACGCGGAGATATACATAGTATAGTTTTTATCCTTGAAATCATCCCTTAAGGGGGATGAAAGTTTATATAGCAACCTAGGAACAAACCTTTTTTTTTTTTTTTAACGTTGGGAAATGCATTTACGCACGAGGTGTGGGACTCACCGGCAAAGCCAGTACTACCCACTAAAACCCAACAAAGCCTTCCACCGTCTTAATAGGGCGTCGCAGGATCGCTTACGCATTCAACTACGACGCCCCGACGGCAGGTCTGCCGAAGCAGACCACAACAACCACCGGGTTGCTTCAAGGTCCACTCTGCTATCAGAGAAGTACCAGGAGCAACCCGCATGGTACACCGCTCTCCGAAGAGGTCCGCCTCCCACCGCCCACCGAAGTGGGCAACCTCCCTGTGCGTTTCTTGGCTTCGCGCCCGGTTGGGTTGCCGGGCACTACTGAGCCCCCCCACCACGACAAGGTGAACGCACGTTGGGGGGGAACCTAGGAACAAACCTGAGCGAAGTGAGAGTGAGTCGCTAGTTTAATACACACATAGACTAAGCCTGAAGTAATACATATGTAGGAAATGCACCGATATATAGAACGCATCAGAGCGAGAGTAGTCTCTAAAAATCAAATAATATTTCTCATATTAATTTAAATATTTATCAAAAGAAGTAAACTTGAATCTCAAAAGAAAGAAGCATAAACAAATAAATTTTATTAATTAAGTACATACTAAATAGCTAGTCCATACTGATATTATAAATGTGAGAGTGTGTTTGTTTGTTTGTCATTTTTTTCACGTCGAAATGGAGTGTCGGATTGGCGTAATCTTTGTGTGGAGATAGATGGAGGGCTGGAGAGTGACAGGGGCTTATTTTTACCGCGGGACATAATCTCAATACAACCCAAAAAATAATTTATCATCAGAATTACTTGAAACTTGGTATTAATGCTCCTCAAAACAATTCCATAGAAATTCATCCCATGAGGGGGTAAAATAGGGGATGAAAGTTTATATAAAAGCTAACATTTTAGAGATTTTTTTGTAGTTTTAGCGCGGCGTAGCCGCGGGTTCTGCTTGTACTATACTAAATACATAGTAATTGGAATAAAACACTATTTTGTGCTCGTTTATACCTCAAGGATGTTCTTATATTTTCAAGAAAAATTTCCACTCGCTAGAGTAGAATAATTAGTTTTTACTATTTTAGATTTACGCGCTAAAATAAGAGCCTAACCCTGAAAAAAATCTAAAATCTAGATTAGAAAAGATAGAGAATTAAATAATGAACCATTTTAGTTCTAATGATTTTTCTCTAAAAGTTGAAAATGGGCGAGGTATTGATGAAAAACGATGTCCCCATAAAACCAAGATGGCGGCCAACGCACCGCTCGAATTTGTTTTTTTTTTAATTTACACTCACACAAACCTTAAAGGCTGGTGAAATAAAATTTTGGCCTAGATTTTTCGGGGTTCAATGCAAACCCGACTGGGATAATGATAGAATCGATAAAAGTAACATATGCTGTAAAATCACGCTACTATTTTTGACTTTGACATTTTTTTGGCGTGCTCTGTCTATAATATTATAATTCTTTAGTCAGAACAAGCCATTGTTGATAACGGTTGATAGTAGTTTGTTTATGTAAATTTCAAGCTTTGAGCGTTGGGATTGAGAGATTGAGTTACGTTTGGATTAGTGTGGGTATTGGGTATATTGGTGACTTGCAGTTCGATTCCCGCTTATGTTTTATTAGAAATCTTATGATATTAAGATGAAAAAATAGGTGATAATCAAATTTAGGTCAAACCTGTCTATCTCTGGCCTTAAAGTGTATAACATTAACAGGACATACGCAAACCTTATTATATATTCTATCACTTACATACTAATATTATAAATGTTAAAGTTTTTGAGTATGGATGTTTGTTACTCGTTCACGCCAGAACGGCCGAACGGATCTGGATAAAATTTGGCACAGAAATAGATTATATTCTGGAATAGCTCGTAGGTTATATTTTATATCAAAAAAATGTACGGTTCCCATGGCACAGATTTGTTTTTGTCTAGGAAGGCACCATACAAACATACATACAAACGTGCACGTTTCCCGAAAAACTATGACTTATGGCTTAGAAGAGTCAATCCTATATATTTTTTTTACTTGTTTTTTCCCACGGCTTCGCTCGTGTGATTATAGGGGCGGGATTCAAGGGTAATCCATAGGCTACCTATAGGTATCCTAGGATACAATCTACGTCCTTGCCAAATTTTATCAAAATTTGTTTTGCAATTTAATGTTAGTATGGATCCAAGCTTGGTTTCAGAAAAACCATTTTCGCTTTAGTTATAAAGTATAAGAGCAACCGTTAAAATAAGATTTATTGCCTCATTGCTCACCTGATCTCAAAATAGACTCAGCAACTCATATGTCCTTTCCATAAAATTAGATGCCAGCCAAAAAATACTTAAGTCACTTACATATATATATATATATATATATAAAGTTATATATGTGGAGTGTATCAACTATCTGGTATCCATAACACGTACGTACGTATACACGGTACATATACCAAAACAACATTTTTTACAATTTTTTTCTGTCTGTCTGTTTGTTCCGGCTAATCTCTGAAATGGCTGAACCGATTTTGACGGGACTTTCACTGGCAGATAGCTGATGTAATAAGGATTAACTAAGGCTACATTTATTTTAGGAAAAAAAAATTATCCCGCGGAAAAAAATTAAAACCAATGAAAAATTTAATTAAATCCGATTCAAATAGGAAAGTTGTTTACATACCTTAGGGACGAACCCGAGCGAAGCGTGGGTGAGTTGCTAGTACTATACATATTATTTAAAAGCATTTTTACTAAATCGACTATATTAATAAATATCGATACCGATTCTAAAATATCAGGACAACTCTAACAGAAATACATTTAACCTGTCAATCCTCTACAAACATTTAATTAAGGAATTATACACGTATTATACTGACCGCAATCTCAATTAGAAGACTAAGTAGGTATTTATATATATATATATATATATATATATATATATATATATATATATATACATCTATATCTATACACTAGCGACTCACTCTCGCTTCGCTCGGGCTCGTCCCTAGGTAGGTTTTAATTTTTTGTGCGGAACTCAAATTTTTTTTTTCTATAATAAAAGTAGCCTATGTTACTCCCTATAACATCAGCTATCTTCCAGTGAAAGTCCCGTCAAAATCAGTCCAGCCGTTTCAGAGATTATCCGGAACAAACAGACAGACAAAAATTGAAAAAATGTATTTTGTATATAATTTCAAATGCATTTAGTATAAAGCTATTATTTTGACATTACAAACAGACACTTCAATTTTATTTATCTGTATAGATATATAATAAAATTCTAAGTCAACGAATCTGTACATTAAATATTTTTCGGAAAATCTTGTTGAAATAGTCATTTTTATCCATACAGAAGCCGAATCTATAGTTTTTAGAATTTTTGTCTGTCTGTCTGTCTGTCTGTCTGTCTGGGAACACATCACGAGAAAACTACTGGACAGACTTTGAAGAAATTTTCAAAAATTTTTATAATTTTAATTAGTTTTATAATTGAATATGGAATATTATTTATTTAATTTTTGCTGTTATTATTATAATTACTACAATTTTAAAAATATTAATTCGTAATCTATTTTTAGTGCTGCCATAATTATATTTATAACCATAACGAAAAATATAAAATACAGTATTAATTATTTAAACCATATAATTGTTCTATGTGTAATTTTTCAGTATATATATATATAGGGTCATTTTTAATTTACTGAAAATTATATATATGATGATGTTCTCCTGACCGATTCCGGTAACGGCGGCCAATCTCATTGAGACTAGCCAACTGCGCAGGAGATATTATAGTGCACAAGTGTACGCGCAGACACAACGTGCACTCTCTGTTCCTGTCACTCTCATACTCCGGTGGGACGACACGAGACACGACCGGTGAGAGTTAAGGCGCAGGACCGACGGCTTTACGTGCTCTCCGAGGCACGGGGGTGAAACACCGCCGACTTCTCAACTCCGGACTGTTACTGAGACTTACTATACAGAAATACTCAATAACTAAACTTGGCCCGACCCGGGAGTCGAACCCAGGACCTCCGGGTGTGCAGCCGTACATGCTAGCCACTACACCACCGAGGCAGTTTAAGTTTAGTTTATATATATATATATATATATATATATATATATATATATATATATATATATATATAATGATTACGATCACGAAGTTAGGAGAGAGTGGAGAGACACAATAAATTGTATGAAATTACAACTGACGCTTGCTTCTTAAAAGGATAAAATTGAAATCGGTTTGAGTACGGCTGACCTCTTAAGATTTCTAAAGTCGGTCAAAGACGATAAACGTGAGTGAGTGGGGAACATTAAATATAATATAACATCTATATAATTCCAACTTTCCTCTATCTATACTAATATTATAAAGAGACTAGCGACTCACCCTCGGTCCGCTCGGGTTCGTCCCTGGGGTGGGGTCTGGGAGGACCACCCTTATCCTTATCACTGAGGGGTATGGAAAATAGATAGTAGCCGATTCTCAGACCTACTGAATACGCATATAAAATTTGGTGAAAATCGGTAAAGCCGTTTCGGAGGAGTACGGTAACAAACATTGTGACATGGAAATTTTATATATAAGATTATAAAGAGGTAAAGTTTGTGAGTTTGTGACGTTGTAGGGGGTAATCTCTGGATCTACTGAACCGATTTAGATGAAATTTGGTAAGAAGATGGTTTGAAGCCCTGGGAAGGAGATAGGATACTTTTTGTTTCGGAAATCATCCCTTAAGTTGGTGAAAATGGGGATGAAAGTTTGTATTGGGAAGCTAGTTATCTATATAGAGGCCGAATCTATTGTTTTTAGAATATTTTCATTTAATTTATCTGTCTGTCTGGAAACACATTACGAGAACACCACTGGACAGGTTTTGATGAAATTTGGCACGATGATAGCTAGTTATCCGGGTGAACATATACGATACTTATTACTGCGGGAAAATATCTCATCTCTGAGAAATCTATACTGAACGTTAAAGTGTAGCTAGTCTTCAAATATGTACGGGATTATAAATGTGAAAGTTTATATACTTGTACGTTTGTTACTCCTTTACCCTGAAACGGCTGGACCGATTTAGATAAAATTAACTACTGAAAACTTACTAAAGAATATGAACGACTTTTTTTTTCTTGAACTTGACATACTTGTATTGTATGTATTCAGCCCTTTTTGATGTCCCACTGCTGGGCCTCACTTCAATACGACGGGGATCAGGCCATAGTCCACCACGCTGGCCAAGTGCGGGTTGGCGGACTTCACATGTCTTTCGAAAACTTGCAAGGTTCTCTCAGACATGCAGGTTTCCTCACGATTTTTTCCTTCACCGTAAGGCAAGTGGTAATCATGTTAGAAATGATTCGCACATGAAAATATCAGAGGTGCGAGACCCGGGATTTGAACCCGCTTCACTCGGTTTCCCAAGCGAGCGCGTTGCCACTGGGCTACCACTACCTACTGGGCTACCACTGCCACTTGACATACTAAAGAACAGATATAAGGCTTGAGAGATAAATATAATTGAGAAGATTTTCACTATTTAACATCTGAAAATGGACATTATTTAGTTGAAAACTTAACAAAATCTTGAACGACCCTTCAATATTAAAATATCGACTTGAAAATTTCAGAACACTAATTATTTTTATATTAAAAAACAGTGATATTTATTTTATTTTATTTATTTATTTATTTTCATCCAGACACAGGTCCCTATTTTCATATATATTAATTTATTGCATTTAACATTTAATATCTATACATATAATAAAATTGTAACATAAAATATTTTTTGGAAAATCTTATTGCAATAGACATTATTATGGATACAGAGGCCGAATCTATAGTTTTTAGAATTTTTGTCTGTCTGTCTGTCTGTTACCGCATCACAGAAAAACTATTGGAGGGATTTTGATGAAATTTGGTATGATGGTAGCTGGTTATCCGGGTCAACATATAGAATACTTTTTACTGCGAGAAATTATCTCATTTCTGAGAAAAAATACAAAAACTGCAATGTAAGAGTATACTAATATATAAAACTTAAGAATTTGGTTTTTGGTCATCTGAACGCGGGCGGAGCCGCGGGCAATGCTAGTTTAACAATAAATTTGAACTTAATACTAATAGGAACAATTATATAGTGTATTTAAATGACGATCTGTGTCGTCATCCAATGCCACATTATGCTACTGTCAAATCTTTTAGCCACAGATAGAACGAGAAAATAAATAAATATAAAAATATCGATTTTCAACTATATTGGAAATTTTCAAATTTGAGCGACCTATTGAAATTTTTTGAACCTGTGCTTTAGAGGGTCTCTTAAAATATAATAAACTAACATATTTTCGTAAGAGACTCGAATAAAAATATTTGTTGTTTTTTTTGAGCCACCCTAATACAGATAAATAAAATTGAAGTGAGTGTAATGTCAAAATAACAACTTTTACTAAATGCATTATAGTCTATCTGTCTGTATGTCTGTTTGTTCCACCAAATCTCCGAAACGGCTGGACTGATTTTGACGGGGCTTTCACTGGTAGATAGCTGATGTTATAAGAAGTAACTTAGGAAACTTTTTATTGTAGAAAAAGAATTAGGGTTCCGGTCAAAAAAAAATTAAAACGTATCTATGGACGCACCCGAGCGAAGCGAGATTAAGTCGCTAGTTTATAATATAAATATATAAAATACTATTAAGCTAAAACAAAAAAAAAATATTTTTTACGAATATACTGAACAATAAACGTCTTCGTCAGAACAAACACTTTTCCACTTCTATTACTAAAAAGTCAAAGGCTAGAAGCCTTGTAAATATGTTTGACACATTTGCTTTGTAGTTGCTTTCAAAAAGAACTATGCATTGAATTGTTAAACTATTCATAGTCGTGGGTTCGATTTCTTAATGATAGTAAAAATAATTTAATATACATTGGCGGCAATTTTCCCCTAAAATACCAATAAGATACCAAAAAAATATCAGATGAGAGTAAAACATACGCTTGAGTTGATAGCAATTTATTATAACTTTGTCCAATTAAAAAGTTACATTTCCGGAATAAAATTGTATTTCAGTCTCCAAAAAGCGAGCTACGTTTTGACCGACTTTAACAAAGAGGAGATTATCTCTCTCTCTCTCTCTCTTATTCTTATCAGAGAGATAGGGAGAGAGGAAAGACTCAATTCCCGTGGGTGTTTATTTTGTGGTTATTATTACGTGATGCGTTTGCTAACTGTACCGATTCTTACCTCCATAAATAGATTACTTCTCAACAATAATTGCTTCTGAATAATTTATTACATGATACTTTCACTCTCAAAGTCTGGTAAAATGATAATTCGATACGACCGGCGAGAGATTAGTTGAAAATATCGACGACAGAACAATTGACGACACGTTTGGCTCAGTTGGTAGTGACCCTACTTGCTGTTCCAGCGGTCGAGGGTTCGAGTCCGCTGGGGGTATTCATTTGTGTGATGAACACGGATGTTTGTACTCCAGTCATGGGTGTTTATATTTATAATATGTATGTATTTAAAGTTTATATATGTGTAGTGTATCAACTATCTGGTATCCATGACACAAGCCTCGTAGCTTACCGTGGAACTAGATGACACTGCGTGTTAATGTCACGATATTTATTTATTTATTTAATATTGGTGCAACACTGATGGCTTAACGTGCTCTCCGAGGCCCGAGGGTGCACCGCCAACTTCTAAACTTCGGTCTGTTACTAACATTTTCTTGGCGGAAAAACTCAATAATTATACCTACTCGGCCCGATCCAAGACTCAAACCCAGGACCTCCAGATCAACAACCGTTCATACTAACCAGTAGACCAAATTAAATATGGAAGTACCTGGGCGACCAAGTTTTGCTTGGAGTTATTTTTTGTTGTATCGTATTTTGAGATAATAATCTAATTTTTGGCCAAAAGTACAATTTTATTTTTAATTTGGCTTAATAACAAAAAAAGCTAAAAACTCGAATAAATAAAAAAAAAACAAAAGTAAATACAAATAAAAAACATGTAATAAAGAAAGTATTAAAAGTAAAAACTTTGTATCCAACCGGGATTCGAACCCGTACACCTGTGATCTTGCGCCTTAGCCGCTTGACCACAATGCTTATGCCCGAGCATGCGAAATTAGTGACCATATTTTGCGTAGAAAAATGCGATAGAAAACCGCATGTAATCTCGAAAACACGCGTTTTTCCAGCCACAACACTAATCTAGACCGATTTTTCGCCCCCAAAAACCCCCACATACCAAATTTCAGCGAAATCGTCAGAGCCGTATAAATATCGCCGATGTAAATAAATAAATTAATTAATTACTATACAAGAAGTGCTCGTTTAAATGTATTAGATATCGCATCAGTAATGAATAAGATTAGATATACGAGTGTTCTCCTTGTTTAAAAGCTTTTTGACGACACGTTTGGCACAGTTTGTAGCACCTACTTGCTGTGCCAGCGATCGCGGGTTCGAGTCCTGCTGGGGGCATTCGTTTGTGTAATAAGCATAGTAACTACCATGGAACTAGATCGCGCTGTGTTAATGTCCCAACATATTTAATGGACTTAACATTGTAGTGTACTACACTTACAAAGATAGAACTCTAAACAGATCAGCTGTACGTACAATAAAATTACTCAATATTTTCTTATATTTACGCAAATATTTGACATTATAAATAAAAGTATATTTTCGGCTTTTTTCGCGGATTTACTTAGATTTTGGGTCTTTAACGAGACCATGATGGCTATAAAGCATCTGAAACTTCAGGAACCAAAAATAAAATAAATCTGCGAAAAATTTGCAAAGACTAAAAGTAATGTATTTAAAACTGTCTAAATTATTTGCGCCTACATTTATATATATATCGAGCGGTGTCGAGACGCCATCACAACATTCTTAGAAGATACGTGGCTTAGTAACGTTGGTGGATCATGGTGGTTCATAGAGAGCTTTGATATTTTAGTTGGAAGTTGATGATTGGTGACTGTGAAGACTGTGAACCCGCTAACTCTAAATCATTAGAATTACAGTTTCAAGTCTATACCATTGTGATGTCCCTGATTAAATTGTGTATTGAGCACTGAATACTTTATTATTTGAGCCCTGATAACGCCCACAAGATGAGTAACCACCAAAGATGATGTTCGTAGTATATGGATAACACGACATATATATATATATATATATATATATATATATATATATATATTCTCAATTCTACGCTCCATATAAATAAAATTGTTAATAGTATATACCATTTAACTGAGGATTGCTCTGCTCTTAAACGTCATAGCGTGACGTTGGATAGTCTAAAATCATCCTCAATATTTTGGACAATTCGAAAACAGCTTCCGGGGAATCTCAAGACATATTCAAAAAACGTTTAACATTTACAAAACAAGTATTGTTATCGTAAGCATTATTTCATACGTATCTGTCAAATTTTATACGGGGAGATTTACTATCTTTCCAAGAATATAAGGTACACGATATTTAAATTTTCCCCATTTCCTAAAGAAGGTCTGATGTGAATTTGCATGGAGACGGCTTTTGGGGATGTAGATTATTTGATTAACATTGAATAATATGATGAAGGTGTAGGTTCGATAGCTGAAGGCTTTGTGTTATGTCCATTTTATTAATATTTTCCAAACAATGGCAATTTTTAAAAATCAGGCAAGTGCAAGCTTAATTCGGTCACCGAAGATATCGTAGCGAGAAACATTAAAATATTATTAACATGTGAAGTTTGTTACATTAAAAGAAAAAACCGGCCAAATGTGCCAGTGACAGACGGACGGACAGACAGACGGACTGACGGACAGCGGTGTCTTAGTAATAGGGTCCCGTTTTACCCTTTGGGTACGGAACCCTAAAAAGGAAACGTTTTCCCATCTACAATAATTATTTTATTGACGACATGACAAATAAATATGTATATCTATAAGTCTTTATGTCAAAGTATTTCTATGAAAAAAAAACCGAGAAAATATTTCATATCTCATTCCGTATTTGCCTTTAAACGAAGCCATATAAAAAAATACCTATTCTTGTAAGCCATCCATTGAGCTTGGCTGTCTGTAACAACTATACCTCCAAGACATGTAACACCTCAGTCTCTCCCGTGACCATGGATGCTGTAAAGCATTCGAAACGTCCGGAACCAAAAATTAAAATAAATCCGCGAAATAATCCGAAAAGATAATTTTATTTAAAAATGATGTATAACTAAGAACCTCCTCCTTTTTGGAAGTCGGTTAGAAATATCGCGAACAGACACACAATAAAACACACATCCATATTGATAATAACTTTTTATTTTAAAGCCAAAACTGTCTATATAAACTAGATAATACAAGAGTATCAAAAATATTGAAGCAAGATTCTGCTTTTGTTTCAGGTACCACCAATCGACTACCTTCGACAAGTGACTTTAGATCTTGGAGGAGAAGGTGTCTTAGGAACTGTTAGTGATCGCCACATGATTAGAAGAGCACCTCCTACACACACACCTCAAGTAAAGAGCAGTGTCAGGACTTTGATCAGGAGATTCAACGAAGTAAGTGATTTTAGTATATGCTAGTTTAATCCATACTTAAATACTATAAATATGAAATGTGTTTGTTTGTTTGTCCTTTTTTAACGTCGGAAAAAAGTGACGGATTAGCGTGGTTTTCAACCGACTTCAAAAAGGAGGAGGTTCTCAATTCGACTGTATGTTTTTTTTTTTATGTTTGTTACCTCAGAACTCCGTCATTTATTAACCGATTTGGACAATTTTTGTGTAGTTTGAAATCGGTGCCAGCCCATACAAAGCAAAGCACACCGACTTCGAAAATATTTGATTAGGTATGTATAGTAAATGAAAACTACCAATCAGTTATTTTTTACTTTTTAGTGCTTTTGTTTGAAGTCGGTTTTTATTTTTTTGTTAGAATGTTTTTTTGTGTGACGATAGTTGGGAGGCTGGAGAGTGACATAGGCTACATTTTACCGCGGGAGATTATCTCCTTTCCACGTGAAAATACGTTATATATAACCCACAACAACTCATCATACCTGTGTATATATAATACTAGTAACTCACTTCCCAGGGTCTCAAACTATCTTCTTACCAAATATCATCTAAATCGGTTCAGTAGATCCAGAGATTACCCCCTACAACGTCACAAAATCACAAACTCACAAACTTTACCTCTTTATAATATTAGAATAGATATAGTTTATCTATTCCATACTAACCGTCAAAATCCCTCGCTAGTATTATATTTTTATCCAGAATTATGTGCAATTATTGAGCCGTTTAAGATTAAGAAGAATTCTTGGTCGAGTGAAATGCTGTAATTAATGGTAAAAGATGTAATGATTAAAAATAAATGCAATATTTTTTTAAACATAATCAAAATTTTCATGGGAAAACAGAAATTGTCTTGAAAATGAGTTAATTTTACTAATCGCTACATGTGCTTTTCTGCTCAGAAATAACTAGGCTTTTTCTTCTATTTTGTATGCTAAAATAAATTTGGACTTGTTCATACTGTACGAGTATTTTCCACTTAACATTCAAAAGTATCGTAAAAAATACAACCCCAAAAGGGCGTGTAATTCTCATGAATAAACTATTAATTAACATGAACTAGCAGTTAATTGGTGAATTACTGATGTTTTAACATATTAACTTAGCATTACCATATTGAGTTCTGTCTGCTACTACGTCTGTCTGTTGTTTTATTTGTTTACTTACAAGTTTTTGCCCGCGGTTTTGCTCGCGTGATGAGCGGAGCGGGACAGTGTAGCCTATGTCTAATCTCAGGTGCAATCTATATATCCTTGTCAAGTTTTATCGAAATCTGTTCAGCGGTCTAAGAATAAAAATATAACAGACACAGATAAAATAATATTTTTAATATTATTAAGGATTTACAATTAACTCACCGTTGATTCGCTTTGGGTCTTTAAGTATTATAACTAACAGTAGTCTATGTTTTTTAGGTCTTAACCTATCTGTACACTAAATTTCACCTAAATCTGTTCAGCCATATTTATTTATTTCGGTATAAAAAGTAAGGGAAGGATCGACAAAAATATACAGATATACAAACTTTCGCCTTTATAATAGGCACTTGGATAATTAATTAAGAAATATGACCATGAACTTTTATCTATTCTTTTTTTTTATTCCAATCTGAATTAGTGCTTGACTACGTTCCACCTGATGGTAAGTGGTAACGCAGTCGTAGATGGTAAGTCGCACTAATTCAGTAGCCACCTATTCACTCTTGCCTTGGAGACTCCCATATTGTAATCGGACGTAAACACCGACGCAGGCAGGTTGTTCCAATCCTTAGCCGTACGTATAATAAATGACGTAGCGAAACGCTTCGTCCGGACGGGTGGAATGTCCACGGCATACGGATGAAGACCAGCCGTTCGTCGGGTTGTCCGATGATGGAAAGGGGATGGGGGAATTAATTCGTGTAGTTCCTAATATTATAAAGAGGAAAAAATTGTTTTTTTTTTTGTTTATTTGTTTGTATCAAATAGGATCCGGAACTACTGGACCGATTTAGATGAAATTTGGTAGGAAGATAGTTTTATATCGTGGGAAGTATATAGGATAGTTTTTATCCTGGAAGTCATCCCTTATGGATGAAAAATGATGGTGAAAATGGGGGTGAAAGACTGTATGGGGAAGCAACCTAGGGACGAACCGCTAGTTTACTGATAAAATGAAAATAATAAAATACATGAACTATGGCAAGCAATACAAATTACTTTTTTATTAGCTTCATGTAGGAAATTGATCCTTATCTACTTTCAATCGTTGTATCGATTACTTTTGCGAGTGTATGATATTCGTTTCACAACAAATAGTTTGATATCATCACCACCTGGGGGGTGAAACACCGCTACCTTCCCAACTCGGGGCTGTTATTGGGATATTCTTAACAGAAAGACTCAATAACGAAGCTTGGCTATACCCAGGACATGAACCTAGGACACCCGAATAGGCCACCGTACATGCTAGCCAATACACCACCGAGGCAGTTAACATTCAGTATTTCATTATATAGAAAAAAGTAAATTAAGAAGTTGCTGTCCTAGATGAAACTATGTTACGAGATAAAAAATTCAAATTTCAACAAGCGTTATTTAATTTGCTGTATTGCTTGATTGCTCGCAATGTGGCATTTCAGGCTCTTTTTATATTAATGTTAAAGGAAGTTCGATTATATTTACTCAAATTATAATATATATATATATATATATATATATTGTTTCACTTGACTGCATTATTGGTTTTTCCGGGGATTTATTTAGATTTTTGGTTCCCCAAAAATTCGCGTAAATGTACAGTAGTTATCATGTACGGCTGCAATTTTGTAGGTACTGAGTTCATGTCCTGTGTCGTGCAAAGTGTAATATTGGATTTTCTGTCAAGATTTTTTTAGTATCAGCCCCATGTTAAGTTTGTAGGTACCTTCCGTAACAACTCTATAATGACCTTTAAAACGTCGAAAACCTTATTCTTTCCCGTGACCATAATTGCTGTAAAACATTCGAAATATCGGAGATAAATCAAAAGAAATTCGCAAATAAATCCGAATTGTCGTCCCACGTCAGTTAGAGTAAAAAGAAGAGAGAGTGCACTTGTATTTGCGTAAAATTTCCTGCACAAATGGCTAGCCTCAGTGATATTGGCCTCCACAGCCGAATTCGATCTGGAAGACATATGTACATAATATGTGTTCATTAAAATTAAAACGAAGCCAGGGTAGCTAGTATGTTAAAAGAGTGTTACTTACTTTCTATTAAGTCAGTATCAATTTATCGATAAGTTATCCTCTGAGGCTGATTGATTACCTTGAACTTGTAATTTTATTAAGTGTCGATATAAGATGGATGGACACCCTTAAAACAAAAACTCGTTATTTTTTATAAGTACAGTTTTTTTTTAATAGTGGTATGTATTCTGAATACACGTTCGATATTTTTTTATCGATTTACCATCTCGTTAATCGAGTTAGAACCAATTTTACTATATTATAGTGTTTGATAATTTAATGTCATGATTTGGGGGCACGGTAGTGCCCCCGCCAAGTCGGGCTATAAAGAGCACGGCAGTACTATCCTTTTCTCGAAGCGATTCAGCGAATTTCCGGGTTGGAACTTCATTATGGATAAAGCTAGAAGCCTGAATTTTCAGTAATAAGAGGACATTATATAACTATGTAGATATATTTACATACCTCACTACTTTTTAGAAGAAACTGACGGTAGAAGAACTGCGTTGCGAGACTTGCATTTTTTTACATGTCATGTTTTTGCTGGGATAAGCATTTTAACGGACTGTTAAGATTTGAGTGTTCCTCAATGTGCAAATGTTCCACTTCTGTGTAAAAATATATCGAACTATTCGGTATAATAAATGCGTAAGTTTGTGTGTTTGTGTGTACTCTACATGGGAATGGCTGTATTCTGGAGTGAGACATGGAGATTGTTTTGTGGATGTTCTTACCACGAGCAAAGCGGTAGAAATCTATACATATAATAAAACAGTAGAGGTCGAATGTCTGTACATAGAACAAAATGCTAAAAACCGAGTCAGGGGGATGTAAGAAGAGAAATGGAAAAAATCCTGTTTTTTTTTCATTTGTTTCTCTCTCTCTCTCTCTCTCTGTGTTTGTCTGTTTGTCTGTTTGTACGGGCTAATCTCTGAAACTGTTGGACCGATTTAAATGAAATTTTGCATGGTGGTACCTTATATCCTCGGGCAATATTTTAGATACATTTCATCCAGGAAAATTAAACAGTTCCCGTGGGATAGTTGAAAAACTATAATTACTTATACAGCCTAGTACACAAAAACTACTGATTGGATTTTAATGAAACTTAACAATAATATAGGTTATACATCAGAATAACAAATAGGCTACTTTTTATCCCGGAAAATTATACGGTTCCCGTGGGATACATTTGTTTTTGTTTAGTTACTTAAATAAACGATAAACTGGCGTAACTGTAAGAATAAGTTAATATAGGAACATAATATAGACTAATAGCAGTATATGGCCCAGAAAATATCCATCAAAAAGTTAGTGACTTTTCACGAGGACATAAAAATAGTCATTTAGTGCATTTAAGATATATGATAAGTGACAAGCAAAAGCCCGTAGTTTTATCTATATTATCTCACGTTATTTATCTATATTATCTCGCTTGGGAAACCGAGTTAAGCGGATTCAAATCCCGGGTCTTGCACTTCTGATATTTTCATGTGCGAATCATTTCCAACATGATTACCACTTGCCATACGGTGAAGGAAAACATCGTGAGGAAACTTGCATATCTGAGAGAACTTAACAAGTTTTCGAAAGACATGCTCAGTCCGCCCGCACTTGGCCAGCGTGGTGGACTATGGCCTGATCCCCCTCGTATTGATGGAAGGCCCACGCCCACGCATAGCTTTTTGTTTTTCATAGACTCTTTGCCACTCATTTTCACTTTGTTACCATAGAAATGAAGGGATAAGAATAAGTATACGATGGATATGAGCGGAATAACATTTCTAAACAAAAATATCACTAATGAAGAAATACCACATAAAATAACAAGAATATATAATTAAAATAATCTGTACTTGTTTCTCTTTGAAATAGGTCGAAAAAGCAAGCGTACTAAATATCCATACTAATATTATAAATGTGAAAGTGTGTTTGTTTGTTTGTTTGTTTGTCTTTCTTTCACGTCAAAACGGAGTGACGGATTGGCGTGATTTTTTGTGTGGAGATAGTTGGAGGGCTGGAGAGTGACATAGGCTACTTTTTATCACGGGAGATTACTTAATTCCCACGGGAAAATACGTTATAATACAGTCCAAAAAAATATTTATTATCAGAATTACTTGAAACATGATATATAGATAATGTTCAATAAAATTAAATAAATACGTGTCCTAGCATTTTTCAAAATTCATCCTCTAAGGGGGTAATATAGGGGATGAAAGTTTGTATGAAACTCTGTAGAAAAAAAAATGTCAAAAATGTCATGTACTCTTTTGCCTTTACATCACATCTTTATATCATAATACGGGATTCAAACTCCTGACCTCTGCAATATTACGTGATGCCAGTCAGATATATTACTGTGCTAGATGGGACCTAACCAATATAAATAAAACTCGAAATAACGCTCGGTCTGAATCTATTCACGGTGACACGTGACGTGACTCTTTAATGCGTACTTTAACAATAAAAACAGAGAATTGTTAGCCATTGACAAAACTATAATGACTGCCTCTTTGGTCTAGTGGCTAGCAAGTACAGCAACTCCTGAGATACTGGGTTCAAATCCCGTTTGTGGCCAATAGTCATTGGGGTAAAAAATCAGTATTATACAGAGTGGAACAAATCGATCGGACAAGAAAGAAAAATACCTTAAATATTGAAGTTATCGAGATTTACTCAAAGAAAAAAAACTCTTCCTTTAATACTTTCTTAGATTTACGCGAATATTTGACTTTTTAAATAAAACTATCTTTTCGGATTTTTTCGCGGATTTATTTGGATTTTTGGTTCCCGACGTTTCGAATGCTTTACAGCATTCATGGTCACGCATAATCAAAATAAATCCGCAAAATAATCCGAAAAAATAGTTTTATTTAAAACCTTCCTTTATTTTAAAAAATAATAATAACTACATTTTTTTATTTTTTTAAAAAAACCTTACCTGAACAGGTAATCGAACCAACTAAATATACAATGTACCGTAACCGTAAGTTTCATCACACTAACTGATAGACTCTTAACTAACATAGAACAAACGCACAGGACATAGAAGAAAAGTGTCTTAAATATTGAAAATATTAAATTTCAATCAAATCAAATAATATTATTTTATTTTTTTAAATAATAAAAACTGGAATTACAAAAATATACGTAAATATTTTTTTCTCCTTTAATAAATGATTTTTTGTTTCAGTTTTTGTAGTTGATTTTGTACTATTCGAAATCGTGAGCGCGTATTTTGATATGTCATTTTTTCGTACAAATGCCAAAGATTATCTTATTAAGGATCATCTAAAACGTAGAAAATGTCCAAATATACACATTTAGTTCACTGCTTTCTGTAGTTATTATTCGAAGTCATGCTTAGCCATTTTTAACGTCCCACTGCTGGGCGTGGGCCTGCCTTCAATGCGAAGGGGATCAGGCCACAGTCCACCAAGTCTACGCTGGCCAAGTGACAGCAGACTTCATATATCTTTCGAGAACTTGCTAGGTTCTCTCAGACATGCAGAATTCCTCACGATATTTTCCTTCACCGTAAAAATCATGGTGGAAATGATTCGCACATGAAAATATCAGAGGTGCGAGACCCGGGATTTGAACCCGCTTCACTCGGTTTCCCAAGCGAGCGCATTACTACTGGGCTACCACTGCCTTATTAGCTAGAGTACTATGAGCCAAATTGAAATATGTAGGTTAACGCCGCTACACCAAAAAGCTTTTCAAATGTAAGACATATTTAGCATAATTACAACTAAACGAGATGACAAAAAATAATTTCGTTTAAATCTCATTTAATTAAAACTAGCACTGCCCGCGGCTCCACCCGCGTTCAGATGACCAGAAACCGAATTCTTAGGTTTTACATATTAGTATACTCTTACAATACAGTTTTTGTATTTTTTCTCAGAAATGAGATATTTTCCTGCGGTAAAAAGTATCCCATATGTTGACCCGGATAACCAGCTATTATCATACTAAATTTCATCAAAATCACTCCAGTGGTTTGTCTATGATGCGGTAAAAGACAGACAAAAATTCTAAAAACCATAGATTCGGCCTCTGTATCGATAATAATGTTTATTTCAATAAGGTTTTCCAAAAAAAATTTAATGTACAGATTCGGCTTAGTTACAATTTTATTATATGTATAAATAATAATAATCTTACTAATATTATAAATATGAAATTTTAGATGTTTGGATGTTTCTTACTCAATCACGCTAGAACGGCTGAACGAATCTGTATTAAATTTGGCACAGAGATATATAGGCATATATCATATCATATCATATCATTTATCCCGGAAAAGTATACGGTTGCCGTGGGATAGATTTGTTTTTGTTTTGGCTATCCCGGAAGAAACAAGGTGATCCGCTAGTTTTAAATAATTGAAAAATATGGCTTCGTCCAAATATTATAAGAGTCGTTAAACAAATAAATTTTCAAGAGTTCCATTCAATATTAATTGAACGTATTGTCATCCAGATTTTACATATTTGTAAAGTTTCAAATTGAAACGAGTTTGGGAAGTAGGTTAAAGTGGATTTATATGATTTGATTTTACTAGTGTTGTCCCAATTGTCGAAATTCGTTAACAATTATATATTTTTTTAATTGCCTCGGTGGTGTAGAGGCTAGCATGTACGGCTGCACACCCGGAGGTCCTGGGTTCGAGTCCCGGGTCGGGCCAAGTTTAGTTACTGATTCTTTCTGTATAGTAAGTCTCTGTAACAGCCCGAAGTTGGGAAGTTGGCGGTGTTTCACCCCCGTGCCTCGGAGAGCACGTAAAGCCGTCGGTCCTGCGCCTTAACTCTCACCGGTCGTGTCGAGTGGTCGTCCCACCGGAGTATGAGAGTGATAGGAATAGAGAGTGCACCTGTGTCTGCGCATACACTTGAGCACTATAATATCTCCTGCGCAGTTGGCTAATCTCAATGAGATTGGCCGCCGTAGCCGGAATCGGCTAGGAGAACATCATCATTTTTTTTTAAAACTAAAGCTAATTAATACTAAACAAAAAATATATGAGTGGTTGGGGGACCCCCGTCAGTAACGAAGTTCCTCATGCCTTATCTTCTATTCCGAATAACGTTGGGAATAAAAGGCACGAGGTGTGGGACTCACCAGCAAAGCAACCAGCACAACCCACTAAAATCCAACGGAAACTACCTGCAGACCACAACAACCATGGGGTTGCTCCACAGTCCACCAGAAGTACCAGGAGCAACCCGCATGGTACACCGCCCACCGAAGTGGGTCACCTCCCTGTACGTTTCTTGGCTTCTCGCTTGGTTGTATTGCCAGGCATTACTGAGACCTCCCACTACGACTAGGTGAACGCTCCTCGCAGGGGGACCTATCAACTCCTCACACAAGCCACGTTAAGGAATTTTGTTCCAAAGAAAACGGTTGACAAACAGGAAAATAGGTTACATCTGTGTTAATATTTAACTATGATATAGTGAAATCTAAACTTATAATAAAATTGTAGTAAATCTTATTGAAATAGACATTATTATCGATACAGAGGCCGAATCTGTAGTTTTTAGACTTTTTGTCTGTCTGCCTGTCTGTTTGTGTGATTTTGATGAAATTTGGCATGGATAGCTGGTTATCCGGGTCAACATATGGGATACTTTTTATCGCGGTAAAATGACTCATTTCTGAGAAAAAATACAAAAACTGCATTGTAAGAGTATATTAATATGTAAAACCTAAGAATTTGGTTTTGGTTCATCTGAACGCGGGCGGAGCCGCGGGCAATGCTAGTGAATAAATAAATAACATATAAGACACATCACTAGTGTCTAATGGAGGCACGTGCGCACTTCACGAACATGTTAAGTAAACGAGTAAATATCTATCGATTATTAGGTAAGTTTATCCTGGTACCCTTTTATATTGACGAAATCGAGTGGTCGAAAATCTATCTATACATATAATAAAATTGTAACTAAGCCGAATCTGTACATTATATATTTTTTGGAAAATCTAATAGAAATAGACATTATTATCGATACAGAGTCCGAATCTATAGTTTTTATAATTTTTATCTGTCTGTCTGTTACCGCATCACAGAAATAACACTGGAGGGATTTGAATGAAATTTAGTATGGTGAAAGCTGGTTATCCGGGTCAACATATAGGATACTTTTTACCGCGGGAAAATGTCTCAATTCTTAGAAAAAATACATAAACTGCTATATAAACGTATACTGATATGTAAAACCTAAGAATTTGGATTTTGGTCATCTGAACGCGGGCGGAGCCGCGGGCAATGCTGGTAGAAAATATGTAGGTTTTTTTTAATAGAGAATGTTATACAATGAAGCGTGTATAGTATACGCTCGCGAACACACAAGCTGTGGCGTGATTGAGCAACAAACATCCATACAAACTTTAACATTCTTAATATTTATTATTATATAGAATTATGGCCGAATTTCGATCACAAGGGTAAAACACAAAAAAAAATTGACATTTTCAATAAAACTATCTAAGAAAGTATTATAAAATATGTTTGATTAAATTTTTCCCAAGAACTTTTGAGATCTATTTTGATGAGTTTTTCAGAACAATAACCTGTGGCGAACCAATTTATGAGACAAGAGTTAAAATAGCAGTATATATTTTTACTGAAGAAATAAAAATTAGTTTTTATTATATACCAGTTTTTAATTTACTTCAATAGGTTCTTATTAATAACTAGCATTGCCCGCGGCTCCGCCCGCGTTTAGATGACAAAAAACCAAATTCTTAGGTTTTACATATTAGTATACTCTTACATTACAGTTATTGTATTTTTTCTCAGAAATGAGATACGACGCGGAAAACCGCGGTAAAAAGTATCCTATATGTTGACCCGGATAATCAGCTATGACCAAACCAAATTTCACCAAAATCCGTCCAGTAGTTTTTCTCTGATGCGGTAACAGACAGACAGACAAATTATATATAAATTTATTTCTTGTATCTCAGAAACGGCTCTAACGATTTGGATCAAAATTAATAATTAGATTAGGTTTAGCTTTTTAAGTTTATCTATATACGTCTTTTCTCTACAAAACAACTATTTTTACATCTATTTCCAAAAAAAGCCGAGCAAAGTTCGGTCGCTCAACTACGGTGTAGCTAAAGAATTATACAGCTATTAGGGTAAAGCCCAGTTTTATTATATTTTTAATTCTTTACATCATAAATATTACACATATTTGGTGCGTCACGCAAGAATGCCAATATCCTCCGAGTAAAATGCCTGCGACTTTCGGATCTGACGTAATTATAAGGGTAGTATTTTTTCCTTTTAGCGTTGGAACCCTAATATTAAGCACATTTATTGTTATAATGATTTCTGTATTAATTTTCTTAATCCTAGTATTTCGGACAATTATTATATACTCGACGACACGTTTGGCTCAGTTTGTAGTGTCCCTACTTGCTGTGCCAGCGGTCGCGGGTTCGAGTACCGCTGGCGACATTCATTTGTGTGATGAACACGAATTTTTCTACTCCAGTCATGGGTGTTTATATTTGTAATATGTATGTGTTTAAAGTTATATATGTGTAGTGTATCAACTATCTGGTATCTATAACACAAGCCTCGTAGCTTACCATGGAACTAGATGGCGCTGTGTGTTAATGTACCAACATATATATTTATTTATCTACTATTTAACCATGCATATGCCAACCGATGCCTGTCATATCATTTTTACTATATTTTCAAGCGAATAAACAAGGTACCGTAGAATGAAATGAAGTATACATCAAGAGCTTTTATCATGACACGAGGCTCACAACTTGTTGAAAATATAGCAAAAATTACACAATACACATTACCCTTTATTTATGATCTATGCTTACATTTATAAAATGAAATGCCTTTATTTTATATACATATTTTATATATATATATATATATATATATATATATATATACTAAAAGGATCCGCGGTTTCGCTCGCACTAAAACTACAAAAAAAATATCTAAAAAACTTTTTAACAAAAAAATAAAAACCGACTTCAAATAAAGCACTAAAGAGTAAAAAATAACTGATTGGTAGTTTTCATTTACTATACATACCTAATTAGATATTTTCAAATTTCAGGTATTAGGAATAGTAAAAATCAATTTAAATACTAGCAATATTAATATTACAAAAAAAGAAACAAACGGAAGCATTTTAAATTGAACAAAACTATCTTTTCGATATTTTGGATTTTTGAAGATTTGTTTTGGTTTTTGATTTCCAACATTAAATGCCGAAAAAGTGCGAAAAAACAGAAAAATAAAAATAAAATTTAATTTTCGCGTAAATCTAAAAAAATAATTATATAAATCAAATCTATCGATAGATACCACTTTAACACATCACTAGACATCGAGTTCTTACCTTGTAATTATGTCACTTATTTTGTTGATTCACTCATTACTAAGAGCTATTCGATCTGATTCTAAGGAGTTTGTTAGTTAATTAACTCCATTCATTGTAATTACATGATAAAGACTTAACAGAGGATGAATTATTTTCAATAGACTCAACATCTAAGATCTTAAGGTTTTGGTAAAATTCTAAATAATATATTATACTAGCGACTCACCCTCGCTCCGCTCGGGTTTGTCCCTGCTTAAGTTTTAACCTTTAGTATAGATTTCCCAGAAATGAGATATTTTCCTGCAGTAAAAAGTATCCTATATGTTGACCCGGATAACCAGCTATCATCATACCAAATTTCATCAAAATCCCTCCAGTGGTTTTTCTATGATGCAGTAACAGATAGACAGATATACAATTTTTTAAAAAACTATAGATTCGGCCTCTGTATCGATAATAATGTTTCAATAAGATTTTACAAAAAATATTTAATTTACAGATTCGCTTAGTTAAAATTTTATTATACATGTCGGAGACGGTCATCAATACGGTCGCTAAACGAAGCGCGGCACGACGCCTGAGTGATGGCAGCACCTTCGGTATTATCGCCAACACTCGGCGAGCTTCGTGCTACGACGGAGCCTAGCTAAGGGAGGGGTGTTAAGAGGGCTAGACACTTGCCTTCGGGCCGAGCCAAGCTTAAGACCGCTCCACTAGGAACTGTCTTGCGTTCCGTATTGTCTATACATGGTAATAGTGAAGTGGTATATGGCTGTGTAGTGAAGTGCTGTTTAACTATGTACGAAGTGATTATTGTTAATTTGAAATACAACTGTGATTGCATCGACTTTCATTTGAACCAACACTTCCCATATAACGCCCACTGTATAAGTCATGATAAAATAATGGAAAATAATAGAGAAAATTAATGCTGCTTCGATATCAGAAGTGGGATCAGTGTTGGTTCAATTGCAAAAAGAACTAACTCTGAGTAAACAATGACGTGCTATGTTTGAACAACAAAATGTCAGTATGTGATCTCTTATCGAGGCCATGCAAATGCCTCGGATGAAGAAGAACGTCAAGTTACGCGAGTTTGACCCTGACAATATGGATACGGACGCAAGATCTTGATTTGGGACTGTAGATTTGTGTTTTGCCGAATACCCTCCATACGGCGGCTAGCTTATTTTAACAGTCAGTAAGGAATTAAAAGGATAAGGGTCGACGTGGCTATCACAATTTGTATACCAGAGAATAACATAGGAAGAGTTCAAGGTGATTTTCAAGGCGAGATTTATTTCCACCGAGACATTGGCTGGTACGCTAATTAATTTTAACAGTGACAAACCAAAAGAAAAAAGAAACTCGTTACGTACGCAAATCGCCTGATGACGTCACAGACTAATCGTTGGAAAGACGCTAGCAAGAATCAGATAGCAATTGCGACTGTCCTTGCTCACTTATGTCAGTTTAATTCGAAATTACAACGATTGGCTTTACTACGAAAATTGCTTCGCGAGATCGACTGCAGCAGGGACTGCACGCATTCTCACATTTGAAACGCAAGAAAAGTGAGTCATAAACGGTCAGAGTGTAGAAGCAAGGTAAATGACGGTGTAGAACGACCTTCGATGACGGCAACGGCATTGCAGCCTGCAGTGAAGTCTCTGGTGTGCTTCAAATGTGGCAAGCCTGGTCACATCACGCTCCGGTGCATAAGTAGTGCCATTCAAGTGGACGGCAGCAATATGGGTGCAACACGAACGGAACGACGCGTGGATGTATGTGTTGTACAACCATCTTCGAATGCTCAATGGCATAGAGGTAATCTGTATTGCTTTTGTTATAATCATGGTGCTGAATATTCGTTAGTAAGATAACATTTAGCAGTCAAATTGTGTGGTTAACGATTTTGTCCTTGCAATTTCTAGTATTGATCAAAACGGAATATTCCGCACAGAGTAAAATTTGTTTTGTAACGATTAACGGTCATTCTCTTGAAATCTTTTGAAATATTATGTTTTGCCTAATTATTAGTTCCAAACTGGTGTCATGATAGAATATGAGATATTGAAAGGTTTTCTATTAACATGACGGCTATAAATTCTTTACACAAAAATTCTAGTAGGTCATGTACCAATAGAGGTTGATGTAAATAATGATCATCATGCCAAGCAAATGTTTTGATGAAGTCGATGGAAACCGATGTAAGCATTCTGACGGCCGTAGTAGTGTCGACCGTACTAGTAACTATTACGTAGTCATAGCCTGGTAAAAGTCGGTCTTTTGAGGAAGCTCAAACTTTATAGACCGTGGGTGTGTGATGTGCGTTTAGTTCTGGCGGAGGTCGGGGTCTGTTATGACCATAGTGTGTAGTCATCGAGAGGATGATACATACGGTGATCCCGTAGTGGATGCACCTGGATTGTGGAGCAATTGTGATTGCTGGTTGGCTTGTAAGGCCGTGGCCTAAGAGTGGTTTACAGAGGTGCTAGTAAATTTGAAAATTAGTTTGATTGCTGAAGTGTTGAATGATGTTGGTACATGGCTCTGGATGACTAATGTTATTAGTTAGATTAGAGATAGTTACAGTGACTTGGAGTTTAAAAAAAAAACAAAGGTGTTAGCGTTAAAGCTTTTCGTTAGAATAAAGATGATTCAGATTCAAAGTTAAGTTTTATCTGGTCAGGATTGACCGAGTCGAGCAAGTATTTTCGTTGATTATTTGGTTGCAGGCTAACACACGGCTAACACACGAGGGCGTGTGCACGCAGGATGGCCGTGTCGGAGACGGTCATCAATACGGTCGCTAAACGAAGCGCGGCACGACGCCTGAGTGATGGCAGCACCTTCGGTATTATCGCCAACACTCGGCGAGCTTCGTGCTACGACGGAGCCTAGCTAAGGGAGGGGTGTTAAGAGGGCTAGACACTTGCCTTCGGGCCGAGCCAAGCTTAAGACCGCTCCACTAGGAACTGTCTTGCGTTCCGTATTGTCTATACATGGTAATAGTGAAGTGGTATATGGCTGTGTAGTGAAGTGCTGTTTAACTATGTACGAAGTGATTATTGTTAATTTGAAATACAACTGTGATTGCATCGACTTTCATTTGAACCAACACTTCCCATATAACGCCCACTGTATAAGTCATGATAAAATAATGGAAAATAATAGAGAAAATTAATGCTGCTTCGATATACATGTATCGATTTAATTGAATAAAATACATATATACAGACAAACGAACATATCTGTATAATATAATCCTATCCTACTAATCCACACTAATATTATAAATGTGAAAGTTTGTGAGGATGTATGGATGTTTGTTACTCTTTCACACCAAAACGGCTGAACGGTTCTGGATGAAATTTAGCACAGAGATAGATTATAGTCCGGAATAGCACGTAGGTTATCGTTTTACCCCGGAAAAATGTGTGGTTCCCGTGGGATAGATTTGTTTTTGTCTAGGGACGAACCCGAAGCGTAGCGAGCGTGAGGCGCTAGTATTACGAACGCGACAGCTTTTGAGGATGGATGGTCTTTTACTTTTTTAAGCAAGAACTACTGAACGGATTTTGATGAAACTTTACAGTAATATAGCTTGAACATTAGAGTAATAGATAGGCTATAATTTTTAAAAATACTGTGATACATTATTGAACTACGGGTGCGGATTCAGTTGAAAACTCTTCTGTAACATAAAACTAAATAGATTTTATTTTATTTTATTTAATACTCGTAGATACAGATGAGTGTAACATTAAAATTAGTAGTAATACCGTAATAAGTAGTAATAACAAAAACGAACTCAGTTTTAGTTACACATTTTAGTATATATCATAAAAACTACTGAACTGATTTTGATGAAATCTTTACTATTCCCTAAGTTAAAATAAATTTAAACAAATAAAAAAAGAATGATCACGATCCGATAACAAATTTCGAAGAAATGCGTGGACAAACATACATACATCTATAAAATTTTGTATATTTGTTTGGAAACCCTAATAGATTATCTTATGTGAATATTTTGCAGTTCCAAAATTGATAACCTCCTTTTTTAAGTCGGTTCAAATCGTACTTTAAATTTATAATTCTATTAGAATAACCATACTAGCAAATGGAAGAGGATCAAAAGATTAATATCTGTGCTAACCTTCAAGTCAAATACACTCCAGGATGCGTACAGAAGAATTTTTAGGAGGATCTAATATATGTACTTATATCACGCTTTGAGCTTTTGAAGACCCGTTTTTAATTTTTAAATCAGTTTTTTGCATTATATATATATATGTGTATATATATATATATATATATATATATATATTACAGTTAAGACCCGTTTTTAGTTAAAACACCATTTACCCAAACAAAAAGCCCCGTTAAAAAAAAAAGGTTGAGACGCCTCAACCTTCTCGTCAGGTTTTTTCTTACTTTAAGCCGAGAACCCCCATGCTCATTTCTCTTAGTTCTGAGGCCCAACAAGTAATTATTTAAATATTTTTTTCGAAAAAAATGTCTCAAAACTCATTTTGTCTAGTTAGAACTAGTTTTAACTGATAATATTTTTTGAATAATAGTCAATTCTAGTTGTAACACAGGCATTTAGTAAAAACCAGTTTTAACTAGAGAAAACGCGTTTGAACCAAAAACAAGTTTTAACTGTAACATATATATATAACAAAACTTATAAATAAAATTGAATACGAAACGATAAAAATACCAATCTTCCTCTCAAATAGACTTTTGATCCCGATAAAAGTTTTAGAATTATCATCGATTGTTTTAGGACAATAAGTTAGTATGTTGATGTGTACGGAGTTAGACATTCAAATACTAAAACGTAAGTTTGTCAAATGTGACATCTAACGTATATCTAACGTATCTTTATATATATATAATTCTTCTGTGAGTGTGTATGTCACTGAACTTCTCTCAAACGACTGGACCGATTTTGATGAAATTTTTTGTGTGTGTTCAAGGGGATCTGGGAATGGTTTAGATTCACAATTTTTTAATAGAAAATAATATATTAAAAAAAGTTTGAAATTTTCAAATTAAAGACGTGTAGACAGGACAACGTCTGTCGGGTCCGCTAGTAGTATATATATGTTTAAGACACCATTTTTGCAATGCTATTTTTTATATCTACTCTAAATTTTGATATTACTAGCATTCTAACCCACCCTCACCAGTGTATTTTATTTTTTGTCTCTTTCTTTTAAAACGAAATAGCCAGTTTTACATCATTCCCTCAATATGGAATGCCTAAAACTTCTAAAAAATAATATAAACCTTTAAAAAAATCCTAAATTATAACGAAATTAGAACAAGTAACACAAACAGAAGCCCAAAAAGCTAATTCTCTTATTTTATTTAATGTTAATATCAGCAACATATAAGTTATTAAGAGTACAAGTGGAGTTAGATCTGAAGTAAAGCGTTACCAATAGTAATATAAAGTGACATTTATATACGAGATCTGTCAATAAAAATGGAACACTTTCTCGTTATATCTGAATGTAGCATTAGAAATAGTAATATTTCAACTGCCTCGGTGGTGTAGTGGCTAGCATGTACGGCTGCACACTCGGAGGTCCTGGGTTCGAGTCCCGGATCGGGCCAAGTTTAGTTATTGAGTCTTTCTGTATAGTAAGTCTCAGTAACAGCTCGGAGTTGGGAAGTTGGCGGTGTTTCACCCCCGTGCCTCGGAGAGCACGTAAAGCCGTCGGTCCTGCGCCTTAACTCTCACCGGTCGTGTCTCGTGTCGTCCCACCGGAGTATGAGAGTGACAGGAATAGAGAGTGCACGTTGTGTCTGCGCTCTCCCTCACACGCGCTGCACTGTAATATCTCCTGCGCAGTTGGCTAGTCTCAATGAGATAGGCCGCCGTGGCCGGAATCGGCTAGGACAACATCATCAGTAATATTATTTAGGGTTCCCTACTAATGGGAACCCTATTACTTAAATAGGACAGTCTGTCTGTCTTTTACCCTTAAAATCTTCTAAACTGTAATATGGAACATGTGACATTTTTGTCATCACAGAGGTACATGGAGACTCAATATGATTTTTAGGTTTTTTTTTAATATATTAATTATACCATATCATGTTACCATGTATTTTTAAATTCTAAAGAGTAATAAAGTATTATTTTCTAAAGATCGCAATAATTACTTGTTAAGTGATGTTATTAAAGAAAATATATTATCATAGCGATTCACTCTCGCTCCGCTTGAATTCGTCCCTAGTTACGTTTTAAGGTTTAGTATAGATTTCTCAGAGATGAGATATTTTCCCGCAGTAAAAAGTATCCTATATGTTGACCCGGATGACCAGCTATCATCATACCAAATTTCATCAAAATCTGTCCAGTAGTTCTCTTGTGATGCGTTCCCAGACAGACAAATGACAGACAGACAAAAATCCTCCTGCCCGTTTGCCTCCTTAGTCCCATAAAAAAAAAAGAAAAAAAAACTATAAATTCAGCCTCTGCATCGATAATAATGTCAATTTCAATAAGATTTTCCAAAAAAATATTTAATGTACAGATTCAACTCAGAATTTTATTATATGTCTATACATAAGTTTTAGGGTTAGAAATTTATGAGTGTTTGTTGCATTATATATGTTTTGTTACTTTTAGTTTACTAATCATTCTAAGCTGTTCTCGAACACACACGGTGTTACAGTATATACACTGTTTTGGCTTAACTCGGTTTTTGAGCACTATTTTCTACCACTAGTTAACTTTGCACTGTGGTTTTACTCCGCTTTGCCTAAATTTTTCGTTTTTCTTCTTAATATTCTCTTAGCACCGTAATTAAACTAAATTCTCGACACACTCTCTCTCTTTTCAACCGACTTCCTCAAAAAAGAGGAGGTTCTCAATTCGGCTGTATGTTTTTTTTTTATGTTTGTTACCTCAGAACTCCGTCATTTATTAACCGATTTGGAGGATTTTTGTTTTTTTTTTAAAGTGTATACTTCCAGATTGGTCCCATTTAAAATTCAAAAAAAAAATACTAATTTCGAAGTCAGTGTCAGCCGATACAAAGCAAAGCACACCGACTTCGAAAATATTTGATTAGGTATGTATAATCTACTAGCGACTCACCCTCGCTTCGCTCGGGTTCATCCCTAGCTTGATTCTCAATACAAATTTTTATCCCCATTTCCACCCCTTTGAGCGATGAATTCCGGGATAAAAAGTATCCTATGTCCTTCCCAGTGTCTCAAACTATCTTCTTACCAAATTTCATCTAAATCGGTTCAGTACATCCAGAGATTACCCCCTACAACGTCACAAACTCACAAACTTACCTCTTTATAATATTAATATAGATGAAAACTACCAATCAGTTATTTTTTTACTTTTTAGTGTTTTTGTTTGAAGTCGGTTTATATTTTCTTTTGATAAAAAGTTTTTATTGTATCGATATACAAAAAACATTTTAGTATTTGAAAATTCGAATATTTTCTAGCAATCCCAAAGTCTTGTTCTTTTCTCACCCACAGCATATTACGATTAACTCTTCTGGTCGTTAATTATCATATATACATTGATAATTATCTAATGTATAAAGCACTAGCAGAACCCGCGGCTTCGCTCGCGCTAAAACTACAAAAAAAAACTCGAAAAAAGTAGGTTTCATACACACTTTCATCCCTTATTTTACCCCCTTATGAGATGAATTTTGAAAATGGCTACAACACATATTTATTTAATTGAAAAGCATGAATACAAAGTTTGAAGTAATTCTGATCATAAATATTTTTTTGGATTATATTATAACATGTTTTCCCGTGGGAATGAGATAATCTCCCGCGGTAAAAAGTAGCCTATGTCACTCTCCAGCCCTCCAACTATCTCCACAGAAAAATTCACGCCAATCCGGCACTTCGTTTCGACGTGAAAGAAGGACAAACAAACACACTTTCGCATTTATAATATTAGTATGGATGCCATTTTCAATTATTATAGATATAAATATTAAAACCTACATTCAGTGTAACTCCTCCATTATTTAAAGTAAATGAAAATTGGTACTTTATTGAAATTAACTTTTACAAGCACTTTTAAAACAATCGTATAAATTACTTAGATTTAAAATATTTTTTTATTTTCATAGAATTTTTCTTTTTTAATAATATTCATCCATTTCTATTTAAATTCAAAGAAACGACTGTATTATTTCTAATAGACATTTGTAATATAAACTAGAATTCTCTTTACATTTCATCGTTCCGACATAATGTAAACGGTGTCCTACGACCCATATTTACATACCCTACATGATCCGATTACAAAGAGCGCTATCGGTGGATAGAAACACCATGGTTTTAGATATTTCAGGAAAAACAAACCTTAATAATCTATATTAATACCATAACGAGGCAGTGTTTGTTTGTTTGTTTGAGCGCGCTAATCTCAGGAACTACTAATCCGATTTGAAAAATTATTTTTGTTTTAGATAGCTCATTTATTGAGAAAGACTTTTTAATAAGTTTTTCCGGTTGTAAGACTATATCAAGCCTGAGGAGTCCGACTAGATGGGTACCACCCCTTTATCTATTTCTCCCGCCAAACAACAATGATTGCATTGTTGTGTTCCGGTTTGAAGGATAAGGTAGCCAGCGCAGTTACAGGCAAGAGGCATATCATCTTAGTCCTCATAGTGACAACGCATCTGCGGTTCTGCATTTTTGTTACATAAAACCTAAGTGCATGAACCGTAGGTATTATGGGCGACAGGTACCGCTTCCCATCAGGTGGGCTGTCTGCTCGTTTGTCACTGAATACCATAGGAAAAAAGACTATACGCTATGTGTACATTATCAGGCTACTACCTAAGTGAGTAGTAATATAATATATAATCTATCTATTCCATACTAACAGTTAAAACGTACCTAGAGACGAGCCCGAGCGAAACGAAGCTAGTATAATATAATAATACATATAATAAAATTGTAACTAAGTCAAATCTGTACATTAAATATTTTTTGGAAAATCTAATTAAAATAGACATTATTATCGATACAGAGTCCAAATCTATAGTTTTTAGATATTTTGCCCGTCTGTTTATCTGTCTGTCTGTCTGTTACCGCATCAGAAGAAAACCACTGGACCGATTTTGATGAAATTTGGTATGATGTTAGCTGATTATCCGGGTCAACATTTAGGATACTTTTTACCGCGGGAAAATATCTCATTTCTGAGAAAAAAATGCAAAAACTGCATTGTAAGAGTATACTAATATGTAAAGCCTAAGAATTTGATTTTTGGTCATCTGAACGCGGGCGGAGCCGCGGGCAATGCTAGTGTAATAATAAAAAAAACAGTAAATAATGATTCATAGTTTGTATATTTATGTTTAAATTTACTTATATATAAATATGCAAGGACAAAACAGTTCACTCTCTTCGTCCACCAATCGATTGATCAATACTTTATATCCTCTGTCAATCGATTTTCTTTATCTTTTGCTTAGCTATTGACCAATTAAATTATTTAATATGTTGTTGGATATTAACACAGCACCATCTAGTTCCATGGTAAACTACGAGGCTTGTGTTATGGATACCAGATAGTTGATACACTACACGTATATAACTTATTAAATATGTACATACATATTATAAATATAAACACCCATAACTGGAGTACAAACATTCGTGCTCATCACACAAATGAATGCCCTCAGCGGGACTCAAACCCGTGACCGCTGGCACAGAAAGTAGGGTCACAACAAACTGAGCCAAACATGTCGTCTGCTGACAAGCTTTAGTTTTATCATAAACCAAATTTGGAAACCGTTTTTTTTTTTGTAAGAAAAATTCTATTCATAATTATGTTTTCTTCAAATAAATAATAATAATATTGGAATTGGACTACTGGACTAACGCTAATTAACATAATATAACAAAACTATTTATATCTACTAAATGAACAGCTACTCCACAGTACCTAAGAATGGTTTTTATCTGTGTAAAGTCACGTCAAGCACTCAAATACTTAGACCTTACGATTATAAGTTATGAGCCCCATAGAATTTCCCATTAGCGATATAAAATGAAGATCGTTTGCCAATTTCACACAAATTAATAGGTTTGGTTATTATGAAATATTAGGGGCATGTGTCACTTGGATGCGTCCTTAGGTTTTATAGTGTATCTGTGTACTTAATTACATCAAAATCTACCCAGCCCTTTCAAACAAACACACATACAAACTTTCGCATTTATAATAGTAATATTGAAATGAAATGAAATTACCACTATTACCACTTGTCTTACGGTGAAGGAAAACATCGTGAGGAAACCTGCATGCCTGAGTCCGCCAACCCGCACTTGGCCAACGTGGTGGACTATAGCCTGATCCCCCTCGTATTGAAGGGAGGCCAATGCTCAGCGGTGGGACGTTAAAAAGGGATGAATACGAAACGATATTTTTATATATTTTTTTTTTTATTTTACCCATAAAAAAAAATTGTCCCTCAAATTCAAAATATATTGTCATCCTACTTTAAAGGTTTTGGTATTATAGCAGGCCCTTTTCTAGTGTCGTGAATAATGTAATCAACAAAAGGTAATGAGGAATTTTAATCAAACAATATCGAGAGTTACTTTGAAGGTTATAAAATTTGAATAAATGTTAGATTTTAAAACAGCTATCGCTGATACTATGAGGTAACCCGATACCACATACTACATTTGTCTATACATATAATAAAATTGTAACGAAGCCGAATCTGTACATTAAATATTTTTTGGAAAATCTTATTGAAATAGACATTATTATCGATACAGAGGCTGAATGTATAGTTTTTAGAATTTTTGTCTGTCTGTCTGTTACCGCATCACAGAAAACCCACTGGAGGGATTTTAATAAAATTTCTGTATGGTGATAGCTGGTTATCCGGGTCAACATATAGGATAATTTTTACCGCGGAAAAATATCTCATTTTTGAGAAAAAATACAAAAACTGCAATGTAATATATAAAACTGTATACTAATATATAAAACCTAAGAATTTGATTTTCAGGTCACCTGAACGCTAGTCATATATAAACCTATATCATACGTCTATTAGATCCGAAACTAAAATATGATATAGTAAAATAAGATTGGTTTTCGTTTAAAAGTTTGTTTATAATTATATTGAAACTCTAGAAAAACTAAAACCAATCTATACCATGGGAACTGTACATTTTTCGGAGATGAAAAGTAGCCTGTGTGTTGTTCTGATGTATGAGCTATATTATTGTAAAGTTTCATTAAAATTCGTTCAGTAGTTTTTGCGTGAAAGAGTGACAAACATCCACACATATATACATCCAGACATCTTTTTATTAGAAAAAGAGAATATATATTAAAATGTAATTTTCTATAATCTGTATTTTTAAGATATTTGGAAGATAAGATCCATAAAAATAACCACATAAATAATTTACATCTTTACACTTTATAATTACCTATTAAATAGTAAATAAATCAATCAATCAATCATTTTTTCATAAAAATTGCTAAATTCTCTCAGACATGCAGGTTTCCTCACGATGTTTTCCTTCACCGTAAGGCAAGTGGTAATCATGTTGGAAATGATTCGCACATGAAAATATCAGAGGTGCGAGACCCGGGATTTGAACCCGTTCAGTTTTCCAAGCGAGCGCGTTAAAAATGAGCTACCAATGCCTTTATAAACTAAACAAATAAAAAAAATTACAATCAACTTTAATTAAATAACCAACCCTAAAATTATAACTTTTCACGGCAACGTAATCTCATCATTTTTGATATATCAAGGCAAATATGTGACTTGCATTCGAAAAATACGAAACGTGTTTTGCGTTTCCTTATACATATCTCTACTAATATTATAAAGAGGTAAAGGTTGTGAGTTTGTGACGTTGTAGGGGGTAATCTCTGGATCTACTGAACTGATTTAGGTGAAATTTGGTAAGAAGATAGTTTAAGCCCTGGAAAGGACATAGGATACTTTTTATCCCGGAATTCATCGCTCAAAGGGGTGGAAATGGGGATAAAAATTTGTATTGAGAATCAAGCTAGGGATGAACCCGAGCGAAGCGAGGGTGAGTCGCTAGTAGATTATACGACCGCTTTCATTTCTTCAGCACTATATCGAACTTCTGATAATATTAAATATATAGATAAATATGTTGGGACATTAACACTCAGCACCATCTAGTTCCATGGTAAGCTACGAGGCTTGTGTTATGGATACCAGATAGTTGATACACTACACATATATAACTTTAAATACATACATATTATAAATGTAAACACCCGAGACTGAAGTACAAACATTCATGCTCATCACACAAATGAATGCCCCCAGCGGGACTCGAACTCACGACTGCAGGCACAGCAAGTAGGGTCACTACAAACTGAGCCAAACGTGTCGTCGAATTGATTCCTCGTTTCTATGGATGCGTCGAATAACGATATTTGGACATACTCGTATGTACTTTGTAACTTTCGTTAGTGTTTCCGATAGTTTATTCACTAAAATAAACTTGTGTTTTATCATTTATCCTAGAGCTTGGTCAGAAAAGCTCACGCCGTAACAATTCGTGGCAGAAATATCCAATAATTAGCAATATATTGCCAAAGGCCATTTTTTATTGTATCGACCTATAAAATATTTAAATAATTCTATATATAGGTACTAGCGACTCACCTTCGCTCGGGTTCGTCCCTAGGTATATCTTTTTTGAGCCGAATCCTAATTCTTTTACTGAAATAAAAGTAGCCTAAGTTACTCCTTACAACATCAACTATCTGCTAGTGAAAGTCCTGTCAAAATCGGCCCAGCCGTTTCGGAGTTTAGCCGGAACAAACAGGCAAACAAAAATGTTAAAAATTGTGTTTTTCTTATAAATACCGTATATAATTCCATATGCATTTAGTAAAAAGCTGTTATTTTGAAATTACAAACAGACACTTTTTATCTGTATAGATGTATGTACAGTAGATCCACTTTAATTTTAGTTTGATAACTAGTGACTCATCTAAGTAGATGATTACTTAAATTGACATAACGTTGTCATTTATGAATCGATTGAAATAAAACAAATACTAATGGAGAGATTTTGATGAAATTTGGTATGATGATAGCTGGTTATCCGGGTCAACATATAGGATACTTTTTACCGCGGGAAAATATCTCATTTCTGAGAAAAAATGCAATAGCTCCAATGTAAGAATATACTAATCTGTAAAACCTAAAAATTTGGTCTTTGGTCCTCTGAACGCGGGTGGCGCCGCGGGCAATGCTAGTATAAGATATATGTTGAAATATTGATGAACTTACACCGTTCAGCGTGTGGAAGTATTAGATGCATAAAGTAAATGAGGTAAGCCAGAGGCAAAAGGTAGTTAATAAGCTCCACTCACCGTAAAACTTGAATAGTTTTCGCGAAAGTTTAGATTGCCTCAGGCTGTGAAGCTTTCTGACTTTTGATCATTTGTCAAATTAAATACACTGAGTTATTATTACTGTAATATGAGAGTAATCTATACATATAATAAAATTGTAATGAAGCCGAATCTGTACATTAAATATTTTTTGGAAAATCTTATTGAAATAAACATTATTATCGATACAGAGACCGAATCTATAGTTTTTAGAAATTTTGTCTGTCTGTCTGTTTGTTTGTCTGTCTGTCTGTTACCGCATCACAGAAAAATCACTAGAGGGGTTTTGATGAAATTTGATATGGTTATAGCTGGTTATCCGTGTCAACATATAGGATACGTTTTACCGCGGAAAAATGTCTCATTTCTGAGAAAAAATACAAAACTGTAATGTAAAAGTATAAGAGTATACTAATATGCAAAACTTAAGAATTTGGTTTTTGGTCATCTGAACGTGGGCAGAGCCGCGGGCAATGCTAGTGTAAATTATAATAAGTAGATAGCTATTAGGTAAGCTCATGACGTTTGCCTTCACCGTAAAACAAGTGGTGATTATGTTAGAAATGATTTGCACTTGAAATATCAGAGGTACAAGACTCGGGATTTGAACCCGCTACACTTAGTTTTAAGAGCAAGCACATTAACACTGAACTATCACTGCCTAACGCTTTACGGTAAAGGAAAATGTCGTGTGGAAACCTGCATGTCTGAGAGAACCTAACAAGTTTTCGAAAAATGATCAAAAGTCCGCCAACCTGCACTTGGCCAGCGTGGTGGACTATGGCCTGATCCCCCTCATATTGAAGGGAGGCCCACTCCCAGCAGTGGGACGTTAAAAAGGGCTGAATACTATTAGGTAAGCTAAACAGAAATATTAGTAAAAGCAATAAGCAGACCAAAGATTTATGAGAGAAAATATAAGAACCTGTGTTTCTGAACATACTGCGTTTAAGAACGTATTTTATATCTTTCGATAGGATATCAGAATACGATCTAAATGTAATTGAACTAAAATGTACAGCTTGCAGTTAGAAAAATATAGAATTTTAGGATTTTAAACTATAAATAGCCATTTCGTTGTCAATAAAACCATGAGATACATCTTTATCAAAAAACTTAATAAACAATAATCTATCCAGCGAAAGTTTAAAATATAGTAGGGAAGAAGGGAAAAGAAGGTAAGGAAGATGTCGTAACAACTACTCTTCAATTTTTTTAATGTAATATAAAAAAAAACTCGGTAAAAGCCATTCTTATATTCTGTGCAAATTGCCAATTACCATATTCAAGAAACTTGAAGTTAAACCTTTATAGAGCTTGAAGGAAAATATGTAAATATTCTTTAAAGCTGGTATCAAATAACTAGTCCAAGTTTAATGAGAGCTTCCAAGTCTTCCTCTGTAAGAGAAGATCGCGGGTTCGGAGCTGTTTCGTGACAAAGAATATTTTCTGGAGTCACGATATAAAAAATCGTGAAGATAAGGAATAAGAAGGTTTATTTGATTTTATCTATACTGATAATATTATAAAGAGGTAAAGTTTGTGAATTTTGAGTTTGTGAGTTTGTGACGTTATAGGGTCTAATCTCTGGATCTACTGAACCGATTTAGATGAAATTTGGTAAGAAGATAGTTTGAGACCCTGGAAAGGACATAGAATACTTTTTATCCCGTAAATCATCCATTAAGGGGGTGAAAATGGGAATGAAAGTTTGTATGGGGAATCAAATCGCTAGTTTCATTTATAACTTTAAAAGTGCTGTCAGATTCAGGGTAAGATTCATTATCATAACTATAGGTACTTTGAGTCAAAGTGGTCTTTGCAAAGTGAACTTTAGATTCCGATGATTACTTTCATTTGTTGAAATTTCAATTCATATAAAGTTGACATTTCCATATGACATATTATTAAGCTCTATAATCTGAATAAATTAAAATTACTTTGCCTGTCATAATTTAATGTTGATGGATGCTAGTATCAAACTTATTCAGATAGTCGATTCAAAGAGTACTTTGATTGTAAAGTAATCAATAACGACTGACCCGGATAACCAGCTATCATCATACCAAATTTCATCAAAATCTGTCCAGTGGTTTTCTCGTGATGCGGTAACAGACAAACAGACAGACAGACAGACAAAAATGAAAAATTCGGACTCTGTATCGATAATAATGTCTATTTCAATATGATTTTCCAAAAAATATTTAATGTACAGATTCGGCTTAGTTACAATTTTATTATAATTGTATAGAAGAGTCCAGAGAAAGAATGTTCAAAGTCGCATTGAGGAGAACAGGAAAGAAAAACTAATTTTTTACTATGAAAACTTATAATGGCTTATAAAAGAGACACACCACAACATTGCTGTCTAACATAACACTGCTCTATATATTTATAACATTATACTATAACATTTAAAAAAAATATTATAATAATATAAATGAAGATTTTTTTCATTAGGTATATCCAAAACTTTTTAATTTTTTGAGCGGAACCCTAATTCTTTTACTAAAATAAAAGTAGCCTACGTTACTTCCTATAACATCAGCTATCTTCAGTGAAAATCTCGTCAAAATCAATCCAGCCGTTTCATAGATTATCCGGAACAAACAGACAGACAAAAATTTTAAAAAATGTGTTTCTCTTATAAGTACTATATATAATTTCATATGCATTTAGTAAATCGCTATTATTTTGACATTACAAACAGACACTTCAATTTTATTTATTTATATAGAATATAGATATGGCAACCTCAAAGAGAAATGAAGCGTGCTGTCAACTTGACATTTAGACGCTCGTTCGAAAACTTGTAATAACGATCAAAGCCTACTCTGATCCGATCGTTTTTAACTTTTATGGTGTTGACTTTGTTCAATATTAACTTTTATGCCAAAAACTAACAGCTAATTTTTCGGGACTATGAATCTCATAAGGTTTTTTTTTTATTTAAGCATCTAATGAACTAGATGCCAGTATTTACTCAAAAAATGTTTTGGTGTGACTTAGGCTATAGTATTTTAAAATATGAATATCTAATAGGTAAATATATATATTTTACATATCGAAATATATTAGATTTGCTTTACATCGGCTGGCACCGACTTCGAAAATATCTGATTAGGTATCTATTTTAAATAAAAAGCCGCGTTTAGTTATTTTGTACATTTTAGTGCCTGGAAGTTGGTTTTTATTTTTTTGTTATAAAGTTTTTATTAGTATAGTTTTCTTATTTTAAATTACTATTTCCAGAATAAAGCGTCTTAATCGTTAGCTAATTATATTAAGGACACTTGCTTCTAAATAAAACTACCTATTAAAAAGAATCGATATGAATTTTCCACTTGGGCAGATTAGTTTCGTGCTGTATAAGACATTTTAAATCACGTGCTCTTAAAATGTACGGGTATTGTAGTATGAAAGGCAGTGGTAGCTTAGTGGTAACGCGCTCGCTTGGGACACCGAGTGAAGCGGGTACAAATCCCGGGTCTCGCACCTCTGATATTTTCATGTGCGAATCATTTCTAACATGATTACCACTTGCCTTACGGTGAAGGAAAACGTCGTGAGGAAACCTACATGTCTGAGAGAACATAGCAAGTTTTCGAAAGACATGTGAAGTCCGCCAACCCGAAATTGTCCAGCATGGTGGACTATGGCCTGATCCCCCTCGTACTGAAGGGAGGCCCACCCCCAGCAGTGGGACGTTAAAAAGGACTGAATTCAATTTTAGTATGATAAGTTGAAGAACAGCTGCTTCATCTTCTTCATCTTAAACTTAGGTTAACATCTAGAGTGAGTATCATATAGTATGGAAATCACGCAATCTTAAACATTCTTCTATCTGCTAAAGAAATCTAAAAATCGACTCTTGCGCAGTCTAGATCACTGTATGTATTTTTCTGGTACTGCCAGATTGACATGTTCTAAGGAATACCAACGGTTGAATCTTTATATTAGTATTATACAAGTTTAGAAGCATTGGAAAGCTATGTGTAGCAATGTCTTAACATATTGTAAAACAATAAAACACTTTTCCTGTTATAAATTGACAATAATTAATAAAATTGATAGAAACAACAGAAAATCATACGTCCCGCCGAAACGTCAATCTATATATATAATAAAATTGTAACTAAGCCGAATCAGTACATTAGTTATTTTTTGGAAAATCTTATTAGAATAGTAAACATTATTATCGATACACAGGCCGAATCTATAGTTTTTAGAATTTTTGTCTGTCTGTCTGTCTGTTACCGCATCACGGAAAAACCACTGGAGGGATTTTGATGAAATTTGGTACGATGATAGCTGGTTATCCTGGTCAACATATAGAATACTTTTTACTGCGGGAAAATATCTCATTTCTGAGAAACAATACAAAAACTGCAGTGTAAAAGTATACTAATATTATATAAGACCTAAGAATTTGGTGTTAGGTCATCTCAACGCGGGCAGAACCGCGGGCAATGCTAGTTACTTATACTCGTCGTCATACTTTTCCTGCCTGCCTGACACCTGCGTAGACGAACACCACAGAGGTTGTACGAAGGCGCTTAATGTCTTCGAATAAACTAGCGGCGCATAACAATATACAAAGACGGGTGATTTAATTATATTAATTTTGTTATTAGGTGTCAGCGTGGGTGACTGAGCTGGTGTTAACTCCTTCATCTCTTGAAGATCGAAAGGTGACGCTCTCCTGCATCCTCCGAGTTGCTCTTACTTGCTGGAATATTGGCAATTTCAACGGCGCTATGGAAATTGTAGCGGGTTTAAAGTAAGTTAATAAATAAATATGTTGGGACATTAACACACAGCACCATCTAGTTCCATGGTAAGCTACGAGGCCTGTGTTATGGATACCAGATAGTTGATACACTACATATATATAACTTTAAATACATACATATTATAAATATAAACACACTGACTGGAGTACACACATTCGTGATCATCACACAATGAATGCCAGCGGAACTAGAACCCGCGACCGCTGGCACAGCAAGTAGGGTCACTATAAACTGAACCAAATGTGTTGTCGATAGATAGATAGATTTATAAATTAATTTTAATCTTTTTACGACAATCTGTTCAGGAAAAGAGTGTATAAATGTAATTTTACAGGACGCTAAAATCTTTCCACATTCTTAAAATTAAATATTTTAATGCACATAGCTTTTTAAATTTACACGGACATCTTACATTTGCATACATTTGAATATTATGCGCGACAACGCCAATTGTCAACGGATTCATATTTTTTAATTGTAAAGTAAAAA
This sequence comes from Brenthis daphne, assembly GCA_947093115.1. Lineage (NCBI taxonomy): Eukaryota > Metazoa > Arthropoda > Insecta > Lepidoptera > Nymphalidae > Brenthis > Brenthis daphne. Next base: position 51,799,073 of record OX352471.1, on the reverse strand, counting down.
ACTTAAAAAAAAACCGACTTCCAGGCACTAAATTGTAAAAATAACTAAACGAGGTTTTTATTTAGAATAGCTACCTAATCAGATATTTTCGAAGTCGGTGCCAGACGATGCAAAACAAATCTAATACATTTCGATACGTAAAATACATATTTACCTATTAGATATTCATATCTTAAAATATTGTAGGCTGTGTCTGAAAGCAGAAAGTTTTTTAATAACATATTCGATTAAACAATTAATTAAAAAAAAATATTGTTGATTTTTTGAAAAACCGCTGGACCGATTTCGATAAAATTTATATGAGACGACCTGCGAAGTAATTCAAATTCAAACGAAAAAAAATTTCCAAATCGGTTCAGGCGTCTTCGAGTAATCGGTGAAAATACATAAAAAAAAGATTCTGACGAATTGAGAACCTCCTCCTTTTTGGAAGTCGGTTAAAAATTATAAAAAATATTAAAACTGTAAAATAAATTCTAAACTAATAATAAATTTCCATAAACAAATCAAAACAACTTATTTTAAAATGCAATCTTTTGACACTCGATCACGTTATTAGGTATATACATATATACATATATACCATTTAGTGATCAAAAGATCGAGAAGACCATTCAGGAATCTAATATTTTAATATCTATTTCTCAGACATAAAGTAACAAATTTTTCTGATTAAACCCATTTAGACAGCATTAAATAAATTTATACAAACATTAAATATTTTTTGGAAAATCTAATTGAAATAAACATTATTATCGATACAAAGGCCAAATTTATAGTTTTTAGAATGTTGATCTGTCTGTCTCTCTGTCTGAGAACGCATCACGAGAAAACCACAAGACAGATTTTGATGTAATTTGGTATAATGATAGCTGGTTATCCGGGTCAACATATAGGATACTTTTTACTGCGGGAAGATATCTCATCTCTGAGAAATCTATACTAAACGTTAAAACGTAAGTAGGGACGAACGCGAGTGGAGCGAGGGTGAGTCGCTAGTACTGGATATATTTATTTGCAAAGATTTTACTTACAACTTTACACTATTTAACATCCACACTATTGTATTTTTTTGTTTACTCACAATTTATGAGATCAAGTATCCTCAGTTTTATATGCAAACGTATAGTACAATGAGCTTTAAGCTAGTGTTATGGGTTTAATCTACTGTTTAATATTGCTAATGTATGGTCAAGTGCGAGTAGAACTCGTTTGCTAGAGTTCTGTGTTTGTTGGAATTTTAGAAGACTTAAAAGACTTTCTTAGATTTACGCGAATATTTGACATTTTAAACACGAGTATCTATACTATAATAAAACAGTAGAGGTCGAATGTCTGTACATAGCAAAGAAATGCTAAAAAACGAGTCAGGGGGATGTAAGAAGACAAATAGAACAAATCCAGATTTTTTCAAATTTTTTGTTTCTCTGTCTGTTTGTCTGTTTGTACGGGCTAATCTCCGAATCTATTAGACCGATTTAAATTAAATTTTGCATGGTGGTACCTTATATCCCCGGACAACATCTTAGATACTTTTTATCCCGGAAAATTAAATAGTTCCCGTGGGATAGTTAAAAAACTATAATAACTTATACAACTTATGCACCTAATTTAGTAAATTTTAACATTCTGATACCTTATATTGCCGGTAAAACAACAGGTTACTTTTCATCCAAGAAAAATGAATGGATCATGTGGGAACTAATACATCTCTATTAGTGTTTTTCTAGAAGCGAACCCGAGCGAAGCGAGGGTGAGCCGCTAGTTAATAATAAGCCAAACTGTACTAAGAATAGTAAACAAGTATAGCAGCCAGTGTTTGTCAACGTTTGTATGTCGGACGGAACAGAATCTCTCGTAACGCTTTTTCGTTATGTTACGATTTCTACCTATCAACTCCTTTTTTTATGTTAGGAAATGCATTAACGCATACCACCTGTATTATATGTATACAGTAGATTATGACTCGCTGGTTAGAAAAGCCAGTACTACCCAAAAAACCCCAAGACTTCCTCCGTCTTAATGGGGCGCAGGATCGCTTATGTACTCAACCTCGATGCCCTGACGGCAGGTCTGCTGAAGCAGAACACCCAACCATAGGGTTGCTCCCTCGGTCCACTCTGCTGTCAGAGAAGTACCGGGAGCAATCCACTTGGTACACCGCCCACCAGAGTAGACCACCTCCCAGTGTGTTTTCTCCTCCGAACAACGAAAAGGTGAACACACACCGACCTATCAACTTTTGGAACTTCGTTCCAAATAAAATTGAAATCAGTTTTTTATCATATAGATAGGTAAATTCTACTCATATTTATATTTTCCTCAAATTTTCAATAATGATTATGGTCGAATTTCAAGCACTGTGTGAACATTAGTATAAGAAACCACCCTGAATATAGGTAGCCGTTCTCCGGTAAGTAATACATAAATGAACAAACAGAATACATTAATATTTTTTATTAAACTGTAAACATTCTATACTTCTATTACAGTTCAAACATCCAGCAACTTTCCAAGATATTAATATTCCATGTTCTTTACTTTTCCTTTATAATTTTACTATGTACATATCTATACATACGAGTATGATAAAATTGTAACTAAGCCGAATCTGTACATTAAATATTTTTGGCAAGTCTTATTGAAATAAACATCATTATCGATACAAAGGCCGAATCTATAGTTTTTAGAATTTTTGTCTGTCTTTCTGTTACCGCGTCACAGAAAAATCACTGGAGGGATTTTGATGAAATTTGGTATGGTGATAGCCGGTTATCCGGGACAACATATAGGATACTTTTTACCACGGGAGAATATCTCATTTCTGAGGAAAAATACAAAAACTACAATGTAAGGGTATACTAATATGCAAAACCTAAGAATTTGGTTTTTGGTCATCTGAACGCGGGCGGAGCCGCGGGCAATGCTAGCTGTAAATAAATCTATACAAACAAAATATGTACACAAGTTTTTCAGCTCTTTTTCTTTACGAGCTTCAAACTTATACTGGTTTAACTTATATGGGCAATGCTAGTATACTATATAATACTAGCTGACCCGACAGACGTTGTCCTGTCTACACGTCTTTAATTTGAAAATTTCAAACTGTTTTTAATAAGCTAAAACATTCTGGACCATTCTGATGAAAATTATTATTCAAATTGTGAATCTAAACCATTCTCAGATCCCCTTGAACACACACAAAAAATTTCATCAAAATCGGTCCAGTCGTTTGAGAGAAGTTCAGTGACATACACACTCACAGAAGAATTATATATATAAAGATGTTAAGTTTTTTTTTAATATCAATCAAGAATTAAACTTATTTGGATAGAAGAAAAGAAGGATCCAGAAGAAAAAAGAACTATGTGCTATCATCAGGGGTTTCTTTCGGCCTTCAGCTGTTAAGACTGTAGGCCGGCGGAAACTACTTGCTGGTGGTACTAAACAACAACAAAAGAAGAGGAACAAAAGAACGTAGCCATGAAGATTTGATTTTTAAATATAAAAAAAATGAAAAGAAATTATTTTTTATGTTAGAAATATCCCATTTATATTGTAAACATGAAAGTTTGTTAATTTGTTAATTTACACATAAACTCTTTAATATCCACGTGCGTACTTTTAACGTTGGAAAATGCATTTAGCATATTACCTGCATACATACAGGTGGTTATATAGAACTCACCGGCTAGATAATCCAGTACTACCCTCTAAAATCTAACAAAACCATCCCTGACTTGATGTAAAAGTGAGACAGAGATTAGAACAACGAAGTGGTTGCTCCCACATCCACTCTGCTATCAGAAAAGTACCCGCATGGTACACCGTCCAAGGAGGTGGGTCGCTCTCAGTGCATCTGTTGGCTTCACGTCCGGCTGGATTGCCGAACGCTAATGTACCCTCCGCCAGAACAACGTGATCACACATCGAGAGGATGCTGAGAATAATCTTAGACAATTTTCACCTACATAAATACTAGTATATATATATATATATATATATATATATATATATATATATATATATATATATATATATATATATATATATATATATATATATATATATATATAGCCGTATTAATATGAATTCTAAAATATTGTATTGTAAGTACAGAATTGTGATAAGTAAGGTTCTTATTCTATCCTGTAAATCCTGATGACACATTTCTGTAAAATTAATTAAATTTTACTATTTGCCTTTAGCATTTTACAAGCCCGCAAGCATAAGCAAACAGACGGCGCCGTTTGTCAAAAGACGAAACACACAATATGCCTGCGACATAAAATATATTCATCTAACCTCAGTTTTTTCATCCAGACAGTGTAATCTTCTCATATATAAAAATCTCGTGTCACGGTGTTTGTGGTCGCACTCCTCCGTAACGGCTCGACCGATTTTAATGATGTTTTTTGTATATTTTGTAGGTATGCGAATAGGTCGTAAAATATTTTTTAACCTGCTACCCCTACCTCCCCCATTTTTTAATCGCAATTTTAGTATCAAAAATACTATATGAACAATCTATACTTATGTTATAAAGAGGTAAAGTTTGTGAGTTTGTGACGTTGTAGGGGATAATCTCTGGATCTACTGAACCGATTTAGATGAAATTTGGTAAGAAGATAGTTTGAAACCCTGGGAAGGACATAGGATATAGGATAGGACTTTTTATCCCAGAAATCATCTCTTGAAGGTGTAAAAATGGGAATGAAAGTTTGTATTGGGAAGGAAGCTAAGTAATTATAAAAAAAAAATTACACTAGTAAAACATAAAGCCAAAGAGTTTTTTTGTGTATATTAAACGCGAGCAAGCCGTGGGTTCTGATAGTAGTACTATGTACTACTATATAGTTCACACCCCTTCCCTCTTACAGTTTGTCAATTCCAACACCTTAAGGTTGCCTGGAAGAGATGGCTGTTTTAGCGATAAGGCCGCCTCTTGTACATAACTCTTTTTATATATTTCTTGTAAATTTTTCTTTTTTCTCTTGTGGGTGTACAATAAAGAGTATTTATTATTATTATTATTATGTAATATATAAAATTATTTTTTTGGATCGAATCGGGACAGACTCTCGTAAAGCATTCGAAACACCGGGAACCAAAAATCAAAATAAAACCGCGAAAAATCCTAAAAATATAATTTTATTTAAAACTACCAAAAACCAAATTCTTGGGTTTTACATATTAGTATACTCTTACATTGCAGTTTTTGTATTTTTTCTCAAAATTGAGATATTTTCCCGCAATAAAAAGTATCCTATATGTTGACCCGGATAACCAGCTATCACCATACATCAAAATCCCTCCAGTGGTTTTTCTGTGATGCGGTAACAGACAGACACAAAAATTCTAAAAACTATAGATTCGGCCTCTATATCAATAATAATGTTCATTTCAATAAGATTTTCCAAAAAATATTTAATGTACAGATTCGGCTTAGTTACAATTTTATTATATGTATAGATGTCAAATATTCGCGTAAATCTAAAAAATAACTACTTTATTATTAAAAAAAATCCGTTCCGGAACCCTAAAAACGTATAACTTGTAGTAAAATAAATCTAAAGTTATGAAAACAAATACCAACTTGTATTAAGAAAAATTCTTGTTCAGAAACTTTGCACAAGGAACATTTGCTAAGAACACGTAAGTTATATGAAGCCATTGGATTTTTTAGATTATACTAGCGACTCACCCTCGCTACACTCGGATAGCTGTGTGTTAATCTATACTAATATTATAAAGAGGTACAGTTTATGAGTTTGTGACGTTGTAGGGGGTAATCTCTGGATCTACTGAACCGATTTAGATGAAATTTGGTAAGAAGATAGTTTGAGACTCTGGAAAGGACATAGGATAGATTTTATCCCGGAAATCATCCCTTAAGATGTGAAAATAGGGATAAAATTTTGCATGGGGAATCAAGCTAATGACGAACCCGGGTGAGTCGCTAGTGTACCAACATAAATATGTAAAAAAAAACTATTCTTCGAAAAATGCCAGAGTGAGTCGATATAAAATATGGTAGATTACAAAGAACAATTTAGGTAATGTAATTCAAAATGCATACAAGCGACAAAATATTTTCAAATAAAATTTGTTAAACTAAAACTTTCACAAATAAAACTAGGCCATTTGAATATTCTCCAAATTAACAGAGTTAGGAAAGTCTAATTTTTTTAATGAAATATGTATAAAATCTCATCTCAGTCATGAAATATACTCGTAGTTTATACTATAATAAAACTTGTTTGTCTGTTTGTCTGTTTGTACGGGCTAATCTCCGAATCTATTGGACCGATTTAAATAAAATTTTGCATGGTGGTACCTTATATCCCCGGGCAACATCTTAAATAGTTTTTATTCCGGAAAATTAAAGAGTTCCCGTGGGAAAGTTAGAAAACTATAGTAACTCACACAGCTTAGTACACAACAACTTATACACCTAATTTAGTAAAATTTGGCATGCTGATACCTTATATGGCCGGTCTCACAACAAGTTACTTTTCATCCCGGAAAAATGAACGGTTCCCGTGGGATAGATCTGTGTGTGCTTGTGTGATGAGGCGAACCCGAGCGAAGCGAGGGTGAGTCGCATGTATATAGTTATATTTTTGCTCTTCAAAAATGAAAAAGTTCTACCTTTAGTAAAAGAACTGTATGAAGTCTTGTCAAACGTTTACTTTAACTCTATAAAACCGTACTCTGTTTAGTAAAGATAAAGCATTCGTTATTGGATAGTTTTCTATCTCAAACTCAAAGTTATAAATGTGAAAGTTTGTGAGTATGGATGTTTGTTACTCAATCACGCCAGAACGGCTGAACGGATCTGGATGAAATTTGGGGCAAAGATAGATTATAGTCTGGAATAATACATAAGCTACTTTTTAATACGGAAAAATGTACAGTTCCCGTGGGATAGATTTGTTTTTGTCTAGGGACGAACCCGAAGCAAAGCGACGGTTAATCGCTAGTGAGTTAACATACTAGCTTATGTCAATATCAAATTATGACAAAAAAAAGTCATTTAAAATTATTTACATTCTTAATCTTAGAAAATTATATATTATACGGAAATACCTATCTATGACAAATAAAAATTATTGAAAGTATCTTCGCAATGAAAAATTTACTTTGCAAACACAACTTTGACTAAAGGATAAGTTACTATGAACTATAAGTCTGTTGAGATTTTTTTAGAATTTCATTTTTACTTACAAATACTGTGAAGAAAATTACTAGAAAACCTACAACTCTAAATTCTAACACAAACTAATTTTTAGAAAATGTGTGAATTCTGTCAATCTACATTTAGACAGTAAGCCCCCACTTTAAAAGGACTAAAACTGAATAACTCATTTTTACATGACTCGGAATTCAAACCCAGACCCTGTACAGTAAGATTACACTCGGTCACTTGAGCAACAACGCTGTTCCGAGACCTACCACAAGATACTTGTATTCATCCCTTTTTAACATCCCACTGTTGGGGGTGGGCCTCGCTTCAATACGAGGGGGATCAGACCATAGTCCACCATGCTGGCCAAGTGTGGGCGGACTGAGCATGTCTTTCGAAAACTTACTATGTTCTCTCAGATGCAAGGTTCCTCACGATGTTTTCCTTCACCATAAGTGGTAACCATGTTGAAAATGATTCGCACATGAAAATTCCAGAGGTGCGAGACCCGGGATTTGAACCCGCTTCACTCTGTTTCCCAAGCGTGTACGTTACCTGGACATAACCACTGCACACTAGAGGATAGTAAATACTAACTTAAATACTATCTAGTTTTGGCAACCCTATACGACATAGAAGTATCGATTTGGCATCGTATTACAGGGTGATTGCCTTTGGACCCATTCTATAATAAACAAAGGTTCTAATATTTGATACAAAACAATTTGTATGCTTCGACAGTCTGTTGTAGTGCTAGTATAATCTGAAGGTCAGGATTCGATTTCCGAAAATAGTCAAACGGATTTCAATGGGACTTCTTTATTATACAGCAAATGCCGGTGAAAAGAAAATATTACGCTGTTTCTTCATATATCAATATGTAGGGACAAATATAAATATGTTGCGACATTAACACACAGTACCATCTAGTTCCATGGTAAGCTACAAGACTTGTGTTATGGATACCGGATAGTTGATACACTACACATATATAACTTTAAATGCATACATATTATAAATAAACACCAATGACTGGAGTACAAACATTCGTGCTCATCACACAAATGAATGCCCCCAGCGGAACTCGAACCCGCAACCGCTGGCACAGCAAGTAGGGTCACTACAAACTGAGCCTAACGTGTCGTCAATGGAATAAATTGAAGTAAAAAACCAGTACAGGTTTGAAGCTCGTAAAGAAAAATATCTGAAAAACTTAAGTTCATGTGTGTATATGTTTGTATAGATTTATTTACGGCTAGCATTGCCCGCGGCTTCGGCCGCGTTCAGATGACCAAAAACCAAATTCTTAGGTGTTACATACTAGTATACTCTTACAATCAGTTTTTGTATTTTTTCTCAGAAATGAGATATTTTCCCGCGCTAAAAAGTATCCTATATGTTGACCCGGATAACCAGCTATCATCATACCAAATTTCATCAAAATCCCTCCAGTGGTCTTTTGTGATGCGGTAACAGACAGACATACAGGCAAAAAATCTAAAAACTATAAATTCGGCCTCTGTATCGATAATAATGTCTATTTCAATAAGATTTTCCAAAGAATATTTAATGTACAGATACGGCTTAGTTACAATTTTATTATATGTATAGATAAAGAAAATTACAAATATACTTAATTATATATACAAAACAAATGTACACTTAGTTATTACTGTACAAGTCATGTCCGCGTGGAATTGTGGCAAGAAAGCTACCATATAATATATATATATATATATATATATATATATATATATATATATATATATATATATTATGTTCCTCATTTTCAACCGACTTCCTCAAAAAGGAGGAGGTTCTCAATTCGGCTGTATGTTTTTTTTTATGTTTGTTACCTCAGAACTCCGTCATTTATTAACCGATTTGGACAATTTTTGTGTTGTTTGAAAGTGTATACTTCCACATTGGTCCCATTTAAATTTCAAAAAAAATACCACCCCTAAGGGTGGAAAAATAGCTAATGATGAATTTCACCTACTTCTAATTGTCATATTCTTCTTAAATACTTAGACTTCGAAAATATTTGATTAGGTATGTATAGTAAATGAAAACTACCAATCAGTTATTTTTTACTTTTTAGTGATTTTGTTTGAAGTCGGTTTTTATATTTTTGTTAAAAAGTTTTTTCTTTAAAACTTCTAGCTTCGTATTTTCAATAAAATGGGTTAGAAGAAGTTCAAAGTGCAATTTCGTCCATTTCCTTTAATATCTTTAAAACTATACGTTGTATTAGTTTGAACAGTAATATATTACGTATCCGCTCTCACATCGTATGTACTATAATCTATTTAGAAATAAGCTTAAATTGTGAAAGTGGAATACCGACCAATTTAATCTATACATATAATAAAATTGTAATTAAGTCGAATCTGTACATTAAATATTTTTTGGGAAATCTAATTGAAATAGACATTATTACCAATACAGAGTCCGAATCTATAGTTTTTAGAATTTTTGTCAGTCTGTCTTTCTGTCTGTCTGTTACCGCATCACGAGAAAACCACTGAACAGATTTTGATGAAATTTGGTATGATGATAGCTGGTTATCCGGGTCCACATATAGGATATTTTTTAACGCGGGAAAATATCTCATTTCTGAGAAAAAATTCAAAAACTGTAATGTAAGAGTATACTAATATGTAAAACCTAAGGATTTGGTTGTTCATCATCTGAACGCGGGCGGAGTTAGTTAGTCGGTGCCAGCCGATGCAAAGCAAATCGAATATATTTCGATACATATTTACCTATTAGATATTTATATCTTAAAATATTGTCGGCTGGCACCGACTTAGAAAATATCTGATTAGGTATCTATTCTAAATGAAAACCTCCGTTTAGTTATTTTTTACATTTTAGTGCCTGGAAGTCGGTTTTTTTTTTTAAGTTTTTATTTTTCCATTATTAGTGTCGACGTAATAAGCAGTTAATTTGTTAGAAGAAAGTTTTTTAATAACATATTCGATTAAACAATTTATTTAAAAATAAAATATTGTTGTTTTTTTTTAAAACCGCTCGACCGATTTCGATAAAAATATGGACCACCTAAGAATTATACCCTTTCAAACAAAAAAAAAATCCAAATCGGTTCAGGCGTCTTCGAGTAATCGATGAACATACATTAAAAAAAAGATTTCGACGAATTGATAACCTCCTCGTTTATGGAAGTCGGTTAAAAAGTTGACCGTCACGGGATGACATGATAATGAAATATGGAGTAAAATATAGAAAAAAATTGAGTTTCGTTAATAATATCGATTAATTATTCTTATTATTTTAAATATAATAATAATTACATAAACCATACTAATATTATAAATGTGAAAGTGTGTTTGTTTGTTTGTCCTTCTTTCACGTCGAAACGGAGTGACAGATTGGCGTGATTTTTTGTGTGGAGATAGTCGGAGGGCTGGAGAGTGACATAGGCTACTTTTACCGCGAGAGATTATCTTATTCCCACGGGAAAACACGTTATAATACAATTCGAAAAAATATTTATGATCAGAATTACTTGAAATTTGGTATTAATGCTCTTCAATAAAATTAAATAAATACGTGTTTTAGCATTTTTCGAAATTCATCTTATAAAAGGGTAAAATAGAGGATAACAGTTTGTATGAAACTACCTTTTTAGAGATTTTTTTGTAGTTTTAGCGCGAGCGAAGCCGCGTGTATTGCTAGTATTTGTATATTATTCATAAATAAAATAGAAAATATGTTAGTATTTTTAATAGGGACTGTTTTACAATGGAGTGTGTCATACTGTATAGTATACACGCGCGCACACACAAAGGAGTCCAGAGCGGTGGCACAGAAGGGCCATGATAGCATGACAGCGTCACCGCCGTTTACCGTCATACCACTAGTCGGTTTTATTAACTGCCTCGGTGGTGTAGTGGCTAGCACGTACGGCTGCACACCCGGAGGTCCTGGGTTCGAGTCCCGGGTCGGGCCTAGTTTAGTTATTGAGTCTTTTTGTATATTAAGCCTCAATAGCAGCCCGGAGTTGGGAAGTTGGCGGTGTTTCACCCCCGTGCCTCGGAGAGCACGTAAAGCCGTCGGTCCTGCGCCTTAACTCTCACTGGTCGTGTCGAGCAGTCGTCCCACCGGAGTATGAGAGTGACAGGAACAGAGAGTGCACGTTGTGTCTGCGCGTACACTTGTGCACTATAATATCTCCTGCGCAGTTGGCTAGTCTCAATGAGATTGGCCGCCGTGGCCGGAATCGGCCAGGAGAACATCATCATCATCATCATCATAGTCGGTTTTATTGCCAAGACGCGCTAATAGATGTTGCATATCAAAAATCATGAATCATTCGACAACGATTGCTTAAAATGAATCTTAGAGTAACGTTGATTAATTGTATCATTACATCAAGCTATTAGGTAAAAATTAGGTATAAGTAAATTACAAAAAAAAGAAGCATGGACTGGTAAATAGTATATAATTCAAATACCCAAATTTTGAAAGGTAAAATAATATTTCTATATGTACCCAACATAATCATTTGATTCAGACTACCTTTTTAGTGTTTTGACATATTGGGCAAATAGGTATTCATGGAAAATGTTCTGGAAAATTATCCAAAAAATATCTAATGTATAGATTCGGCTTATTTACAATTTTATTATATGTATAGACTATAGATATAGATTTTCTTACTATCTTAATGAAAGTTATACCAGTGAAGGTTACAAAAGCATATTAAAAACGGAAGACGAAGTAAGGATTCACAATATTCTCTTCCAACCACAAGATTTCAATATCGCCAGCTTTGTAATTTTGAGGTTCTCTGGCTGTATGTTAACAATTTACATGCTGACCTATATTTGGGATGGAACAATCTAAATTACTAGCTCTCTAGAAAGTACAGGTATAGTAGGTAAACGTTAGATTCCATTATATCTTAATAAGATTCAGCATATGGTGCAGTGAATTACCTGACTGATTATATACTACGTTAGAGGTTACTGCTTTGGTAAATCTATACATATAATAAAATTGTAACTAAGCGGAATCTGTAAATTAAATATTTTTTGGAAAATCTTATTGTAATAGACATTATTATCGATACAGAGGCTGAAACTATAGTTTTTAGAATTTTTGTCTGTCTATCTGGGAATGCATCAGGAGAAAACCACTGGACAGATTTTGATGAAATTTCGTATGATGATAGCTAGTTACCCGGGATTTTACTGCGGGAAAATGTCTCATCTCTGAGCCAAATTTTAAAACGTAACAACCTTTACTTTGTTTACTATATAATAAATTAGGATCCGTTTTGATTTAGCCCACAAAAAGTCATAAAAGTTAAATGCTTTTTCTTTTCCCGGATAAAAATTAACTCATGTAACTATGTGTAAGACAGTGGTAGCCCAGTGGTAACAAGTTTACTTGGGAAACAGAGTGAAGCGGGTTTAAAACCCGGGTCTTGCACTTCTTATATTTTCATGTGCAAATCACTTCTAACATGATTACCACGTGCATTACTGTGAAGGAAAACATCGTGAGCAAACCTGCATGTCTGAGAGAACCTAGCAAGTTTTCGAAAGACATGTGAAGTCCGCCAACCCGCACTTGGCCAGCGTGGTGGACTATAGCCTGGTCCCTCTCGTATTGAGGGAGACTCGTGCCCAGCAGTGGGACGTTAAAAAATCCTGAATACCTAGACGTAATCCCATCTGTCAGTGGAAGTCACGTTAAAATAATTTAGCCGTTTCGAAGGTAAACATGTACAAACAAACAACGTGACTAATTTATAACGATTGTTCAGGCACCTCTATTCAAATAAACACATGATCTCAATAGCGGTATCTAGTTTAAATCATAAATAATTTATTTAGTTAGTGTGCTACTTCGAACAATGTTAACTGTTTTAGCAAAATTGTGACAAATATCTCTATCGTCAATGGGTTTTGATGAAATTACATTATGATTGCTGTCACTAAAAACCTAGGGATCTAGGTCTCTTAAAGACTTGTCTTCAGGTTCCCTAAAGGCCGGTAACATATTCACAGCTCCTCTTATATTTCAAACTAGCATTGCCTGCGTTCAAATGACCAAAAATCAAATTCTTAGGTTTTACATATTAGTATACTCTTACATTGCAGTTTTTGTATTTTTTCTCAGAAATGAGATATTTTCCCGCGGTAAAAACTATCCTATATGTTGACCCGAATAACCAGGTATCATCATACCAAATTTCATCAAAATCTGTCCAGTGGTTTTCTCGTGATGCGATAACAGACAGACAGACAGGTAGACAGACAAAAATTCTAAAAACTATAGATTCGGACTCTGTATCGATAATAATGTCTATTTCAATAAGATTTTCCAAAAAATATTTAACATACAGATTCGACTTAGTTACAATTTTATTATATGTATAGATGTCTATGATCGACGATAGCCACTTACCATCAGGTGGATTGTTAGCTCGTTTTCCTATTAAAAACCGAAATTATAAATGCTTGCAAGTCTAAATTTGAAATGTAGCCGGAAAAAGGTAGAATATTTTTTAAAACATTTGATATCAAGGGATGAATATTTTTAATTGTAAGGTTTTTTTTTATTATTTGATATTTGGAGACGTAATTTTGTAACAATATTGATTATGACCGTCTTGGTTTAGTCTTGCTAGATCAAATTTAACCATTCTTGTCGGTATTTCTAAAGATATTTTCTCCCCTCCTATCCATTCCTTGATATATTTTATCTTCGCAAACTTTAATATAACTCCGTTTTATTTATGACCCTTAATAAAGAGATCATATAAATTCTGTGCACGTTTCGATACCCTGAAACAAAATGGCTTTCGAATTGAAAATTGTCAAAAGCTTTGGTAATTATATATGTATAACTTGCGACTCACTCTCGCTCCTCTTGGGTCTGTCCATGCGTACGTTTTAACGTTTAGTATAGATATCTCAAAGATGGGATATTTTCCTGCAGTAAACAGTATCCTATATATTGACCCGGATAACCAGCTACCATCATACCAAATTTCATCAAAATCTTACCAGTGCTTTTCTCGTGAAGTGTTCCCAGACAGACAAACAGACAATTATTCGAAAAACTATAGATTCGTCCTCTGTCCTCTGTATCGATAATAAAGATTATTTCAAAATGATTTCTCACTTACGTTCACACAGAGACACTCGGTCTATATTGAGTGTACCATGTATAGTATCTTAGTCTAAACCGGCCTTAACAGCTAATCTTTCTCAGTCAGCCTTTTTTTCTTTTTTTTTATGTTGGTACATTAACACACAGCACCATCTAGTTCCATGGTAAGGTACGAGGCTTATGTTATGAATACCAGATAGTTGATACACTACATACATATAACTTTAAAAACATACATATTATAAATATTAACACCCATGACGAGAGTACAAACATTCGTGCTCATCATATAAATGAATGCCCCCAGCGGGACTCGAACCCAAGACCGCTGGCACAACTAGTAGGGTCAGTACAAAAATGAGCCAAACGTGTCGTCAGTTTTTAACGTCCCACTGCTGACCATAGGCATTGAAGATTACGAGAGAAATCAGACCATAGTCCTCACTTATTTTCTTCTAGCGGCTTACACTCGCTTCGCTCGGCTTCGCCTCTAGAAAAGCACAAACAGATCTATCCCACGGGAACCGTTCATTTTTTCGGGCTAAAAAGAAACCTGTTGTTTGACCGGTAATATAAGGTATCAGCATGCCAAATTTTACTAAATTAGGTGCATAAGTTGTTGTGTACTAAGCTTAAGTTACTATAGTTTTTTAACTATCCCACGGGAACTCTTTAATTTTCCGGGATGAAAAGTATCTAAAATGTTGACCGGGGATATAAGTTAGGTACCACCATGCGAAATTTCATTTAAATCAGTCCAACAGTTTCGGACATTAGCCCGTACAAATAAACAAACAGACCGAGGTACAAAAAAAATTCTTACGTCCCCCTGACTCGGTTTTTAGCATTTTTTTGAAACAAATAAAAATTTTATTTAAATTGTAAGCCATGTTTGATAGATGCTCATGTAAATGGAAACGACGCTAAAATTCTTTGTGGCACCAGTAATAATTGATGCGTTGTAATTCGAAACTCGTGTAAGTACTTTTTGTTTGTGAATTTGATATGTTTGCTTGAAAAAATAAATTATAATCCAATGGCGTACATGTCTTATTAATTGTGAAAATTTGTGAAGGTGGATGGAGAGATGGATAGAACGATGGGCGTTTGTTACTCTTTAAATAATTTAAATCTATACATATAATAAAATTGTAACTAAGCCGAATCTGTACATTAAATATTTTTTGGAAATTCTTAATGAAATAAACATTATTATCTATATAGAGGCCGAATCTATAGTTTTTAGAATTTTTGTCTGTCTATCTGTCTGTCTGTTACCGCATCACAGAAAAACCACTGGAGGGATTTTCATGAAATTTTGTATGGTGATAGCTGGTTATCCGGGTCAACATATAGGATACTTTTTACTGCGGGAAAATATCTCATTTCTGAGAAAAAATACAAAAACAGCAATGTAAAAGTATACTAATATATAAAACCTAGGAATTTGATTTTTGGTCATCCGAACGCGGGCGGAGCCGCGGACAATGCTAGTTTGGAAAAGATTTGTAGAGAATCTTAATCTGATTTTTGTAATTAACTCAAATATCATTTTGGAAAGGAAACATGATATTTAAAAAAAATCCGTGGCCTTTGATATCTCATTACTTGTGATGCGGAGACGAAATTACATAAGATTTTTGAGCCAACAATCTATACATATAATAAAATTCTAACCAAGTCGAATCTGTACATTAAATATTTTTTGGAAAATCTTATTGTAATAGACATTATTATCGATACAGAGGCCGAATCTATAGTTTTTAGAATTTTTGTCTGACTAATACAATTTTTCAAATGTAAGCCTTATCATATTTAAGTTTAAGTCTTTATTTAATTTACACACTACGCGTACTAAATATGCACAAAATGCTTTCATTCCTCGTTATTATTGAATTGATTACTTTACAGGTTCGTTACAGAAGTTAATAGAACAAATTAAGAAAATGTCTTAGTTTTAATTATCTTTATATATATAATTCTTCTGTGAGTGTGTATGTCACTGAACTTCTCTCAAACGACTGGACCGATTTTGATGAAATTTTTTGTGTGTGTTCAAGGGGATCTGGGAATGGTTTAGATTCACAATTTTTTTAATAGAAAATAATATATTAAAAAAAGTTTGAAATTTTCAAATTAAAGACGTGTAGACAGGACAACGTCTGTCGGGTCCGCTAGTTCTTTTTATATTAAATTATATTTGCATGTCTTTATCTATAATCTATACGTAATACAATTGTAACTGAGCCGAATCTGTACATTAAATATTTTTTGGAAAATCTTATTGAAATAGACTGTATTATCGATACAGAGGCCGAATCTATAGTTTTTAGAATTTTTGTCTGTCTGTCTTTCTTTCTGTCTGTCTGTCTGTCTGTCTGTGATCGCATCACAGAAAAACCACTGGAGGGATTTTGATGAAATTTGGTATGGTGATAGCTGGTTCAACGGTTCCCGGTATCCGGGTCAACATATAGGATACTTTTTACCGCGGGAAAATATCTCATTTCTGAGAAAAAATACAAAAACTGCATTGTAAGAGTATACTAATATGTAAAACCTAAGAATTTGGTTTTCGGTCATCTGAACGCGGGCGGAGCCGCGGGCAATGCTAGTCGATATAAAAAAATATAGATACACATTTCCTAACAAATATCTATTCAAAAAGTGGCGTCAACATGTAACATTAAGTCAAACCGAAGAATAAAATTAAAAAATCGAAAGTCCTAATTGAGTAAACACAAATTCGAACTTACGCACACCACATAAAGTACTTTTTTAAACGAAACAACGAATGTTCTAATTTTGGTCTCCGAAAAGCAATCAACAAAAGAGATTAGAAAAAAACGCAGTACAATTTCCAGACGTGTTTATGAGTTTTTGTATCATATCAATGCTAAAAATATAAACTAGTAAAATCACAAATTTGTCCTCAGGTCACACAAACTAAAAACTTTCTGGCTGAGTATATCAGAAGAACCGCTACCGGCACTAGACTTTCTCTCTGCGGCACTTCTTTCTGCAGAATATGAAAGGGCGTTGGG
This sequence comes from Brenthis daphne, assembly GCA_947093115.1. NCBI lineage: Eukaryota > Metazoa > Arthropoda > Insecta > Lepidoptera > Nymphalidae > Brenthis > Brenthis daphne. Next base: position 51,781,697 of record OX352471.1, on the reverse strand, counting down.
ACGAGCTCTGGCGATGCCGGAATGCAGATTGATACCGTTTTTTGGAGCTTTTTTACGAGAACTCAGGTAAGTTTCTTCGATTTACAGTAGAACATAACTTTTTTTGCACTTTCCCTAGTGTTATATATAATAAGATGGAAAAAGATAGGCTCATAGTTTTCCTCGCTTTTTCTGTGAACCAGTCGCTGTATTTTTTTTTTTACTTTCGAAGAACTTTAGCAATTTTACAAACCCTGCTTTTTAGTATCTTACAATCGAATGAGTCACAATATACATTTTTTATTTTAAAAGGTACACCAAAAACAAAATCACTTTAAATGTAATATCATCATTAGGGACCATTTTTCTTGAAATTTATATGAAAGCATCCTTGAGGATATGTATTCTCATATAAAAAACTAAATAGGCAAAGACAAAACAGTTTAACACTTTTTTCTCCGCTGTTTGTCGACCGATTTTCTTTTTTTTTTTAGTATCTATTGACGAGCTTTAGAGGTATTAATAATATTTTTTCAAAACCAGTTTTTAGTCATGTCTCCAGTCTGTCCATCTGTCTGTCCGTCTGCCACCAGGCTGTATCTCATGAACCGTGATAGTTATAGAGTAGAAATTTTCACAGATTATGTATTTCTGTTGCCGTTATAACAACAAATACTAAAAAATTGAATAAAATAAATATATAAGGGGGCTCCCATACAACAAACGTGATTTTTTTTGCTCGTTTTTGCTCGATATTGATAACGGCAACAGGTAGACGCTTGAAATAATCACAGAATATTTAGTTATATATTCACTTTAAAAATAAATAATTACATTAAAATAAAACAAACATTTAATTGGGGCTCCCATACAACGAACGTGATTTTTTTGCCGTTTTTATAGATAACGGAACCCTTCCTGCGCGAGTCCGACTCGCACTTAGCCGGGTTTTTTTATATACATATATGTATATATGTAGGTAAATTCTTTTTATATGTTTTTTTTTATTTGAATTATGATCATGGTCGAGTTACGACCACCGGACGAACACTAATCATTGTAATTATAGTCATATCGAGTAACATTGTATGTATAGTAACATCGAGTTGCGATGATATTGCAATATACAAAATTTATACGACCGAATTGAAGCCTTTTTGAAGCCGATTAAATTAAAAACACCAGTACCATTACCAGAATGCCTACCTTTAATCTATACATGTAATTAAATTGTAACTAAGCCGAATCTGTACATTAGATATTTTTTGGAAAATCTTATTGAAATAGACATTATTATCGATACAGAGGCCGAATCTATAGTTTTTAGAATTTTTGTCTGTCTGTCTGTCTGTTACCGCATCACAGAAAAATTACTGGAGGGATTTTGATGAAATTTGGTATTTTCATAGCTGGATAACCGGATCAACATATAGGATACTTTTTACCGCGGAAAAATATCTTATTTCCGAGAAAAAATATAAAAACTGGTTAGAATCAAACCACGATGATACTATATATATTTTAGCAATGTAACTTACTAAGTAAGGCAAAAACTATTAAAAATAGCTTATCTTGAAAAAAATATAACAATAGCGCTAATTTATTTGGTTTTTGGTCATCAGAACGCGGGCGGAGCCGCGTGCAATGCTAGTAATAAATGTAATTTTATAATTCAACACAATTTAAATCATTTCAAAAACATCAAGCCATCTAACTAAATAAAGTACTCGATGTGCTCGAGCAGTCTGTTTGCTTTCCTCTCCCTTTGAAGAACTGGTTTATTTATGTATATTATGTAAATTATATTCATTTCTTTGAGACGCTTCACTACATATTATAACATATAATCTAATGTTAAAGGTATTTTCAACCCCCGACGCTAAAAGAGGGGTGTTGTAAGTTTGACGTGGTTGTCTGTCTGTGTGTGTCTGTGGCATCGTAGCTCTCAAACAGATGTACAGATTTCGATGCGGTTTTTTTCATTTGAAAGCCAGTTTCCTTGCGGTAGTTCTTAACTAGGTTTGGTTAATATCGGCACAGCGGTGTAAGAGTATCAGCTCTTTTCCAAAATGATGTAAGGCATTTTGGCGTATGATTACTCGATTAAGTGCTTCACGCGTGCCAGTGTAATCGTTAAATGATTTTTTTTTCAATATTTTTATTTATAATTATGTAATCATTATAAAATAATTTGATTTATTTATCTAATAAGATATCATTGAATTGAAAATTTATGACCATTACAGATTCGTATGTATTTGTTTTTAAAGTCCCACTGCTGGGGGGATCCCTTCACCACAAGGGGGATGTGATCATAGTCCAACACGCTGACCAAGTGTGGATTGGCGGACTTCGTATTTCGAAAACTTGCCAAGTCCTCTTAGACGTGCAGGTTTTCTCGCGATATTTTCCTTCGCCGTAAGACAAGTGGTAATCTTGTAGGGAATGATTGACACATAAAAATATCAGAGGTGCGAGACCCGGATTTGGACCCGCTTCACTCGGTTTCCCAACCAAGCGCATTACCACTGGGCTAACACTGCCTCCTTACAGCTTAGAATCATTACAATTGCAAACGTCTTAAATTCTGACTATTTTCTTGAAAGTATGCTTTAAAAAGTTCTATACAATTCGATTCAGCCATATCACTCACTCACAGAGACTAGCAATAGTTCTCAAAAATCTTCAACCAGAATTTTTCTGATAACCATTCAAACTGCGACCTCTTTACAGTTTTTATTATTATTAAAAAAAATTAAAATTTCTTTAACTCACCGCAATATATTCTATAAAGAGAAATGGATTTAACAAAATATGTAGCGGTTTCATGAAGATAAACGCGATGCGGGTAAAATATGTTGGAGATAATAACTCGGTTGCGCGATTTAAAACATCACTCAAGTTGAAATATATTGCTAGGTTAACGAATAAATAGTAGCAAAAACGCTCGATTACATTTGCGTGAAGTTCTGAAACAAAAATACAAATGTGCAATTCACACATCGTAGAAGTGAAACTTCAGAAAATGATATGAATATAGAGTATCAGGAGTAGGATAATCATAAGGATTTTCTTATTTATATTATTTTTACCAAGTTTAAAAGTTATTTTACATTTTATTTGACATAAATATAAACATTACATAATAATCAGTAATTAATTTTATTATTTTTCACTTCCTTTGTAATGTATTCTATCAAATAACAACGGTTACCATGACAACGGTTAACATGGCATCATCGCAATGTATTCTATCTCATTCTATCGCCGGCTTAATCCTATATATTTATATGTTTGTCTCTTTTTACTGTCGCATTTCCGTTGCATCGAGTTTCAAATCACAACGATTCTAAAGAAGTTTCACTTCAAAAAATAGAACAATATGCCGAAATAATTTGGAAGTCTAAAAAGTACACTCTGTGTATGAGTCTTTGTGTATTTCTTAAACATTAGAAGCACCAAAAGAGATGGGCAGTTAGACATCTAAGGCTACCTAATTTTGAATCTCGGAATTTTGAACTTCCTCATCTATACTAGTACTAATATTATAAAGAGGTAAATTTTGTGAGTTTGTGACGTTGTAGGGGGTAATCTCTGGATCTACAGAACCGATTTAGATGAAATTTGGTAAGAAGATAGTTTGAGATCCTGGGAAGGACATAGAATACTTTTTATCCCGGAAATCATCCCTTAAAGGGATGAAAATGGGGATAAAAGTTTGTATAGGGAATCAACCTAATATTATACATACATACAAGTTTTCATTTTTTGCGCAGAACCCCGATTCTTTTTCTAAAATAAAAGTTGCCTACGTTACTGCTATAACATCAGCTATCTGCCAGTGAAAGTACCGTCAAAATCGGTCCACCCGTTTCAGAAATTAGCCGGAACAAACAGACAGACAAACATTTAAAGTTGTCTTATTCTTATTAGTAAATATGGGCCTTTCATATACATTCAGTAAAAAGCTGTTATTTTGGCATTACAAACAGACACTTCAATTTTATTTATCTTTATAGATTATTTCGGTTTAGTATTATCGCATTCTGATTTCAGTTTCAAAAGTTGATGAAATTTCTGAAATGAAAGTCTTAGTAGTCCAAAGTAAAAATATAATGTTCGCGATACTCTGTAAGTAGGTAAAAGCAGTTTTCTGCGCCTGATATCTCTTCAGTTCACTCGAAATGGTAATTATATCTACCGAGTTCCGACCCAATAAGCAAAATTACGCAGCAATCCACGAGTATATTGTTTTCTGAACCGATATTCTTCACTTTCAATAATTAATAAATATTATTCAATTCTAAATCCTTGCTACTTCCTCCTCGTTACTTGCAGCAAAACTCCTCATCATGAGTTATCGCAAACGTCTAAGCGGCATGATATACTAAGCCTGGACGATTTATTATAAGGAGGGAGCATCCTTACTGAAGGATCATCTCGATCACGCCAATTTTCTTTTTAACACATCTGCTTATAGTTGAAGCCTGATGCAAATATATAAAAAAAAACTTGTTCTAATGATTTGGGCTTCTTACAGCAACTAGATATGCATATAAATATTATAAGCCAAAAAGGGTCAAAAAGTACCAAAAGCTACTGTGAATTCCAATATATCACTTTTAAAGAAAATTCTATTTTTTTGGTTATATGCACCACGTAAAAACAAAATTATTTTACTAGGAGCCTTTTAATTCTCCACATCCATAAAAACTGTGTCATTACAACCAAGACCTTACATTTAAAAGTAATACGCTTACTTTCTACACGTGGTTTCAAGACACTCTCAAATCTAGGCCAAGATCAGTGCCTTGTCCCACATTCTCGAAACATTTAAAAAATGCTTAAAAGATGAAATTTTGTGTGTTTGTCTGTAACATCAGACTGGTTGCTTACATATCCAAATGGATATATCGACAATTTGCTAGATATATAGTAGTGACAGACAGTATTTTGAAAAAGCAAGTGAAGCGATTTCAAATTCTGGTTCTCGATCTTCCATTCATTTCATGAGAAACACATCGTGAGAACCCACAAGTCTAATAGGATTTAACTAGCTGTAACAGGACATTTGAAATCCTGTATTTAATGTTATTATACAATAAATGATTTTATAGAAAATGGCACACCTTGGGAATGAAATGATCGCCTCCAGGCTACTTCAACTTGATAGAAATATTGTAAATTATAATTTTACTTAAAAAAAGATAACAAGTTAATATTAGTCCCGCTGAGTTTCTTTCGCCAGTTCTTCTCAGGTCTGAGGCTTCTTCTTTCCGAACTGGTAGTAGACTCATGACGTTCAGTAAAAAATTGTAATATTTTATTAATGAATAAAATATTTTGAATTTGAATTTGTATCATTTGGCCCACGTGGTCGACTATAGCCTGATCTCTCTCGCATTAAGGTGGACTCACTCAACAATGAACTGCTCAATGAAAATTAAAAAAAGCTTATAAGTACAGTAGTTATTGTTACAAGTTCCATTTCAGTTTTTAAGAGTTACTTCTAAGATAAAAATGGTGATAATTTAATACTGAATAAAAAGATTATTTTTCATTACAAGTATTTTTCTTTAAATATGTTGGGACATTAAGACACAGCACCATCTAGTTCCATGGTAAGCTACGAGGCTTGTGTTATGGATACCGGATAGTTGATACACTACACATATATAACTTTAAATACATACATATTATAAATATAAACACCCATGACTGGAGTACAAACATTCGTGCTCATCACACAAATGAATGCCCCCGGCGGGACTCGAACCTGCGGCCGCTGGCACAGCAAGTAGGGTCACTAGAAACTGAGCCAAACATGTCGTCGAAGTATTTAAATCTCACTAGCGGCACACCCTCGCTTCGTTCGCGTTCTTCTCTAGAAAAACAAAAACAAATTTATCCCACGGAAACCGTACATTTTTCCGGGATCAAAAATATATTATTCTGATGTATGAGCTATATTATTGTAAAGTTTCATTAAAACCCATTCAGTAATTTTTGCCGATAAGAGTAACAAACATCCAGACATCCATACATCCTCACAAACTTTCGCATTTATAATATTAGTATAGAAGTATTGTTGGTGGAAAAGCTTAACTTAAAAGCCACTTCTTTAACCGACTTCAAAACAAAAGATTCTTATATCTATAGGATTCCGTAACCAAAAATTAAAAACGGAACCCTTATATTTGCATCATGTCAGACATCAGTCTGTCCGTATATTAAAACCATTTTACTCAAAGACTATTAGAGCTATATTGCTAAAATTTTGTATATGGGTCTCACGACTCATCTGAACCGCTAGACAATTCTACTGCGGAACCCTAGAAACGCGAATCACTCTCGTACTTGTCCGATTTTTACTAACTTTATATCTTCGTAAATAATTCGATTTTCATGATATTTTAACGAATAAGTTATACTTTAAAGAAATCCAGTGTCCAATATAAATCTATACTAATACAAATATACTACTTAATACTATTAAACTAATAATGATGATGATGATGATCATGTTCTCCTAGCCGATTCCGGCCACGGCGGCCAATCTTATTGAGATTAGCCAACTGCGCAGGAGATATTATAGTGCACAAGTGTACGCGCAGACACAACGTGCACTCTCTATTCCTGTCACTCTCATACTCCGGTGGGACGACACGAGACACGACCAGTGAGAGTTACGGCGCAGGACCGACGGCTTTACGTGCTCTCCGAGGCACGGAGGTGAAAAACCGCCAACTTCCCAACTCCGGGCTATTACTGAGACTTACTATACAGAAAGACTCAATAACTAAACTTGGCCCGACCCGGGATTCGAACCCAGGACCTCCGGGTGTGCAGCCGTACATGCTAGCCACTACACCACCGAGGCAGTTAAACTAATAATACTATAGAGGTAAAATTTGTGAGATTTTGAGTTTGTGAAGTTGTAGGGGGTAATATCTGGATCTACTGAACCGATTTAGATGAAATTTGGTGAGAAGATAGTTTGAGACCCTGGGAAGGACATGGGATACTTTTTTCATAATAAATCATCCCTTGAGGGTGTGAAAATGGGGATGAAAGTTTGTATTGGGAATCAAGCTAGCGACGAACCCGAGCGAAGCATGGGTGAGTCGCTAGTTTTAAAATATAATTCCACCACTAACAATGATGTGGACAAAGATTACTTATAAAATGATTACAGTCGGTATATATAGTAAGTACAAAAAGTGATTAGGTATATATTGCACTGCCCGCGGCTCCGCCCGCGTTCAGATGACCAAAAACCAAATTCTTAGGTTTTACATATTAGTATACTCTTACAATGCAGTGTTTGTATTTTTTCTCAGAAATAAGACATTTTCCCGCGGTAAAAAGTATCCTATATTTTGACCCGGATAACCAGCTATCAACATACCAAATTTCATGAAAATCCATCCAGTGGTTTTTCTGTGATGCGGTAACAGACAGACAGACAGACAGACAAAAATACTAAAAACTATAGATTCGGCCTCTGTATCGATAATAATGTCTATTTCAATAAGATTTTCCAAAAAATATTTAATGTACAGATTCGGCTTAGTTACAATTTTATTATATGTATAGATATTGCTACAAAACAAGGACCATCAGATACCGTAGAAAATTAGCATTTCTAACTTTTTGGAATAATTCTCAATTGCTATTTGCATATACATCGACAAATGATATGATACTGATGCTGGCCTTAATTCTACTAAAATTGAACGTGACTTACCGTGTGTTTCGGAATCTTTAAAGAATATTTAGAAACCTAACACTTAAACGATATGGTTTGAGCCATGGCTACTGTTTAACATATGGAAGATGGTAAAAATTTTGTTTTGACCCATAAAAATAGTGAAAACTAACTTTATTTCCTTCACAATAGAGTCCAAATTCCATCAACTATTTTTAGACTACAAACTTAAATGAAAATAGACTTTAAATTTTTGAGTGTAAGGTTAAATTTTGCATGAACATTGGACAGCTTTAAATCTAGGCCAAGATCAGGCCTTATTCTGAAGTTCAGACTAGTTCCAATTCCCTATTGTGATTGCTTGAGTACGATGGTCCAGTAGCTTTAGAATGCCTTCATTTACTTTGCCGAAGTCACCGAATCGATTTTTAAAGTTTTGTAAACTTTTGATTTTTGGTTCCCGACATGTCGAATGCTTTTACCCATTTTTTTAACCGTTGGTTATAAATATAATAATAAATAAATAAAATAAATATGTTGGGACATTAACACACAGCGCCATCTAGTTCCATGGTAAGCTACGAGGCTTGTGTTATGGATACCAGATAGTTGATACACTACACATATATAAACTTTAAATACATACATATTATAAATATAAACACCCATGACTGAGTACAAGCATTCGTGCTCAACACTCAAATGAATGCCCCCAGCGGGACCCGAACCCGCGACCTCTGGCACAGCAAGTAAGGTTACTACACACTGAGCCAAACGTGTCGTCAAAATGGCAACACTAAATATAAATTACTTATTAATATTTTCTCTAAAAATTGTAATAATTATAATATTAACAGCTAAAATTAAATAAATAATATTCCATATTCAATTATACAAGTAATTAATCTTATAAAAATATTTAGAGTTAAAAAATATTGTAAGGTATTTTGGTGGCATTTTTCAAATTTTTTGAATTCATTTCGATACAATGGCCTCGTTACAGTTTTATTATATTCATTAGAAGAATCTGCATTAGAAGAATATTTTAGTGCAAAACCATAAGCGCTTTATAGTCAGCTTCAAACATATGAGAAATATATAAAGGAGTTAATACGTTTGATTCAACATTTTTTTTTTCTAACAATTTTTATGGGCTTCACTTGTTATTTTGTTTATTTGGGTTCAATCAAAGTTCAAAAGATTAAATAAAAATTGTGATTTTTTTTTTAATACTTACTTAGATTTACGCGAAAATTTGACATTTTAAATAAAACTATCTTTTCGACTTTTTTCGCGGATTTATTTAGATTTTTTTGGTTCCCGACGTTTCGAATGCTTTACAATATTCATGATCACTCTAGAGACTGAGGTGTTACATGTCTTGAAGGTACAGTTGTTATAAACAGCCTACCCACAAATAATTAAAAAAATCAAAAATTAAAAAATGGCACCAAAGTGCCTTACATAATTTTTTTTTAATTTTTAACATTTTTATAATTTTAATTAGTTTTACAATTGAATATGGAATATTATTTATTTAATTGGAGCTGTTATTATTATCATTATTACAATTTTTTTAGAAAAAATATATATTAATTAGTAATGTATATTTAGTGTTGCCATTATTATATTTATAATCATAAAGAAATAAGATATTAATTATTATAGTATAAATAAAAGTTAAAAGTAAAAAAATAAATAAAAGTAAAAAAACAGCCGACAATATTTTAAGATATGAATATCTAATAGGTAAATATATATTTTACGTATCAAAATATATTAGATTTGCTTTGCATCGGCTGGCACCGACTTCGAAAATATCTGATTCGGTACCTATTCTAAATGAGAACCCCCGTTTAGTTATTTTTTACATTTTAATGCCTGGAAGTCCTCTTTTTTAGTTTTATTCTTCCATTTTTAGTGTAGACGTAATAAGCAGGTAATTTGTAAAAAGAAAGTTTTTCAATAACATATTGGATTAAACAAAAATTTTTTAAATTATTTTTGGTGTTTTTTTAAAAAACTGCTCGACCGATTTCGATAAAATTTATATTATGGGACCACCTGGGAAGTATACCTTTTAAAACAAAAAAAAATTAAATCCCAAGTCGGTTCAGGCGTCTTCGAGTAATCGGTGAACATACATAAAAAAAAGATTCCGACGAATTCAGAACCCCCTCCTTTTTGGAAGTCGGTTAAAAATTACTATAAGATTATTATTGTTCTTAAAAGAGTGGTTTTAACAGCTCTATTACATTTTTAATCATCCGTACAGCCTCGGTTGAGTGGATGCATCTGTATGTGTTATTTTTTAATCACAAGTTTACTCACAGCGGTATGAGGTGTTAATTAAGCCCCTCCCCAAAGTCAAAAGGGGTGTTAATTAGCCAAGATGTCATCTTATTATGAGGTAGCTACTTGTAAAAATGGCTTTATAGCTAGACTCTTTTGAATTTACATACATTAGTAACTGAAATATATATATATATATATATATATATATATATATATATATATATATATATATATATATATATATATATATATATATACTTCAACAATCAAATTAGTATCTCAGATGCTTAAGTGAATTGTAAACTTTTTTTTTGAGAAATAGATTCTTAAACCGTAATACATACACTATTAGTGATAAATCTTGCCAAAATTTGGTGCTAACTGTATATCCATACTAATGTTATATATTATAAAATAATATTATGAATGTGAAAGTGTGTGTGTTTGTTTGTTTGTCCTTCTTTCACGTCGAAATGGAATGGCGTGATTTTTTGTGTGGAGATAGTTGCAGGGCTGGAGAGTGACATAGGCTACTTTTTACCGCCGGAGATAATCTCATTCCCACGGGATAACACGTTATAATACAAACCAAAAAAAAATTATGATTACAATTACTTGAAACTTTGTATCAATGCTTTTCAATAAATTAAATATATACGTGTTTTAGCGTTTTTCGAAATTCATTCTATAAGGGGGTACAATAGGGGATGAAAGTTTGTGTGAAACCTAGCTTTTTAGGCACCTTTGTAGTCTAAGCGCGAGCGAAGCCGCGGGTTCTGCTAGTAATGTTATAATTATAAAAGGCACGCACTAGTGCGAAGCGAGTGTGACGCTATTTTATAACAGAAATGTTAACCATTCTAAACTGAAGTATCCACGTTTTTAAATAAAACTGGCAATCTTAATGTCAATAGTTCATCTAAATAGAATGACAGATAGATAGACATTTTTTTGCACAACACATAAGAAATACAAAACATAAAATAAAATATACATTAAAAAAGAGACACACAGGCAGATTCAACGATACGTTTGGCTCAGTTTGTAGTGACCGTACTTGCTGTGTCAGCGGTCGCGGGTTTGATTCCCGCTGGGAACATTAATTTGTGTGATAAGCACAAATTTTTGTACTCTAGTCATAGGTGTTTATATTTATTATATGTATGTATTTAAAGTTATATATGTGTAGTGTATCAACTATCTGGTATCCATAACACAAGCCTCGTAGCTTACCATGGAACTAGATGGTGCTGTGTGTTAAAACCAACAACCCTAAGGTTTTTCTAGAAGAAATCTTTCAAGTAACCTTATGGTGGAAGATTCAGTATACGAAATGGTTAATAATTAGTTTTTTATTGTTGCAGAGAAATTCTAGCAGCAACACCATCTTTGACAAGCCATTCGGTCGCTGCCACGCCGACACACCGACGAGATTTCAAACGAGATTCTGTTAAAGAAGACAGGTACAAGTCCTTTTACCAATAAAATAAAAAAAAGTATATAAATTTATTTTTTTGAACTTTTTCGTGGTTGTATTCTGATCTTTTTTATTTTTTTCTACCAAACATTTCGGACGCTTTACGAGCAGCTTTACAAGCTAGCATGGTCACGGGTCATGCTTAAGCTGTTTGCACGAGTTATGTTTGAAAAAAAATAAAAAGTGCGAAAAATACCACATATTTGCCTATATCTAAAAAAGTATTAAAATTAAATATATTTATCTATACAGATAAATATAATTGAAGTGTCTGTTTGTAATATCAAAATAACAGCGTTTTATTGAATGCATACGAAATTATATACGGTACTTATAAGAAAAACACATTTTTTTTTGTCAGTCTGTCTACTGTATCTGTTGTACTGTTTGTTCCGCATAATCTCTGAAACGGCTGGACTGATTTTGACGGGACTTTCACTGGAAGATAGCTGATGTTATAGGGAGTAACATAGGCTACTTTTATTTTATAAAAAGAATTAGGGTTTCGCTCAAAAAATATATATAAATAACCTCTATTTTATCTAACCTATCATTTATTTTTTTATTATTCAGATCATCAACAAAACGGGATGCGAGAAAGGAAAGTACCAAACGAGTGGACCAAAGCACGACGACCAGCCCTCTTCGAGATAGTTGTAAAAGAGATCCACGTTACAGTGAACCTAACCGACAAGTTGTAAGTCTTTACTATCAAACCTATAATAAGAGCCATCTTAAACCCTCCAAGGTTTTGGGCACATAACAATTTAGGACCTTTTTAGAAAGTTAAAAAAAGTGAATAGTAATAAAAAAAAATAAAAAAAAAAAAACCTAACGGCGTATATTAAAGTGCATAGCATTATACGTTGTAATACATAACAAATTGAACTTCTCTCTTTTTACGTAAGCGAATTTGTTGTGTTTTCGGGGCCCCCGTGAGGCTGGGGGCCTTGGGCACGTGCTCCGTGTGCCCTTATAGTAAAAACGGAACTGCCTATAATATCACCAGTTTCATAATACATATAAACTAAATGATTTAAAACCCCAAGTACAAAAAGAAATATGTATTATATGAGTTTTTCTTTGCCTACCATACATAGTTTTTGATCGTACAGAACTAAACTCTAGTTCTTAGGTTTTTCTTTCAATCAATGCTCAATAATAAAAGAGTACTACAAATCGAAATAAACTTTTATCAACTAAACTAAAGAGAGTTAGTGTAGTCAGTCCGTGAGGAAGCTACCACCGGCTTAGAAGACTGTTGTGCTGGGAAAAGCCTAACAATATCTCAACAGTAGCCTAAACTATACTCGTAATAGTTAACAATTTTATTTAACAACACATTTTTGTTTTAAGTTTTGTTTTATATGTGGCTCTATGGCAGCCAATCTTACTGTAGGCTAGCCAGATACGCAGGAGATATTATAGTGCACAAGTGCACTCTCAATGTCTTTTACTCTAAAAGTCCCATGGGATAATATGTACTTCGACACGACCGGTGAGAGTTAACGAGCAGGACCGAAAGCTTCACGTGGTCTGTCATAGGCACGGGGTTGAAAAATGACTTAAAACTTCTCGAGAATATCTTAACAGAAAAACTCAGTAATAAAACTATACATTTACAATATGTATAGATCTAGTTTTAGGAATCCACCCAATATTCTCAATAGCTTATGTTTTTTAACAGTATATAGCATCATTTGATGAAGAAGGTGAACAGTTTCGAAGAGTAGGGCCTGAGGGTCTAGTGAATTTAGAGAAAGTATACAGAACCCAAGCAGTCATGGACCATATTGCCAGTTTTCACCAGCACCGGTACAGCCTCGCGAGGACCACGTCTCCTTTGTTCGCCGATTATTTAAGGTGGTGACAGTTTTGGATATACCCCTTTAATTACATATATCATTACCTAGTGTTCATGATTCTAAAAAAAATTACTTTTAATATTAAATATATACCGCAAAAGCTTGTTAAGCTATCCCAAATTTTTTGAAGACTTATAACCCTCATATCGTTTCAGAACAGCCATAGCATCTTGCGAAGAACCTGTCTTTGTGCAACCTGCACAAAAGACGTCGGGATCAGACTTTGAAAATGAAGCGTTATATGAACTGGAAGGTGGTGGATATTGTCCTGTACAACCTTTACCACATGACCATGGTGTTACCATGTTTCCTTTAGCTCCACAAAATGGAGAAAGAATGGACAGGCATATTTTACAGGTAATTTATCATATTTTAAAATCATAAATATGACAAAAGAGTTTTCGACTGTCTACTTTCAATCACCAATGACTCCAGTCAAGCCTTGAAGGCATATAATTGGCTAAGTTCATGTTCAATTAAAAAGCTGCCTAAATCAATATTATCAATCGACTTACCTATTTATTTATCACGCAATAATCTGGATGATATCTTTCTCAGATAATGCATCATGGTACAGCATGTGTAGTAGGTGAAGCAGAATGGAGTGGAGCATTTGCCCATCTCAGACTCGAACGATCGTGTGCTTTGCTCACTTGGAGTAGGACCGCACACCGCCCACATTCACAACATGGTATGGTTTTTTCAATATTGTACAGTACGAAATACGATTTACAAATTGAAAGCGTAATTTTCTTTAGGTTTTTTTTATAGAAAAAGTCACTAATGCCTAAAATCCATAGCATATTTTAATTTTACTAATACGTTTACGTAAGATCTAAAAATAAATATAATAATACTAGCGGCTGACCCTCTAGAAAAACAAAAACAAATCTATCCCTCGGGAACCGTATATTTACCCGGGATAAAAAGTAGCCTATGTGTTATTCCAGATATAATCTATCTCTGTCCCAAATTTCATCCAGATCCATTCAACCGTTCTGGCGTGAAAGAGTAACAAACATCCATACATACTCACAAACTTTCACGCTTATATTTATACAGATTACACAGATATACAGATTTTTATTATGATTCGATGTTATTTTAATTCGTCATTGCAATACAATTTTTACAATTTGTCCTAATAAATGATTGTGAAATGTCAGTCTGTCTGAGCCTCAGGGTTTCTAACTTATATAGAGAAAGAAGAAAAAAATAATTTTTACTATACTTATTACATAATAATAATAATCGGAACCATGGACGTGTTTGACCATTAAGACCTTTTTTTAGATTTGACCTAGAATTTCCTTTACCTTGTATCTGATCTATACTAATATTAAGAGGCAGAGTTTGTTCGTTTGTTTGTTTCTTTGTCTGTTTGGACGCGCTAATCTCAGGAAGTACTAATCCGATTAAAAAATTCTTTTTGCATTAGATAGCCCGTTTATTGAAGAAGGCTATAGACTATTAATCATCATGCTACTACCCAAGGGAGCGGAGCAATAATCATAAATGCCAACAAATCGGCCAGACATTATTGTAAAGTGATGGGAAAGAAGAGTTTGTTTTTTATACTTTGAACGCGGGCGAAGCCGCGGGCTCTGCTAGTCTGATATAAATTAGCTGATATGAATTTAGTCGAAAAGTCTGGAGGGCTTTACTATTTTATGGCTTCAAATTAACATTTCAGCCATTTAGTTTGTACTCAAATCTGGACAACTCTTGCAAATGATAAATGAGTGTTCATAAATTTGATAAACTATGATAAATTTGTTTGCTTTAACTTATTTGTTTTTGATTAATCCCTCCACGACCGCGGACACGCCGGCGTTACAGTTAACAATAGATTTCTTAGAAATTTAATTAATTTATTAGAAATCTACCTGGAGGTGTTAATATAATTAAAATAGTATAGTTTATTATTTATTCGCGAAAGTTTTTCCTCCTAAGATTTAATGATATAAAAATATATTTTTTTTTAAATTCAAGCAATTATTTCGCTAAGAAAAATGGAATCTTTATTTGAATGTTAAATTCTAAATATCCTACTATCGTCGAAAATTTATACTAATATTATAAATAAGTAAAGTTTGTGAGGTTGTGAGATTGTGAGTTTGTGACGTTGTAATAGGTAAACTCTGTATCTACTGAACTGATTTAGATGAAATTTGGTAAGAAGATAGTTTGAGACCCTAGGAAGGACATAGGATACTTTTTATCCCAGAAACCATCCCTTAAGGGGGTGAAAATGAGGATGAAAGTTTGTATGGGGAAGCAAGCTAGGGACGAACCCGAACGAAGTGGTTAATTATTAGGAAAACAGCATTCCGTCTTTATGAACTTAAGCTTTGTACATAATGAAACTCGTTTTTACAATTTTAAAGGTGAAACCCCATCAGAAAATGTGCAGCAACCAGAAATTAGCTTATCGTACAATCCAGAAGAAGTTATACCTTTAAAATATTCTGGGAATTTAGTTCACGAAAATGAAGCCGGCGTTGTAGGGGAAGATGGGTAAGTTAAAATATATTATAACCATTTTATTTCATCCAAATCGTTTGGTAAGAATTGTAGTTAAAGAAGATTGGTAAATGTGATAGTGGCATGGTCTTGATATTGTGGCAGCGGTATCTACCTTTAAGAATACACCAAAAAAAGAAAAAAACACAAATTTTCAATATATAAGGAATCTCTAATAATAATCTATTTTTATACATCTGCCAGAAATAATATTTTTTCCAAGGTTTGGGAAATTCAAGAAAGACCTGCTTATAAGTTTCATAAGCCGCATTGAGTCATGACACCATAAAAATTTGCCCAATTTTCTTTTTATTTCTCATATTAAAAATAAAAAAAAACCGACTTGCAGGCACTAAAAAGTAAAAAATAACTAAACGGAGGTTTTTATTTAGAATAGATTCCTAATCAGATATTGTTCGGTCCAAAGGTTTGTACCGAACACCTATACAATAATGCTTAGTAGGTGTGTTATAAATACATCGAAACACGCCTAAAAAAGGCAGTGCGTGTTCGGACAGCAATCAAACCGGCTGCATTCATTATCATTTATTAGCATCATTAATTAGCATTAATCATTAGTATGGCATATAATTAAACCAATAAACTGTTCAACGATCTTAGACTGTATTTAATTTATCAAGCAGTTAGTGGTAGGTCGCGTCCCCTACAAATATTTTCGAAGTCGGTGCCAAATATTTATTATTAATTTTTTTAAAAACCACTCGACCGATTTCGATAAAATTTAAATGGGACCATCTGGGAAGGCACCCTCTTTGAAACAAAAAAAAATCCTAATCGGTTCAAGCGTCTTCGAGTAATCGGTGAACATACATAAAAAAAAAGATTTCAACGAATTGAGCACCTCCTCCTTTTTGGAAGTCGGTTAATTAAAACAGAAATTCACTTTTTTCAGTTTCATCGACCTTCAGTGCGTCAAAGATATGCGTCTTAACGGCAAGTTGTTAGAACCTCGGGACATAGCAGAGTTATGCGCGTGCGCAAGAAAACATGGCTTAGAAACCTGCTCGCAACGACCACATGTCATATCCCTTGTGTATGGAAAAACCTTGAGTGACAATCGGACTGTCCATTTTGTTTTACCACCATATTCTTTTCGGTACGTATTTTATTCAATCACTTAAGAAGAAAAATCGAATGATTGAGAAAAATCGATAAAAAATAATATCTACATACTAAAGCTATTAACTTGTCTAACTATTATTGAATATAATAATTTTGTTTTTGTTATCTCGTCATATTTCGATGCTTTGTTCTTTGTTTTAAAAACTCTTTTTCTTTTCTTTGTTTTAAAACATCGACCTGCATAAGCGAAGATTAATCATAATTTTCCCTAACTTAATTCTGATGCGTCCCAGGCGTCTTATGCATTTATAATACAATACAGCCAGCGCCATCTTTTGACAAATTTTATTACTAACAATAGCTTTACTTCAAGTCATAATCTATTTATGTACTGAATTACATCGAAATCCATACAGCCGTTTTGGGATGAAGGATTTAACAAACATACATACAAATTTTTAGCAAGTTTTAAAGCTAACTGTTAGCTCATCTGTATATTGACATTCCAGGGTATGGGCAGTAGGTCTTCATTCAGTAATCAAGGCCCTAATAAGTCAAACCAAGCTGGCAGATAGGAGTCTGGCGTGGTTGAAGAATAAATATACTGCACTCTATTATGAGGATGGCTGCTGCTGTGAACCATTGGTCTCTGATGCCATACGGGTTTGTACCGAAAATGTATTGGCTATAAGTAATTTTTTTCTGCAAATATTGTAATATTTAAGCGTACTTAATAAAAGGTAACACGTTTGTCCGTCTGTCCGTATGTCACAATCATATTTTTGAATCTTGTTATATAATTTTGAATGCCTCGGTGGTGTAGTGGCTAGCATGTGCGGCTGCACACCTGGAGGTCCTGGGTTCGAGTCCCGGGTCGGGCCAAGTTTAGTTATTGAGACTTTCTGTATAGTAAGTCTCAGTAACAGCCCGGAGTTGGTAAGTTGGCGGTGTTTCACCCCCGTGCCTCGGAGAGCACGTAAAGCCGTCGGTCCTGCGCCGACACTCTCACCGGTCGCGTCGAGTGGTCGTCCCACCGGAGTATGAGAGTGACAGGAATAGAGAGTGCACGTTGTGTCTGCGCGTACACTTGAACACTATAATATCTCCTGCGCAGTTGGCTAGTCTCAATGAGATTGGCCGCCGTGGTCGGAATCGGCTAGGAGAACATCATCATCATATAATTTTGTATTCTTAACCCCAAAGGCTCCCCCACCCCACCCCACCGCGTTGAGTAGTTTTTGATATGACGATATTCTCGGTATCAAGGATATTTTTGCAGTCGATAACATAAATGTTGTCGATAGATACATACATATTTTGTTCCATTTATAAATTATATATGTTAAAACATATCGTAATGATTTATTTGAAGGAGCCTTTACTTGTTATTTATAAAATTTTAAGGGGAATGATCTTTCAAGTAAATAGAAACAATTTGTTAACCAACTGTAGGGATGGCCTACAGTTGATTTAGGAACAGCAAATTGCGTAATATGAAAATGGCTCACTTCTCACAATGGTTTTAAACATAATATACTCCAAAAAATGATACAATTTGCTATAAGTCTAGAAAAGCTTCATTCGAAAGTCGTTAAAAACCTAGAAAGTTCATCATTATGGTATGCGATTCATACTTGAACTTGACCATTTTTTATTTAACTATAAATATGTCAGGACATTATCACACAGCACCATCTAGTTCCATGGTAAGCTACGAGGCTTGTGTTATGGATACCAGATAGTTGATACACTACACATCATCATCATTTTCAGCCTGTTTTCGTCCACTGCTGGACATAGGTCTCTCCTATGGCACGCCACTGAGCTCGATCTTCAGCTCTACGCATCCAACCGCTGCCAGCCAGTTTACGTATGTCGTCGCTCCACCTAGCTGGAGGGCGTCCTACACTACGTTTGCCGAGCCGTGGTCTCCACTCTAGAACCCGTCTACTCCAACGGTCATCGGTTCTGCGACATAGGTGACCAGCCCACTGCCACTTCAACTTGCTAATTCTTTGGGCTATGTCGATGACTCTGGTTCTCTGTCGGATCTCTTCATTTCGAATCCGATCCTTCAGAGAAACTCCGAGCATAGCCCTCTCCATAGCACGCTGAGCGACCTTAAATTGGTGGACCAATCGCACCGTCAGTGTCCACGTCTCGGCTCCGTATGTCATAACAGGTAGGACGCACTCGTTAAAGACCTTTGTCTTTAAGCTTTGTGGTATTGGCGACGAAAAGACCCGACGAAGTTTATTGAATGCTGCCCATCCCAGCTGTATTCTTCTTTGAGCTTCTTTCTCGAAGTAGTTTTTACTGACTTGCAGTAATTGCCCAAGGTAGATGTAGTCTTGTACTACTTCGAGAGTTGTTCCATTGAGAGCAATCAGTCCCGGTGTTACATGTGTATTGAACATGACCTTGGTTTTGTCCAAATTCATCCGGAGACCGATGTGTTTTGAAGAATCAGCTAGGTTTTGCAGCATGTGTTGCAGGTCTTCCACGGTTTCAGCCATGATGACGATGTCGTCTGCAAATCTCAAGTGCGAAATGTACTCACCGTTTATGTTTATTCCACGTCCTTTCCAGTCCAGACTCTTAAACATATCCTCCAGTGCAGTTGTGAACAATTTGGGGTAAATTACGTCCCCTTGTCTCACTCCTCGATGCAGGAAGATAGGTTCAGACTGCTGGTTCTGGACTTGGACGGACATTGTTGCGGCGTCATACAGACATTTCAACACTTGAATATATCGCCAATCGACTTGGCACCGTTGCAAAGACTCTAAAACAGACCAGGTTTCGATAGTGTCAAAGGCTTTCTCATAGTCTACAAATGCTAGACACAAGGGCTCATTATACTCTTCTTGCTTCTGTATAATCTGCCGCACTGTGTGAATGTGATCTATGGTGCCGTATTCACTTCGAAAACCAGCCTGTTCAGAGGATTGGAAATCGTCGAGTCTACGCGTGAGACGATTCGTGATAACTCTAGAAAACAACTTATAGATATGGCTTAAGAGAGAGATAGGTCGATAGTTTTTCAGCAGGGTCACCCTTTTTGAAGAACAAGACGACCAAACTCGTGCTCCATGCCTTAGGAGTTCTCCCCGAAAAGAGGACGGAATTAAATAAGCGCTGGAGTTGTTTTAGCGCAGGAGTTCCACCTGCTTTTAGGAGCTCCGTTGTAATTCCATCCTCCCCGGGGGCTTTTCCATTTTTAAGTTGTTTTAGAGCCGACACGATTTCGTCTAGGCTGACTTCTGGCAGGTCTTCTGTGTAGTGGCGGGTAAGCGTGGCTCTGGGATCTTCGTTATTAGACGTGGGACGGGGCGCTTGCGATGTATATAGGCGACCATAGAAGTCCTGAACTTCTTTCAGAATCTCCGGCTTAGAGACGACGACTTTTCCGCTAGTTGTGGTCAGCTTCGTCAGATGGCTACGTCCCAGCTTCTGAACAAAGACTTTGGACCCCCGATTTTTCTCAATAGCTTCCTTGATGGAGCATGTATTGGAGTTTCGGAGGTCACGTTTTACCAGCTTCGATATTCTTTTGTTCAAAGCTCGCTGGTTTGACGGAGTAACTGCGGTATCTTCACGTCGCTTCTTCATTAGCTGCAGAGATTCCTCAGAGAGTTTGGACTTCTTACCGGTGCGTTGCATCTTGCAGATCTTAGTCCCTTCTTCCCGGAGAATACCCACTACTTGGTCGAGGTCTTGGTCAATGTCAACGTCTATTGTGGTTTCCAGGGCAGCGAATCGGTTCTCCAGTTTTAGCTGGAACGTTTCAGACCCAGCAGGGATTTGAAGCATATTGGGTCGGAGCGTAGACTTTATCAAACGGTCCCGTTCAAGCTTGTAATCAATACCTAGAGTGCCTCGGACGAGTCGGTGATCGCTTCCGGTGTTGAACCTATTGATCACGGAGACATCTCTAAATATGCGCTTCTTGTCCGTCATAATAAAGTCTATCTCATTTTTTGTCATAGTATCGGGGCTTCGCCAGGTCCACTTTCGGTGGGTCTGTTTCTTAAAGAAGGAATTCATCAAGAACAACCCCTCTTTTTCCAGAAAGTTGACAAGCATTTGCCCCCTATGATTTCTGCTTCCAAATCCATGTGGCCCTACTACCGATTCACCGCTTGTTTGTACTCCCACTTTTGCGTTGAGGTCCCCCATGACAACATTAAAGTGGGCCTTATAGGTGGTATGTAAGGCTTTTGAGATATCTTCGTACATCTCTTCCACTTCGTCATCCGAGTGTTTCCAGGTCGGCGCGTACACTTGGATAACCTTGAGGCTATACCTCTCGGTTAGCTTGATCACAAGGTATGCAACCCTTGGTGATACACTGGAGATTTCTATAACGTTGCCAGACAGACCCTTGTGAATTAAGAACCCGACACCGCCTTGGCATGGTTGATCTCCCTCTCTAAAATACATAAGATGGCCCGATTCTAAAGTTACGGTGTCCTCTCCCTTTCTTCGAACTTCACATAACCCCAGGATGTGCCACCTTATGTTTTTTAGTTATTCCTCTAATTGTGCCAGATGTTCGTCGAGCCGTAGCGTGCGTCCATTAAACGTAGCCAGCGTCAGTCGTTGTTGGCGGCCTACCGTAGCCCGGGGATTCTTAGCTCCCCCTGCCCCGCCGTTACCATGGCCGCCCCCTTGGCCAGGAATAGCGAGGCGACCGGGAACTAGGGGCCGTTTCGTTCGTAAGCTTGCCATAGATTGTTATGCCCATAATCACCACGCTGGGCAGGCGGGTTGGCGATCGCAGGGCGTAGCTTCTTGTACCGGTGACGCTGCTGCCCGTCACAGGTCCATGGCATTTAACTACGCTGTTTTCCAGAGGTTATACCGCCGTCTATTCGGTCGTCAGAGCCTCGTTCGTTGTTTAGCAGGATGCACCGCGTGCAGGTGAGGTTGACTTGGAGTACTGAGGTGGAATTTGTACTCCCTTACATATATAACTTAACTACACATATATAACTTTAAATACATACATATTATAAATATAAACACCCATGACTGGAGTACGAACATTCGTGCTCATCACACAAATGAATGCCCCCAGCGGGACTCGAACCAGTGACCGCTGGCACAGAAAGTAGGGTTACTACAAACTGAGCCAAACGTGTCGTCATTATGTGCGATTATTTCTTCAGGTATTTGGTGGCAGAGATTCAGTCAGCGGTAGTTCCTCTCACTCGACTCCGGTAAAATATTCTGAACATTCTGACTCGATGAAGACTTCTGCTATCAAATTCAAGAAAAATAAGTCAACGTCCGAGTTAAAAAGCTCTCCAAAAAGCTTTAGTTCCCATACTTCTGGAACTAGAAGTGATGATGATGCTGCTCATGGGTCTCCGAGACATAGGTAATTCATTCTTCTATACTAATATTATAAAGAGGTAAACTTTGTGAGTTTGTGACGTTGTAGGGGGTAAACTCTGGATCTACTGAACCGATTTAGATGAAATTTGGTATGAAGATAGTTTGAGACTCTGGAAAGTACATAGGGTGTTTTATCCCGGAAATCATCCCTTAAGGGTGAAAATGGGGATGAATGTTTGTATTGGGAATCAAGCTAGAGACGAACCCGAGCGAAGCCAGGGTGAGTAACTAGTTTAAATATATATTTTTTATTATTCGTAGATTTATTTTACGTTTTTGGTTGCCAATATTTCAAATAACTAGTTTTTGACTTGACAAAAATTAACAAAGATTTGTAAATAGTGTGGAATAAAAGAGAAAAGGCACTAAAGAACCTTAAAATTTTAGAAATTTCATTAATTATAAAATCCATATTAGGTACTAATTAGAGTTGCTAGATTTTACAACTTTAAATTATTTTTACGTTTTGAATTTTTTTAGGGGTAAGTGTATATATAATATTTTTTTATTTTTAGAATATTCATATCATGGCTTTCTATAGCAAAAATAATATTTTGTACCTATTATTCCTAAGCAAAATACATATTTAAAAATTATTTTCATGGTCTAACAATGCACCATGATTCCCACTTTCGAATCAGTCAGTCAGTTATTTTTCTTCGAGTTCCAGACTTCGTCTTTTCCATCACTTATCCTGTTAGTCTGAAGTCTAAAAGCATTTCTACTTTCAGCTCATACTCAGCGGCCTCCAGCCAGCACTCCCACACGCACAACGCCCACAGACACAGCAGCCTGACCGCTGCCACCAGTGTGCTGACCGCCTCCCCTAACCGCAGTAGGTGAGTTATCTATATCTGTACATATAATAATAATTATAAATTAAAAATTTAAAAAACCCCTACGCAAATTAATTATCATTTAACGATTACACTGGCACTCGTAAAGCACTTAATCGAGTAATCATACGCCAAAATGCCTTACATCATTTTGGAAAAGAGCTAATACTCTTACACTGCTGGACCGATATTAACCAAACATAGCTAAGAACCACCGCAAGGAAACTGGCTTTCAAATGAAAAAAACCGCATCGAAATCGGTCCATCCGTTTGAGAGCTACGATGCCACAGACAGACACACACAGACAGACATCGATGTCAAACTTATAACACCCCTCTTTTTGCGTCGAGGGTTAAAAACACCCTTAAATTAATATGTTCGTAGTACAAATAAGGTTTTTAAGGAAAAGAATTGGAAAAATTAGTTGTGTGTAAAAATTAGGAAGTTTGGGAAAAACGATAAGGACTTTTTGCTAAACGATGTTTAGGTATGTGAACTCAAGAAGCTAGTATTAAAACTTGCATAGGCACATATATCCTAAAATATATATTATCTATACACAAAAATTATATTTCGTCAGCGTAAAGGGGTGGCCTGATTCCCCTCGTACTGAAGGAAGCCTGTGCCCAGTGGGATGTTATATAAGGGCTGAATACATACATACATCCAAAGGGGTGAGAATAAAATGTTAGCCCATATCTCTGCATGATACAGTCTATGCACTTATTAAACGTCATGAAAATCTGTTCAGCAGTTTAACCATGAAAATGTTTATAATATTAGTATCCAGCCCTTTTTAACGTTCCACTGCTGGGGGTGGGCCTCCATTCACTACGAGAGGGATCAAGCCATAGCTCACCAAGTTCCACCGCTGGCCAAGTTCGGGACGGACTGAGCATGTCTTTGATAACTTGCTAGGTTCTCTCAAACATGCAGATTTTGTTCACAATGTTTTTTTCACCATAAGACAAGTGGTAATCATGTTGGAAATTATTCCCACACGAAAATATCTGAGATGCAAAACCCGGGACTTGAACCCGCTACTGGGCTACTGTTTATAATATTAGTATTGAAATATTTTAAATGACAGCTATTTTAATTTATCTTGTTGTGTATTTAAGATTTCTATGGTTTTGATTGCAGTTTAAGAAGATTAGAAACCAGTGAAAGATTCTGGGAAAATCTGAAGCATCTTAGAACAGGCTCAGTAGGATACGATACACAGTTAGACTTCATGGATTTCGTTGCCTTATTTCGAAGCTTTAGGTGAGTTAAAAATGTTTATTTTATCTATACCAATATTATAAAGAGGTGAAGTTTGTGAATTGTGAATTGGTGACGTTGTAGGGGATAATCTCTGGGTCTACTGAACCGATTTAGATGAAATTTGGTAAGAAGATAGTTTGAGACCCTGGGAATGACATAGGATAATTTTTATCCCGGTAATCATCCTTTAAGGAGGTGAAAATGGGGATGAAAATTTGTATGGGGAATCAAGCTAGGGGCAAACCAGATCGAAGTGAGGGTGAGTGGCTAGTAAAAAATACAACGTTTCATCTGTTTGTTTATATGTATAGACTATTAGTACGCAAATCTTATTACAACATCAAAAAAAAATATAATGGATATTTTAGTGGTTTCTTCCTTTAATTTACTCGAATATTTGACATTCTAAAAAGTAATTTTTTTTTGGGTTTTTAATTTTTAGTTTTATTACTAAGACTATATATGTGTATGTACAATGGACATATATAGTATATATATATATATATATATATATATATATATATATATATATATATAGTTTCATTTTTGCGACAAAAAGTAGTCTATATCCTTCTCCAAGATCCTATTCATTTTTGTACCAAAACTAGCATTGCCCGCGGCTCCACCCGCGTTCAGATGACCAAAAACTAATTCTTAGATTTTACATATTAGTATACATTGCAGTTTTTGTATTTTTTCACAGAAATGAGATATTTTCCCGCGGTAAAAAGTATCCTATATGTTGACCCGGATAACCAGCTATCATCATACCAAATTATATCAAAATCCCTCCAGTGGTTTTTCTGTGATGCGGTAACAGACAGACTAAAATTCTAAAAACTATAGATGCGGCCTCTGTATCGATAATAATGTCTATTTCAATAAGATTTTCCAAAAAATATTTAATGTACAGATTCGATTTAGTTAGAATTTTATTATATGTATAGATTCATCAAAATTGATTCAGCGGCTTAGGCAAAATGTAACAGATAAACCAAGTTCTAGCTACTAACATTTATAATATTAATATTGATTTCAATTTTCTTGAGAAAGGGTGTGAAGTAACATATCTATTTCTGTTACAGTTTAGTAATGCGATCGGAATTGAGGGATATTTTCGAGCAACTCGCCGTACCCAGAACGCGGAACCCATTGTTCGGTGCTGAGAAGAGTCGAAGTTCCCCCGAGCTTTTTAGAAGTAAAACAATTTTTCATACAGGTAATTATGATCATTAATTATTTCTTTTTAAATCCAATATACGCAACGGTCCATCCCTATTTGAATTATGCCGTTTTAGTTCCAAAAAAATAAGACAAACACAAACACAGACCTTCCAAAAATCGAATCTGTGATCCATGCTAAGAACAGCTTTGTTTTAATGATTGTTTTGCTGAGAAATATTCACGAGATTGAAAACTTATAGGGAAAAGTGATGATATTAACTAAATATTCTGCATTACCACGGTTTATAGAACAAGACTATCAAACAAACTAGTAAACCATATAAAAATATCAAAAAAACCCCAACACACTAACCCATTCGTTGAGGCCATTTCAATGAGACTAAGCACGATATATCTGCGGTATTTTAGTACATAGTTGAGTATTTTACAGATTCCAGGTGACCTTTGCAGTGTCATTAAATTAATGGGGTACAAATTTCAATTCGTAGAAATTGCTCGTATTCTTTTAGGGTCCAAAAAGTACTGATAACCTGCAAACGATTGAATGGATTATCTTTATTTATGGCTAAGGTCTAGTTATTTGATTGAAATCGTTGTTTTGTTTGAAAATGATCTTTCAAACAAAAAAAAGTAAATTCAAAATCTGTTACTACGGAGTAACAGTATCTGCTTGTGGCATCGTACCCCCTAAACGGTTAGGGGGTACGATTCCACAAGCAGATATACAGATAGACATATATAACTTATAATCATAAACAGATATACAGATAGACAGATATAACTTATAACCATAAACAGATACACAGACAGACAGATATAACTATCCTCTTTTTATCGGAGGTTAAAAATTATGATATCCAAAACATGCACAGTGATGGTAATATACTTTTCAAATGAATATCAAAAATCTACGAGTATATTTGGTCTAAATTCGAACTCGTACCCTCAATCTGGTTGTGCAATTGTTTACAAAAATATTATTTTGTAGGTTTATTGACAAGGAATGGGTCTTTAGATCTAGAACCACCAAGTGATAAAGCTGGAAGGAAGAAGGCATTCGACATTCTTGCGGCCGCTGCATTACCAGGTGCGTTTTGAAGAAACTTAGAATAAATACGATCATCTTCCCATTTTCTATTTATAATGGCTTTTGTCTGACAAAACTCCCTTAAATATTCTTTACTTGCTCTCTTGCTCTTAACTGCCTCGCTAGTTTAGTGGTTAATATGTACGATCACAGATCCGGAGGTCCCGGGTTCGAGTCCCGGGTCGAGCCAAAGTTATTGAGTATTTCTATCAAGAAATTTTCAGTAACAGACGAGAAAAGTTAACGGTGTTTCACCTCCGTGAAAGAGAGTACGTAAATCCGTCGGTCCTGTGCCTTAACTCTCTCCGTGTTGGAGCAGTCGTCCCACCGGAGTATGAGAGCGACAGGAATAGAGAGTGCACGTTGTGTCTGCGCTCTCCCTCACACGCGCTTCACTATAATATCTCCTGCGCAGTTGGCTAGTCTCAATGAGATTGGCCGAAATCTGTTGGGAGGATATTACTCGCTCTTACTTACTGACGTTACCTCTGATCTTCTTTTCTCCTGCTGAGTATTGTTTACATTATTCCTCTTTTTCTTTTTCTTTCTGCTAGTCTCGAGTTCAACGTAATATTTTTTCGCCCAAAACGGTTTTTATTTAACTAAATTAGAAGAAAGAAGGGCTAAGATGGCACTAGTCTAAATATGAGTATATATGAAATATTATCTTTTTAGGAGCTAATCCAGATGTCAGCGGCAGAGTGTTATCTTTGCCCACGCTTAGCAAATTCTGCGAGACGAGACAAAACGAGCCTAAGACTGAACAACAATTAAAAGATATTATACAGGTATATTAGTTGATAACTTGTTTTAACGTTTAAATAGATTTCTTAGAGATGAGAAATGTTCCCGCAGTAAAAAGTATCATATATGTTGACCCGGAAAACCAGCTATCATCATACCGAATTTCATCAACATCTGTCCAATGGTTTTCTCATGTTGCGTTCTCATACAGACAGACAGACAGACAAAATTCTAAAAACTATAGATTCGGACTCTATCGATAATAATGACTTTTTCAGTAAGATTTTCCAAAAAAATATTTAAAGTACACAGATTCGACTCC
This sequence comes from Brenthis daphne, assembly GCA_947093115.1. Taxonomy (NCBI): domain Eukaryota; kingdom Metazoa; phylum Arthropoda; class Insecta; order Lepidoptera; family Nymphalidae; genus Brenthis; species Brenthis daphne. Next base: position 51,753,926 of record OX352471.1, on the reverse strand, counting down.
GAATTTTAGTATATGTATAGATTTACGAGTATAATATCAGGGCCTCCTTTTGGCAAATTTTATTACTAACAACAACCTATATGTTACTCCAGTTCATAGGTTTTTTTGTTTCTTATTTCATCCAAATCCGTCCAGCTATTTAGCATGGAGTAGTAACAAACACACAAACATATTTTTTTTGTAATTATAATAATATTGTGATTTGAATAAATTACATATAAAAAAATCTTTTTCAGAGGCACGAGCCCGACCCAATGCTGCGAGCTGAGAGCTGTCTCTCCTTCGAAGGCTTTGTAAGATTTCTCACTGATAAAGATAATTACGCCTTCGTTCCAGAACAGCGAAGAGCTTCAAACTTTCTAGGGTGAGCTGTTAAATAATACAATATATTCTTTAATACTGTTCCAGTTCTTGAAATGATGTGTCCTCCAGACCAATTTCGATCACGGCAGCCAATCTCACTGAGACTAGCCAGCGCAGGAGATATTATAGTGCACAAGTGTACGCGCAGACACAGCGTGCACTCTCTATTCCTGTCACTCTCATACTCCGATAGGGTGACAATTTGACACGACCAGTAAGAGAAATCAGGCGATCAGAGAAATGAAAGACTGCCAACATCTTAACTCCAGGTCCCGACCCGGAACTCGAATCCAAGACCGCTTGATCTGTAGCCGTAAATGCTATAGGTGTATGGCAGTTATTGGTTAAAATTATGTAACAAAATCTTCAAAATGTGGTCGATTTAAAACTTTGTTAGTATGTAAAATATAGATGAAATATAAAATATATTAACTTGAAATCTTCAAGCTGTTCTAATAATGGAGCCAGGTAGAGTGGAACTCTTCAATTGCTACTGTTAAAACCTTCGTGCTTAGGTTCATTAAACGCGGTTGGCGTTCACAGTTGTTTAGACAGTGTTTTTAGATTTTATTTCTAACTAGCATTGCCCGCGGCTCCGCCCGCGTTCAGATGACCAGAAACCAAATTCTTAGGTTTTACATATTAGTATACTCTTACATTGCAGTTTTTGTATTTTTTCACAGAAATGAGATATTTTCCCGCGATTAAAAGGATCCTATATATTTACCCGGATAACCAGCTATCACCATACCAAATTTCATCAAAATCCCTTCAGTGGTTTTTCTGTGATGCGGTAACAGACAGACAGACAAAAATTCTAAAAACTATAAATTCGGTCTCTGTATCGATAATAATAAATATTTCAATAAGATTTACCAAAAAATATCTAATGTACAGATTCGGCTTAATTACATATATACAATTTTATTATATATATAATAAGAAAACTATTTTATCATCAGAAAGGCCACCCATCCAGATGAAGAGGACCTCCCAAAGGAGCTTTCCCGAGAGATGACAGGGTCTTTAAGCCAGTACTACATCGCAAGCAGTCATAATACGTATTTGACTGGTCACCAACTGAAAGGGGAGTCTTCTGTGGAATTATATAGCCAGGTAAGTGTTTTTTTACAAGCAATGAATTTGATTCAATCCATTTTTTTTTTGTTAATGGCTTCAAAGCATGCTATTTGAGCACAGATTAGTTCGAAAATGTCACGTAGAATGGAGAAGACACGAAAGAGATTGGTCGGTGTAATAAATTAAAAAAAATATATCTTAGTTTTTGTAATAAATTAAAATCATAGTTTATGTAATTAAATTTTATTGTTTTTAAGTTACACTTCTTTTGGCACGTTTGGAAAAAAATATGAGAGTAAAATTTTTAAGCGCGCGCACACCGACAGCCAAAAAGCGACATGATGGAGTTAGCTGCATGCCTTTTACAAACAGAGAGTTGTGACATACGGGATGAAATCTTTAGCTATTTTTGTTCTGTTACGCCAAAGAAGTATAACTTGTTACGTGCGTACATACAGTACACACACACTTTTTTTTGTAATATATTTAAGCAATAAAACATAATAACAAACACGACCCATTTAAAACACAAGTAAAATAAAACAACAATGTTATTATTTAAAGGGTATTTATTGACTTTAAAAGCTATATAATAATGCAAACGCGACCAAACTCTCATAATTCAAGTCAAAATCGATATTAAATCAAGTTTCAAGTCAAATTTTTCCAAAAAAAAAATAGTAATACAACTGACAAATTCATAAAAATCCCATTCTTATGTATGTATGAGTCATACATTTAATGAGTATTACGTCTGTACCAAAACCTTGCTCTATAGTCATCGCTACACGTCAAAAATGCTGGGGCAGTACCCGAGTGCACTATGTACCTGAAAAAATAAAAAAATATATGTAAATAAAATAAATAAATAAAATAGCCCTTATTAACTTACTACTTTCGTTAACATTTTTCTTTCTTTTGAACACAACTACTTATACAGATCTTTGGGACTTTTTGTATGTGTATTTGTTAATGTTTTTACTTATCTATATAAAACTATATGACTTTATATCTAAATAACTATATGTGTACTAACTTTTGTAAATCTATATTCCTATATCTATATGTATATGTAGCATAAAATAATATTCAGTATATATTAGTAGTAGTCGCCTCTGCGGCGTAGGCCTCTCCTAAACCTTTCCAAACATCTCTTTCCCGAGCCTTTTGCATCCAAAAAAATATATGTATATTATTGAAAAAAAAAACTTAATTTATCAATTAACTAGAAATATAGACTTAATTTATATACATGTAAAAATTTACACGAATTCATGGTAATTCTATACAAATAAATAAAATTGAATTGTCTGTTTGTAATATCATAATAACAGCTTTTTATTAAATGCATATGGAATTATATACGGTTACTTATAAGAAAAGCTCAATTTTAAAAATTTTTGTTTGTTTGTCTGTCTGTATGTTCCGGCTTATCTCCAAAACGGCTGGACCGATTTTGTTGGACTTTCATAAGCAGATAGCTGATATTATAAAGAGTAACTAGAGGCTACTTTTATTTTTAACACCGAATTAGGGTTCCTCGCGAAAAAATAAAACCGAAATCGAGCGAAGAGTGAATAAGTCACTAGTTTACACATACATATACGCTTCTGGGTATATTGTTATTTGAGCCTAGCGATATATTCTTCGTTGTCATCAACTTCATCGTCATATTTAACCATTTCACGCCAATAATAATCCCACGGGAACGCTCATATGCGATTTTCTGATATCAAAATATTTTATTTAGTCTAAGTTTTATCAAAATCCGACAGTTGACTGAATAACAAACATATTTATAACAATATTCTCTTTCATATATTAAACATGTATCAATTTACCTAACAGCCCCATTGTGCCCCAATAACAAACTAATAATAGCTCAAAAGTTTCCGAATTTGTATAAAATCTTAATAGCATTCCCATTTATATAAATTTACACAAATTTATATACATTTACACATATTTGCCTAACAGCCCCATTGTGCCCCAATAACAAACTAATAATAGCTCAAAAGTTTCCGAATTTGTATAAAATTTTAATAGCATTCCCATTTATATAAATTTACACAAATTTATATACATTTACACAAATTTAAATACATTTACACATATTTACCTAACAGCCCCGTTATGCCCCAAGGACATAAGCTGACAACGGCTCGCACTTCTCGAATGCCACGTGCAAAGTGAAGTAGTCGCTTCGTCGGGGAACATCACATAGTCCTCCGTGTGATTGAACACTGCTTGGGCATGATGCTCTTGCTTACCTGGTTTTATGAGAAAAAATAAAAAATAGATTAAAAATACGATACATTTCTACATGGACATCTTAAATTATAATTATTTAAACAAAACTATCTAACTATCGGGTGAGACCGACTCTCCCGTGACCATGATTGCTGTAAAGCAATCGAAACGTCGGGAACCAAAAATCAAAATAAATCCGATTCTTATATCGAATGCAGAACACACATAGTATTCAGCCTTTTTTTAACGTCCCACCGCTCACTGCTGCGGGTAGGCCTCTCTTCAATACGAGAGGGATTATACCATAGTCCACCACGCTGGTCGAGTGCGGACGGACTTCACATGTCTTTCGACATCTTGTTAGGTTCTCATAGACGTGCAGGTTCTCGATGTTTTCCTTCACCGTAACGCAAGGGGTAATCATGTTGGAAATGATTAGCACATGAAAATATCAGAGGTGCGAGACCCGGGATTTGAACCCACTTCACTCGGTTTTCCAAGTGAGCGAATACCTTATTATTAGTCAAAAAAGAGGATACATTGTATAGATATGTAACTAACCTGTAGTTCCCGCCCCAGTGTATTGTATAAGACACCGACTACTCGCCAATTCCCATAATTTAATCGACGAATCCATACCAGATGTTAGGAGATACTGAAAATAGAACATTTATAAATATCTCCGAAGAGCCTATATACCTTAAAATATATTTTTCGGATGATTTTTTTATCATTACTTAGGTCATTCTTCTTAATCTATACATATAATAAAATTCTAACTGAGACGAATCTGTACATTACATATTTTTTGGAAAATCTTATTGAAATAGAAAAAGAGGCCGAATCTATAGTTTTTAGAATATTTGTCTGTCTATCTGTCTGTTTATCTGGGAAAATATCACGAGAAAACCACTGGACAGATATTAATGAAATTTGGTATAATGATAGCTGGTTATCCAGGTCAACATATAGGATGCTTTTTACTGCGAGAAAATATCCCTGAGAAACCTGTACGACGTTAGAACTTACCTAGGGACGAACTCGAGCGGAACAAAGGTGAGTCGCTAGTGTTTAATAAAATTATTTCTTTAAGAAGTATTGAACCTGTTTATTACCAGACAAAAACTGCATAAACTTATTAACCGGGTCCCAATGAACATTGAGTACGAACTCAAAAAAAATTAAAAAGATATACAAGTTCAGATTAAGAACAACTAAAAGTAAATAAAAATATATTTAAAGTCATACCTTGCTATTCCTGGTAAAAGCGACCGAACACACCTCAGCCCCGTCGTGGGCGTTAAATGTGTTGAAACATCTGTTAGATACTGTGTCCCACAACTTGACCGTACCATCGGCACTACCACTCGCAAAGTATTTACCGTTCGGGGAAAACCTGGCAAAATTATATTAAAATGGTGACATTTTGAAATAATTTTGGTAATAAGTTGGAAATCAAAGGTTATAGTCAAAATAACGATAACATCATCTGTTACGGTTTAAGAAAGATATAAAATTTTCTATTGAAGCTCGTGAAATGTAAACAAATATTTTAAAAAATGAAAGAAAAATTGTAAAGTTATTTGACATATTTTATCTACCTATATAATTACATAGATAAAGTATACTTCCATATTTTAAAGTTATAAAATTCGAGCGAAAATAAAGAGACGGACAAAAAATTTAACGCATTTTTAAAGTTAACGCTTTAACTCATTCCCTTGATGCATTCTTGTATAAAGTACAAAGTCAGCCCCAATCATTTATATACCTATAGATAGATACACATAAAATATTAAAAAAATAAAGAAGGAAATGGAAATCAAATATATATCGCTTACTTAATACTATTAACTTGTTTCTTATGATGGTGCGACGGTATGGGGCAGACGAAACACTGACTCGTAGTGACATCGTATAGCCGTATCACGGGGTGAGTGGTAGATGCTATGATGTGATCTCCGAGAGGATGGAAAGCTACGCAGAGCACCTGTTCTGCATCCTAGGAAACGATAAACAAAAAAATAAAACGTTGATAAATAAAAATTGATTTATAAAAACATAGATAACCATTTCCTAACAAATATATTTTCGAAAAGTGGCGTCGACATGTCACGTTAAGTCAAAATAAAGAATAAAATTAAAAATCGAATTTTCTAATTGTCTAGACACAAATTAGAACTTACGCACACCACATGAAGTACTTTTTTAAATGAAACAACGTGCTTTTTAATTTTGTCATCCGAAAAGCAATGAACAAGAGAGATTTGAAAAAAGTTAAAATAATACACATACTGTTATAGACTTATAAGCTTTTTTAGCGGAAGCCTTCGTTATATCAAACAATTTGATGCAACAGTCCCGCGATGCTGACACCAAGATTTGCTCTCGGGGATGAAAATCTAACGCTGTTATTTCATCTGTATGGTCATATCTGAAATAATTTACTTTTTTATTTTTTTTTATATAATACTACAAACCTACCCTCGCTTTGGTCGGGTGCGTGCGTGCGGGTTACGCGGATTTTGTTCACAATTTCATAAGCTTTAATTTTTTCTAAATTAAAAGTTAAAGTTAGGCTAAATTACTCTAAATAATTAAATCTGTCAGTGAAAGTCCCGCCAAATCAATTCAGCCGTTTCGAAGATTAGCCGGAACAAACAGACAGGCAGACAAAAATTTTAAAAATTGTTTTTTCTTATAAATACCCAATATACTTTCATATGCATTTACTTAAACCTGTTATTTTGACATTACAAACAGACACTTCAATTTTATTTATTTGTAGAGATAGTAGTAATACAAAGAGTAGAATTTTTCTACGAATTTCCAGTAAGCCCCTAGGGGCTCATGTGTTAGGGACAAAAATGTAGCCAGCACTTATATCATGACAATGTTGCAAATAAGGACAGGCAAATATACAGAAAAAAAAATTATTTTAAAAGTTATATTTTTATCTATCCCATATTGTGTGGTGGTGGTTTTATTTTTTAAAGAAAAATATTTCACCTCACTGGCTCAACTTTTTACTTTGTTTTATGGTTATTTTAATAATCATTAAACAGCTGCATAACAAGCTGTTTTTTAAGAAAAAAATAATTAAAAAATTAGAAACGAAAAACATTTCATACACTTACAAAGTTCGTATAACAGGATGTCCTTGTTGCTCTCTCCCCGGATCCACTTCTTCGGGGGCTGACTTTGCCAACATACGCTCTACATCCAATATCTATAATATTTACATTATTAGTTTTACTTTACATAATAGGACAGAGATCGCTGGTTCGATTATCACAGGAGATATCAATATACAATTTTAATCTATAAAAGTTTATTTGTATATTTAAAATATTAAATAGGATAAAAAAAATAGTCACAAAATACCAAAATCTTTAAAAATGACTAGATCTAAAAGTTTAAACATTAAACATAAAAAAAAACATTTCATTGTACAACCAACCATAAAAAATACAGACTTAAAATAAATAATAATAATAATATATGAAAAATATATACAACCTTTATACTAGCATCGACACTACCAGTCGCCACTAGCTGTCCGCACGCACTGAACGCGCCCGCGCGACACGCCATCTTGTGTGACGTCACGTACGCCGTCTCATACGTCGCAGGCTCCGGGGCAAGGGACGACGCGTCCATTTCAAACTCCAAATCTTTAATAATATTAGTAATTAACAATTATATTATACTACTAAGTCTTAAATCTGAAAATTAAAAAAATATTCTAAATCTCGAAAACAGCCCCATCTACCAGGTCTAACTATAGCAAAAACGAGGCAATCATAAGAACACAAAAAAAAATTCAAAATCAGTCAAGTAATTTAGAAGAAGAAGAATAATGAATACAGCCCATATATATATATATATATATATATATATATATATATATATATATATATATATATATATATATATATATACCCAGACAGACACATTAGAATTTTATATGTAAAATTTTTAATTCTTTAAAACTAGCGACTTACCCTCGCTTCGCTTGGAGGAGTCCATATGTATATTTTAATTTTTTTAAGCAGAACCCTATTTCTATTTCTTAAAAATAAAAGTAGCCTAAGTCACTCCTTATAACATCAGCTATCTTCCAGTGAAAGTATCATCAAAATCAGTCCAGCCGTTTGGAAGATTTGCCAGAACAAACAGACATACACACAGGCAAAAAATTTAAAAATTGTGTTTTTCTTATAATTATTATTATATATAATTTTGTATGCATTTAGTATAAAGCTTTTATTTTGACATTACAAACACACACTATAATTGTGTTTATCTATATTATTAAAACAATCAACACTATCTTTTTAAAGTTAATTTATGAATTATCACGTATATCAATGACATACCAAATCCTGTAGTTCCGAGTAAATGCTCAGCACCGCTAGATGCTGCCAGTCTGTCTTTTCTGTCTGGCTCATGTTGAAGACCAACCATCATTAGGTTGAGTAATCTGTAATCGAAAGAAATATTTTTTCAAATCTGCCTAGTGGTTTCTAAAGGCTGTGGTAGCCCAGTGGTATTGCTTCGGGAAACCAAATGAAGCAGGTTCAAATTCGGGAGATTGCACCTCTGATATTTTCATGTGGGAATCATTTCCAATATGATAACCACTTGTGTTATAGTCAAGAAAAACATTCTGAGGAAACATAGATATCTGAGAGAAGCTAACAAGTTTTCGAAAGACGTGAACTTCACCAACCCTCACTCGGCCAACACGGTGGACTATAGCCTGATCCCCCTTGCATTAAAGGGAGGCCCGAGCCGAAGATGTTAAAAAGGGCTGAATACAATCTATTTAATATCATTTTAATGAGACTTAATATTTTACTTCCTTAATAAAAGAATAATATTTTAAAATAATTTATTAAAAAAATATGTACCTAATATTGGTTGGTTTAAATCTTAGATATTTTCATGTTAATTTTCTCAAAGATCTAGAATCTCATAATCTCGAAGATCTCTAATATAGATAAAAATGGAATTTATTATAGTTGAATTTCTTATCTTTTTAATTTATTACACTATGCTTAATATTTTTTTTTTTTTTTTTGATATTTAACATACCTATCACTCGGAGGACATGGTGGATCAGCATGCACAGTAGCAGATAATGTTGCGGCTATAGGTTGAAATCCATCATAGTGAAGTTGACTAAAAAGAAAAAAAAACAATTTAACTACAAACGATTCCATAATATTAAATATAATTGCATAAGCTTTTAAACTACGGCTCAAATTTATAATAATCAAAAACTGTTAATAGTTCACTTATAAACAACTTATATATATAATAGATATTGTAAACAAAAATAACCTCGAAACGTTGCATTCTATTAAAAGGAGAATTTAATGTAAATAAGCAAGAAATATATTACAAACAATCGAAATTTAACTAAAATATATACGTTAAATTGTATAATAGACACGTTTTTACATAAAAATATAATAAATAATCAACAAAACATAGGTTTCTGTATGTTTTAAGAATTTACCTTATAATCATGCGATAAAGAAGTTCTCTGTTTTTTACTACATTCCTCGTGTCCACATCGCCTGTTGGAGCCGCAGCAGGAGGAGTATCTTTCATTTTATCTTCTGCGTCGGACGAAATTTTGAAAGATTTAAAAAAACCGGCGTAAAAACGCTATGCACTTTTGATGCAAAACACAAACTGACAGCGTCAAACGATGTGACGTTTATCTGTAGTCTATAGTATCCTACTGTCTATGATTACGTTTTGAGGTTTTAGTTGTTACAAATATTATTTATTAATTTTAATACAAAGCTGGCTAAAATGCACGTAATAGAATGAGCCAGAATGTTTTTTTTCTTCGTATCTTTAAAATCAATAGTTCCGCTCATGCGTCGATGTTCAAGCAGTCTAATGAAAGGATCACATCTAAGCTTTGCATGTCTATCCATATAGAAATGTTTAATGAAACGAAAGTAACAATTCACTGAACTACGATAAATAGAACAAATGCTCATATTCATTTACCGTAAATAATTATTACAAGATCCATATATTACATTATTTTTTATACACATTATCTTAATAATTAGTATTATAACCCCACAATAATAATAATAATAATATATATTACAAATGTGAAAGTTTGGATGGATGTTTGTTAGTTTAATCCAAGGATAAAATCCTTGGTTTAATCACGCCGGAACGGCTAAACGGACTTTCGAAAAATTACTTACTGTTGTATCTCACTATTGTGAATCTTTATAATATATAGTTTATAATCTGGCTACACAATCTAAAATCTTATTAAAACTAAAACTTTGATTTAATTTAGATAGTAACACATTTTGATTTGATAAGCATTATTATTTTGATGAACCAACTAAATACTTACATCGATAGTAACAATTTTAATTTTACAATATTCGTTTAAATGAACATATGGTGTACGTTTGTCTATACATCACGTACTCGTATAAATATGAAATGCGATTTGTATTTTTGAATCTACCAAGCAAATTAAAATATTTATTTACCTAGCACTACGCTTTTTAAAGTTTTTTTTTGTTAGTAATTAGATACTGGTTAGTAAGTAGTATCTAAAACAATATATATATATTTTTAACCGACTTCCAAAAAGGAAGAGGTTCTCAATTCATCGGAATCTTTTTTTATGTATGTTCACCGATTACTCGAAGACGCCTGAACCGATTCAGATTTTTTTTTGTTTAGAAGGGTATATTTTCCAGGTGGTCCCATTTAAATTTTAATATCGAAATCGGTCGAGCAATAAAAAAAAATCGACAATTAAATTTTTTTTAAATAAATTGCTTAATCGAAAGCTTGAAAGAGTTAACTTTATTTTATCACCTCCAGGTACATTTGTAAGAAATTAATTAAAATTCTAAGAAATCTATTGTTAACTGACAAGCCGGTCGTGGACGGATTATGGTAAAAAAAAAAGTTTTCACCTTTACAACTTTATGTTCGAGTTTTCCCAGTTAGTGATCCGAGGATACTCGTGTTGGGAATGGCCCACTTCTTCCCATACGCATACTCTATTATTATGACTTGCTTATTCCACTGCAAGTTAATAGAACCTCAATTTCTTGGAAAAATTTCGATTCAAAACTATATTAATACTATAGATAAATGTTTATTGAGCTTAATTTATTTCCACAGGTACTATTGACTGGGTGCCGTTGCGTCGAGCTGGACTGTTGGGATGGAGACGACGGTAATCCAGTCATATACCATGGACATACCTTCACTACAAAGATACCATTTAGACGAGTGGTCGAAACTATTGCGAGGTTTGTGCGATGAAAAAATATGTAATCGTTAAAATTTTTGGCAATCAAATTTTATATATATTTACAAAAATTTTATGGAAGTTAAAATTATGCTGAGCTTTATGATTTTTTTAATAATTTAGAGTCTTTATTTATGAGGGATGTAAATGAAATGTAAAATGTCTTTAATACATATATTGTTCCCAAACGTTACACTTATAAATACATATAAGACTCTATAAAAATACTATTGTGTGAGAGAGAAAGAGAGGGGGACCGTCGGGGCACTCGCGAAACTAACGACTGAATTGTTACCACGCCTGCGCTGAAGGCGCAGGAGCGGTCGCGGAGATAAATTCCGCTGACGGTGCTGTAGACATTGCGACGCCACGGCGCGGGCGCCGGATGCGCATTCCGCTGACGCGGCTATCGCCAATGTGTCGCCACAACACTCCCCCCCTTTTTCAAATTTTCACATGAAACATAAAAAAAAAAAAAAAAATTCTATCATACAGGTAACCTAAAAATATTTTTTTAACAAACACATTTAACAAATAACACTGTCTTATAATTAACACTAATATCTTATACTAACACTAATGTCTAACACTATCTCAATTTTAACTATAATATCTATTGTGCGTATCCTGATTGCGAGCGATTTTGGTTCGCCTGTGCGGCTAGACCCAACTCGACCGATGATACTATTTCTTTTTTTATCCATTTCTGTCCTTTATTTCGGCAACATTTTAAGATGAAATATCCCAATATAAGTATGCATAATACGACGATTATTATGGAAATTGTTCCGAATTTGTGTAGCTTTTGTTCTAATTGACTGAATGATGCGTCGTTTGCACCATTTTGGGCTATTATTATCTCTTCCGTTTTGTCAGTCTGTTTGCTGTATCCCTTGCCCATTATTAATAAATGTCTAACTGGATGTTTACTCCTAACTACTTCGTCTTGAAATGATGCCGTTACAATAACATTAATTACTTATAGGCTATACTAAATATGCGAATACACAGTATAACTGATTATTAAGCAAAAAATAAAAATGGACTATGTACTATTGTTATTTTGCATTTAATCAAAACATCTAATAAATACTAAATTAACAATTTAAGAAACGCACTGGTGGCTTAATAACTCGGCCACTGCGTGTGGTACAATGTTGCAACGATTCTTTTATGGTATTTGAATTTCCCTTTTTATATTCAACATCACTATCATTAACAATATTACTGTTTTCAGTAGATAACATACTTGTATTATCGATTTCCGTGTTTTTTAACAAATAAGCGGGTTTTAACCTATCTATTGCAATTTCCGTTTTTCTATTTGGTAGTAATATGGTGTATGTCTTATCGTTCCTTCTTAATACTTTATAAGGCCCGTTATAATTTGGTGTCAATGGTTTTTTTACTAAGTCGTTTCTAATAAAAACGTGTGAACAAGACTTTAAGTCGTTGTGCACAAAAATTTTGCGAGAATCGCTATTCGCTCGTGACTTGGGTTTGTGACTACTAAGTATTAATCTCAATTTGTCAACAAATGCACACGGTGACATAGATTTCGTGCTTACCTCAGAGAAAAAATCGCCAGGCAGTCTTAGGTTGTGCCCTAGAACCATTTCTGCTGCGCTCACATCGCCGTCGCTTCTACATGCTGCTCTCAAACCGTATAAGGCTGTAGGTAACTCGTCTAACCATGATGCATTATCTGCTAATCTGGCTGAAAGTGCAACCTTTAACGAACGATGCCACCTCTCGATTTTGCCATTGCTCTGTGGGTGGTATGGAGTTGTGCGTATTTTCTGCACCCCTAACAACTTCATCAATCCGTTAAAAATGTCACTTTCGAATTGCCTACCTTGGTCTGTTGTCATTCTCACTGGACAACCAAATCGACAGATCCAGCCTTCGTAGATAGCTTTGGCGACTGTCTCTGCTGTGATGTCAACTGTAGGTATCGCTTCCGGCCATCGCGTATACCGGTCAATCATTGTTACACAATACCTATACCCTTGCGCGCTCGTGGGGAGCGGGCCTATTATGTCAACATGTATATGTTCGAATCTACCACTAAAAGGAAAAGTTTGCCAATCAGAAACGGTGTGCCTATTTACTTTTACTTTCTGACATTGAATACAACATCTTGCCCAATTATTAACATCTTTATTCATTCCGGGCCAAAAAAATTTTTGTGCTATCATTTTCCTAGTGACTCTAATACCTGGATGGCTAATATTATGTATGGAATCAAATACTAATTTTCTAAATGTCTCTGGGACAAAAGGTCTTATGTACTTAGTTGATAACTCGCAATAAATCGGATTATTCGTACCTGGAATAGTTAATTGTTTTAACGATACCTTGCCATTGTTGTTTTCCAGTAGGTGTGTAACCTGAGAATCACCTTTCTGTGCTCGCGCAAGTTCCTCGAAGTCGATGCTCGTCGGACACCTTATCGCCTCGACTCTAGACAAGGCGTCAGCAACTGCGTTCTGTTGACCTGTAACGTGACGTATTTCGCTGACAAACTCGCTAATATACATCAAGTATCGGGTTCTCTTTGGGTTCTCGTTTTTTGCTACCTTTGTTAACGCGAATGTTAATGGTTTATGATCTGTATATACGATCAATTCTCTACCTTCGACCATATTACGAAAATGAGAAATGGCCATGTAAATTGCTAAAAGTTCGCGATCATAGGTACTGTATTTACGTTGAGTCTCTGAAAGTTGTTTTGAAAAATAACCAAGCGGTAACCAGTCGTTATCTACCCGTTGTTGCAAAACTGCGCCCACACACGTATTGGACGCGTCCGTCATAAGAGATAACGGTACCTCAGCTACTGGGTGCGATATTGTAGTGGCATTCCTAAGGCTCATTTTACACTGCTCAAAAGCAAACTCGGCTTCATTATTCCAATTTATTTTAGTCTTATCTTTTTTCTTTGCCCCATGTAAAAATTTATTTAGCTCTGCCTGGTTTTGAGCTGCGTTTTTTATATGAGACCTGTAAAAATTTAACATGCCGAGGAATCGACGAAGTTCTTCGACAGTTCTCGGTTTCGGATAGTCTGAGATTGCCCTTATTTTATCCTCCAGTGGACTTATGCCAGCTGGTGTGACTTTATAGCCTAAAAAATCGATTTCTTGTTTACCAAAACATGATTTACTTAAATTAATAGTTATGCCATACTCATTGAATTTTTTAAATAACTGCCTTAAGTGTGCCTTGTGCACGCTTTCAGTGGTTGAGGCTATAATGACATCGTCAATATAACAAAATAAAAATGATTCTTCCCCTTTTGGATTTTGAAAATATTCTGAACCTTGTAACATAGAATTCATAAAACGTTGGAAAGTTTGAGCGGCATTTCTTAGACCAAATGTCATTTGTGGAAATTCGAAAAGGCCAAACGGGGTAATTATAGCGGTCTTTTCGATGTCTTCAGGTGCCACGGGAATATAGTGATACGCTCTATTAATATCGATTCTAGAAAATATGTTCTTACCTGTTAGTCCATATGTGAAGTCCTGTAGCCTGGGGACAGGGTATCTATCCGGTTTCGTTTTTTTGTTGAGTAGGCGGTAGTCACCGCACGGTCGAATCCCTCCATCTTTCTTCGGAACTGTGTGAAGTGGACTGGCCCAAGCGCTTTTTGACGGTCTGCATATACCTAATTCTTGCATTAATTCAAATTCGATTTTTACCTTTTTATACCTGTCCGGTGGGAGTTGTCTGGCTCTCGTATAGACGGGTGGACCTTCTGTTTCTATATGATGAAAAACGGTGTGCTTTGTTGGAACTTTAAATGAGATTGGTTTAGTAATTTCAGGATATTCCTCGAGAATATCTTTGTAAACGTTATTATTTTGTATACTGTTAATCGAGAAACAATTATAATTTACAACGGACCCAATAGAGTACAAGTTTGTTACAGAATCTATTAATTTCTTATTATGTAAATCTACCAATAACTTGTGTGACTTAAGAAAATCTGCACCTAAAATAGCATGCTTAACGTCAGCAATTATAAATGACCAGCGATATGGTCTTCTTAGTCCCAAATTTAACTCTAATATTTTAATACCAAAAGTTCTAATTTCTGTGTCATTAGCTGCAAAAAGTTTATAGTTACACTGGCTTCGTTCTTTTACACTCACTTTACTCACTGGTATGACAGATACGTTAGCACCGGTGTCTACGAGGAAAATAAGTCTATTCTTGTTGTCGTTGATGCAAAGTCGGTGGTTGTCGCTCAGGTCAGTGCAGGTTTCCACCTCAGCCTGCACTGCACCTAGTTTCCCTCACTGCCCTTCCAGTTGCACGGTTGCTCACAGCGCGTCGCCTTGCTCTTGAACCTGTAATGGTACCTGCACAGCCATCCGGGGTCTTCTGGTGCTCTGCGCTTAAGGGAACGGGATCTGCTCCTGTATTTCGGTCTGCTCCTGCTCCTAGGACGCCTGCTGCTCTGGACCTCGCTACGCAATGATGCTACCTCCAAAGCAAGTTTGTTCATTTGGTTGACCAACCCTGCCAGTGGTTCTGTTGACACCTGGGCTATGCTGTTATCCACCGTGGCCATTTCGTAGGATCTACTGTTCTCAACGATCTTGTCCGCAATGGCAGCCAAGCTATCTAGGTATTGGTCTTGGCACACTGCAATGACTGCCCTGACTGAAGATGGCATACGGGATAACCAGAGGCTCTTCAAGGTCTGATCTGAGACCTGTGCTGGGCGGCCTAACTCTTTCATGCGGCGTAATAAGTGCGTAGGTTTCTGAGCACCCAGCTCTAATTCAGAAACGAGCTTTTGGAACTGGCGCTCGGCACTCTCTTCGTACACCTGTAGGAGCCTTTCTTTCAGCGCAGTATACTTGTTTTCAGCAGGTGGCGAGGTAAGTAAGTCGCTCACTTGCTGGATTGAGTCTCTTCCCAGTTTAGCGATGACCATGTTGAATTTCGCTTCTTCCCCTTGTTTCTGAGGGGCCATTACGGCTTCAAACTGCGCGAACCAAAGCCGCGGCATGTCCACCCAGAAATCTGGCAATTTATTTGATACTCCTATGGCTGCTAGAGTCATGCCTGGTGAATCTGTATCCTCTTCTTTTAGAACCGGTGGCATTGCTTGCCCACCTACGGATCGCATGGTTTGCGCCCCTAACATATCTATTCGCTGCGCTGGGTAATTTATTGAAGAAATCACTAGTATAGGCAGTAACTGTTTTACCACAGCACTCTATGTTCGTAACGTTTCAACTTTTTAATATAAAGTTTATTAAATCTTTACTATGTCGCACTTCCGACGGCCAAGATTCCCCCTCGGAGTCGCTGTCCGCTAATTTAGAATCGGGGTCACCAATTTAGAGTCTTAATTATATGGGGGATATAAATGAAATGTAAAATGTCTTTAATACATATATTGTTCCCAAACGTTACACTTATAAATACATATAAGACTCTATAAAAATACTATTGTGTGAGAGAGAAAGAGAGGGGGACCGTCGGGGCACTCGCGAAACTAACGACTGAATTGTTACCACGCCTGCGCTGAAGGCGCAGGAGCGGTCGCGGAGATAAATTCCGCTGACGGTGCTGTAGACATTGCGACGCCACGGCGCGGGCGCCGGATGCGCATTCCGCTGACGCGGCTATCGCCAATGTGTCGCCACAATAATATTTTCAATAAAACTTTATTATATGATTTAGGCCACGGAGACTAATTTTACCGAGACTAGCTATCTCCGTAAGTACTGTCAGTCTGAAAATTCTTCTAACTCTGAAAATTACTGGAGGCAATTTAATGAAAGAAAACTCCAATGAAGGCCTATGAACCGTGCCTAAATTTATAATAACAAATATTTTCTTTTCAAGGAGTGCGTTTGTAGCATCGCCATATCCTCTCATCTTGAGCATAGAGAACCACTGCAGTCTGCCTCAACAACAAGTCATGGCAAGCACGTTTGAGGTCAGTCATTTGAATAATAATTATTTATATTTAAAAAAAATACTAGCGATACTCCTGATGTTGTGTTTTGATAAACTTATCTATATTCTAATCCAGCATATAAACTATTTCCATTCGACTTTCAATAAAATTACAATTAACCATTAGTCTAATCTTGATTATATGTCTTTCTACAAACCGTTGTTTCGATAGACTCAAAATATTTGAAATTTTAAGTTAAGATGACATTAAAAGTCCATAAAAATTCTTTCATTCTAAATATATGCTTGCGCAAATACACCAAACTTCAGCACAATGTTTTGAACAGAACGAAATTTTAGTGATGCCAATGTCAAAATTATTTTTAAAACTGAAATAATCAAAAATATAGTTGCACACGCTTTACTAACTCTGTCTTCATCCAGGCAGTGTTTGGAGAGCAACTGGTGACGTCGTTTCTCTTTGAAGTGGACTATACGGATGACCCGCGACTGCCGAGCCCTGAACAGCTAAAATATAAGGTCATTCATTAAAAATATACTATCTATACATATAATAAAATTGTAACTAAGCCGAATCTGTACATTAAATATTTTTTGGAAAATCTTATTGAAATAAATATTATTATAGGTACAGAGGCCGAATCTATAGTTTTTAGAATTTTTGTCTGTCAGTCTGTTACCGCATCACAGAAAAACCACTGGAGAGATTTTGATGAAATTATATAGTTATTAGATAGTTGGTTATCCGGGTCAACATATAGGATACTTTTTATCGCGGGAAAATATCTCATTTCTGAAAAAAAATACAAAAAATGCATTTTAAGAGTAATCTAATATGTAAAACCTTAGAATTTGGTTTTTGGTCATCAGAACGCGGGCGGAGCCGCGGGCAATGCTAGTCTAATATATTTTTTATAACTACATGACTAACAATTTACAGGGTGATAATAGAAATTTCGGTCACAAAATTGGTTGATTTTGTTAGCCAGATCTAGTGGTGTAAGATGTGAAATTTTATGCATAAAAAACTGGAAATTTTTGGTACCTGCAGGTAAAATGACCCCAAAAAATTACACACCGTGCTGTGCTGTAAACTAAAACCTAGAATTTTGTCATCAGAAGAAATAAGTAGAATTTCACTACTTCATACATAGACATACTGATGAGTGGAACATAGTGTCATACAGATTATATAAATCCTTCTCCACTTCAGTTTAATATTCACTGTCTTAGCGTAATTAATGATTTAATAATACAAGAATAGAATTTAAATATATTATGATAGAAAACTCGCCAAAAACACTTGATACTTTGCAAAAAATATTTATTATTACTAATATTTCTATAGTATGGTCCAAGCATAATGATTTTTATTTGAAACAAAATACAAGTAAACAATAATTTTATATTTTTTTTTTAAGGAGATATAAAATTACGATTATTTTAAATTGAAATAATAAATATCGATATTTGTTATTGTTTTAGGTCCTGATAAAAAATAAGAAATTGCTACCGGTGGAATCAAGTCCTACCATAGGGTTGACGGGGACGAGTTCAGCCCAGGGTTATGGAGGAGTCTTGGTTACCGCTTTCAGGTGGGTGGTACTTCTGTCAATGTACCTTTAGTGGGGGGGGTAACAAATACTGAATAAACACTAAAAAAACCGACTTCCAGACACTAAAATGTAAAAAATAACTAAACGGGGGTTTTCATTTAGAATAGATACCTAATCAGATATTTTCGAAGTCGGTGCCAGCCAACGCATGATGTTGATGTTCTCCTAGCCGATTCCGGCCACGGCAGCCTATCTCATTGAGATTAGCCAACTGCGCAGGAGATATTATAGTGCTCAAGTGTACGCGCAGACACAACGTGCACTCTCTATTCCTGTCACTCTCATACTCCGGTGGGACGACACGAGACACGACCAGTGGGAGTGTCGGCGCAGGACCGACGGCTTTACGTGCTCTCCGAGGCACGGGGGTGAAACACCGCCAACTTCCCAACTCCGGGCTGTTACTGAGACTTACTATACAGAAAGACTCGATAACTAAACTTGGCCCGACCCGGGACTCGAACCCAGGACCTCCGGGTGTGCAGCCGTACATGCTAGCCACTACACCACCGAGGCAGCCGACGCATAGGAAATCTAATATATTTTAATACGTTAAATACATATGTACTTACCTATTAGATAATCATATATTAAAATATTGTCCGCTTTTATATTTTTTGTGTAAATTTTTTGTGTAATAAGCAGGTAATTTGTAGGAAGAAACTTTTTAATAACATACTCGTACGTATTCGATAAAACAATTTGTTTAAAAAAATATATTTATTGTTGATTTTTTTTTTAAACCACTCGACCGATTTCGATAAAATTTATATGGGACCACCTGGGAAGTATACCCTTTCAAACAAAATAAAAATTTTCCAAATCGGTTCAGACGTCTTCGAGTAATCGGTGAACATACATTAAAAAAAAAGATTCCGACGAATTGATAACCTCCTCCGTTTTGGAAGTCGGTTAAAAAGAACGTAATAAATTAAAGATTTCTTGATAAATCTTCTGAATAACTTGATCAAATCTTCTTTAAATGGTGGCCATATTTCCTGGTGACAAGTCGCAGTATCTGTTAACTTCAGCCGATAATCACTACTTAAAATAAAATTCTGAGTCGAATCTGTACATTAAATTTTTTATTTTTTGGAAAATCTTATTGAAATGGTTATTATTATCGATACAGAGGCCGAATCTATAGTTTTTGGAATTCTTGTCTGTCCGTCTGTGACTGTATCATGGGAAAATCGCTGGACGGGTTTTGATGAAATTTGATATGGTGACAGCATATCAAAAATCTAAACGGCTTAATACTTATAATCGGGTAGAAAATCAAAATCGGTCTTGATATCCAGGAATACAAAAACTGTTCACCCTTTGTCAAACATTTGTGTTTGTTCGAGTGAATCTTAGAAACTGTTGAACGGATTTTCATGTGGCTTTCACCAATATAAAGGAATTATCTAGAAAGGTTATATGCTAAGTATATTATATGAAAAAAGCCTCACGGCTAGTACGGCTGCACACCCGGAGGT